>CM042037.1:78106880-78396880 GCA_023525975.1 Smallanthus sonchifolius
CTCTACCATACTTCGTATCTCTACTTCCCTATTAATCCGGAAAAAAGACAACCTCCAAGATCTTGTCATGAACCATGTATCACCATCTACCAACCCTTAGATTTGCTTATGGACGATCAACAAATGACAATGTAGAACTCTGACGGACCTCCATTCCATTCGATTAGTTTTCACGCATCCACCATTCTATTCTACAATCTCTGAAATTCTTTTATTATTAATCAGAACTTAGATGTTTATTTGGGCAAGATATTCCATTGACCTTGGTTGTTTGATGGATTGACATTAGAATAGGCATCAAGTGCAGTCACATGCAAGACACATGACGACAATTTGGTCTTGTTACCCTACCCACTTCGCATATATCCTTCCCCTTAAGTCTACTTCTTCATATCCTTACCGTTCCATATACGTCTCCAAATAACCCCCTCCAACCCCTTAAACAACCGAATGAGGTCTGTAGGCCTGGTATTATTGACGGGAATGGCGATAGATGTTGTGTTGTACCGCGTGTCAGATTCGAAAACGTTATATTTGAAAAAAAACATAAATAAATTAGAAAAGCGTGAATACCGATTGATGATGAATCAAGAAACCCATATTCGAAAACCTTGCATTGGTGTGAAAATCCAATAAATAATAAGAAAAACGTGAGTTTTTAGATAATGAATTATGGTTTTCAAAGGGGTGTTTATTTTGGAATATGAGAATCGATTGATGGAACAACACCTTGTGGTTTGAAAGCCAATTACATCAATGAAATCTTTGATTGTGTTGTGATGGTATGTGTGGTCGTCAAACGAGAGAGCTAGATGAAGAAAGCTTGATGCTGAAAGTGGTGGTGGTGATATTGTCGCCACCACCCCATGACTAAATCAATGTTGTGCTACGCCATTTCAACTTCTTTATAACCCGGCATGCTCTAGGAGGCGCAATTGATTGTTTTACTAGGGTATACATTATTATAAGTTAAGATTAGTGTAGATATCATAAGTTAATACTTAATGAGCTGTGTACCTCGGTTATATGAGTTGTCACAAATAAAAGCCTAATTATTTTAGGGAGTAACTAACAAGACACGAAAATTGCTAAATGGACTGGAGCCTATACGCCTCGTATAGGCCAATACGAGGCGTATAGTCTCTTCACAATTTCCAAGACCGACAACATCGTACAACCCTGTCATTTTGGCCCCTATACGCATCGTAGCCAAAATTTGTGTATTTAACCATTCATAATTCTCATTTGAACGCATCGTTCAAAATTTTCAAACATTTTCCTCAAAAACGTATAGCATTGTCTTGGTGGTGGGATGGTAACTACGGTTTTCAGGTATATTCTAACGAGTCACTAGAAAACAACCCGCAAAGTTCTGGCATTCATGGTGTGAACCAGGAGGAGGTCTCGTCCGACGTTTATTCTAATCACCGGGTAAGGCTTCCAGATTTGAACGAGCCACTAAGCAATCCCAAGTTTGTATACGATGAACCTTCTTACCTTACACAATCCACGGACGACTTCGTATACGGTGAACCCTCTTACCTTACACAACCCACGGACGACTTCGTATATGGTGAACCCTCTTACCTTACACAACCCATGGAAGACTTCGTATACGGTGAACCCTCTTACCCTACACAACCCACAGACGACTTCATATATGGTGAACCCTCTTACCCGACACAACCCACGGACGACTTCGTATACGCGGGTGAACTATCTTACCTGACACAACCGGCTAACGAATCCGAAGACTTGTTTAAAACTGACCAGGTATAACATTCCTACATATATATACCTACATGTAGTTTGTTGTTTATTAAGTTTAACCGTACCGTTGTTGCAGAATTTTCAGTCTCGTGAACAGTTGGTGGATTGGGCTATCCGCAGAGGACGTGAAAATGGTTACGTCATTGTCACCCGACGATCGAGGAGAAAAGGCGATGACTCGTCGGCACCGGTTATCAAGGTGTGGCTTGTGTGTGACCGTCACAGCGAACGTAAGTCTACAACCACAGTTAGACGTGCCGATAGCAGGAAAATAGGTTGTCCATTTAAATTGGAAGGAGACTACGAAGTTAATACTGGTGATTGGAAGTTAACGGTGATTGATAGCAATCATAACCACGATCCTACTCAACATCTTGAGGCGCACTCGTTTTCCAGTAGACTGTCTCAATCGGAATACCTTTTGGTGGCGAAGCTGTATTCGCAAAACATGTTGCCACGAAACATTCTGGCAACCATAAGGGAACAAAAACCAGATAGTATTAGTATTAAAAAAGACATTTATAATGCGATACAAAAGATAAAAACCGAAACGAGAGTCGGTGAAACTCAAATGCAGGTTCTGGAAAATCTGCTTTCTTCTAAAGAGTACATCTACTATACTCAGGAGGATCCCACCACAAATGTCGTGGAGGAGGTATTCTTTGTTCATCCGAAATCATACGAGATGTGGCGTGCGTTCCCGCACGTGTTGATGATCGATGCGACGTACAAAACAAACATGTATAGACTTACATTTGTCCAAGTTGTCGGTGTGACCTCCACACACCAGCCGTTTTGCGTTGCTCATGCATTTATATCCAAAGAACGGGAGGAAAACTTCGTGTGGATGCTACTGAAAAGCAAAGGTATGTTGTAAAATTGTATGGAGCCGCGTGTGATAGTAACAGATAGGGACAAAGCTCTTATGAACGCGTGTGATAAAATATTTCCGGACACTTCCAAGTACCTATGCAGGTGGCACATCCACGAGAATATCTCAAAAAATTGAAAGACATCGTTTACAGACGAAGACTGGGCAAATTTCAAGCATTCATGGGCTGTATTGTGTGAGTCTCCCACGCCAAATGTATACAAGTATAATTTCAACCGACTTTAGAAACTACTGTATGTAGCTAGACGAGGAATTAAGTTTTTGTTTTTACCTTATACATATTGTTTTTAATTTAAAATATTTATTAGGGTTTAAATTATTTCTCCAGGAGTTGTAGACTATGTTACCAAAAATTGGTTGGACCCATATAAAGAAAAGTTTGTATCAGCCTGGTCCAACAGAAACCTCAATTTTGGTCAACGTACAACGAACAGAGTCGAGAGTCAACATTCTCTCCTAAAGAGATATCTTAGAAATGCTAACAGCTCGCTGGATAGACTTGTTGGGTTTGTTGATGAAATTGTAACAAATCAGTATGTACAATTATAATTTGGGTTTGGAACAAGCTTGATAAGAAAAATGGACAACCATGAAGCTATTGAATTGTTTGATAACCTACACAGTAAAGTTTCACATAAAGCTCTAGATTTGTTAGAAAACGAGTGGTATAAGTTATCAATTATACGAAAACAAAATGCATCGTGTGGTTGCCAGTTTTTCAGTAGTTGTGGGTTGCCGTGTGCTTGTCGTCGGGAAAAGATCGAAGCTACATGTCATAAATACAACCTTTTATGATTTATTTTGTTTCTTCTAATTCCAAACTGTCATGACTATCTCATTTTAATATAGGTGGCAGAATCCCGCTAGATGCGGTGGATGTCTTCAGGAGGAAGTTTGATTTAAAACCGTCGTTTGTTGATGATGAAAATATAGACGTGGAAAAAGTACTTGGTCTTGTGAGAAACAAAATAATGTCGCAACACGATCAGGTCAAAAAAGTCAGTTGTCGAGAACCGCAGGAGTGGTTGTGACAATCCAGACTTTTCCAAATTAACTCAGTTAGCAAATCCAGTTAAACCTTAACCTAATTAACTTAACTCAAACATCAGGGACTTATTCTATCATTTCTCAAACCCTACTTCACACTAAAACTACAAGGACTAATAATGTAATTAGTCAAAACATATTCTGTTGACTTTTGAAGAAGTCAAACTAACAAATTCTTAACCTAGTTAGCTAAGTTCAAACTCCAAGGACTTATTCTGCCATTTTTCAAACTTTAGAACAAGAAACCACAGGGACCAATTCTGTATGTTATCCAATCTCAATCTCGTTGACTTCTGAAAGTTAAAATCACATTCTTAAAACTTGAATTCGCGATAATTCAATTGTTTGTAACTGTCGTTCACGATTATCTTCATTTAACGACATTAACGACCATCATCACAACTTTAATCATCGATTTTATGTGCAATTAAACTCAATAATAGGCATTTAAACTTTAACCATCGACACTATGTCATATACGATCGAATTCAACTACAATTGGTTCCCAATTTGCTAATCAATCCACTGCCCACCTAATTCGAGCCCCTCTGAAACCTCTGTGCTCATCAATTTGATCGGATTCATAACAGAAGTCACCGGGAATCGAACCAGTCATCGTTGGACCTACTTTTAGTCGGTCACTACCAATTTGATAACATTTCAGGTAACTATTTACATCCTCAGCTTCGTTTTTATCCATAGAATGAAAGCCCTAAACCAATTAGGGCTTACAATATCAATTCGATCAAGTTCTTAAATCTAGGGTTCATACAATCCCTGTTTAATCGAACCCTATTCCCGATCCATTCTAAATCCAATTAATATACACGATTAGCTTCGCAATCCTCTGTATATTAAAAGCCCTATGTTAATTTCACATTTTATTATCGAATTGATCATGATCAGTAATCTAGGGTTTGTTCATACGAAGATTTGGGGATTTGGTTCTAGACTCAACTAAAATTCAATTAAACTATATGGCCAGTCTCGCAATATCCTAATTTGTAAAAGCCCTATGATTTTAACGTGCTTTAGCATATAAATTTCTCAAATCGAATCTGTGTTCATGAACTAAGGTTACGGCATTTCAAACCATCAATTAACAAGCTTAAACCCGATATTTTTGCAATTAAACACTTCCACAGGCTCGCCAACACCCGATTAACAGAAACCCTATACTTTTGATTCAAATCGTGACCGGATTTGTAGATTTGGGACTGGGTCCGATCTTGCGTGCATATGGGAGGAAGACTCACAAGAGTTAATGATTAGAACTAATTGGATCCAGATACCTTTGCGAATACCTAACGGGCAGGACTGGTTAAGGTGTTGGTTTGTGGGGGAGGAGACCCGGGTTCGAGTCCTCCAACCCCTTTTTCTTTTTAAAACAGATTTTTAAAGATTATTTAATATAAAAACTTAACACTATATTAATATATTAATATATTAAAGTGTTTTAGCCCGAGAAACGACCCGTAGGCTCGGTTTTCAAATTATAACCCATTTTTATTATTATTTTCACTTTTAAAATAATATATCTATATTGTTTTCAAACTGTGACTTCGAATAAAATAATATATTTATATTATTTTCAACCTCACGGTCTCAATTAAAAATAATATACATTTTTATATTATTTTTGCCACATTTATAAACTTTATGAAATGATTCAAAAATTATAAATAATGTATTTATTTATATTATTTACCCATGTTTATATCCTTAAATAAAAATAATATGTTTATTATTTTTGTCACGGCATTTATTAAAAGTGAAATTCTTTAAACTTAAAAATAATATATTAAGTTATATTATTTTCTTAAGCCATTATTATAGGCACAAACGTATGAATTTATTTATTTATATTATTCGTAATTAGAGACGTTCGACACATAACGTATTTATCTTAATTATTATATTAAGAAATCCTTATTTCCGTGGACAAGTTCGTCTACTCGTTGATCCTAAGTATGTTCTAGGACATTCAAATCTTCCGTGTCGTCTTCACAAAACCCCATTGTATCCCTAACTATTATGCTTATAATTTTAGGGCATACATAAGCAGTTCATAGACAAACTCTCGTGTTTCCTACTTGCATCCTTGTGTGGTGCTATCTACTGCTCGTACACAACTCAAGTGAGTTTCACAGCCCCTTTTTACTCGTTTTCCTATTGGGGGAAAACATGTACACCAACCATCCGTGACAATTCGGACTTTCAGGTTAACTCTGTTAACTATATCCAGTTAAATCCTAACCTTTGTAACCCAAACTCAAACTTTAGGGACTATTTCTGTCATTCCTTCAAACTCTAACTACAAGGACTAGTTATGTAAATACTCATAAATCAAATATGTTGACTTTGCAAAGTCAAAATTGTTATTCTGTTGACTTTTGAAAGTCAAACAAACTAGTTCTTAACTCTAACCCACAAGGATTAATTCTGTCAAACTCTAAAACTCCAATTCACATGAAACTTTAGGGACTGAATCTGCCAAGTCCCAAAACTCTATTGACTTCTTAAAGTCAAAATCAAACGAATTTGGTTACTGTTGACTTCTAGGAGTCAAACCCGTAATCCTTTGATCCCAATTCGAATCCATAATCGAAGATATGAGCGAATTTGTAACCGAAATGCACGTTAACAACCTAAATGCCCATCATTAACTCCTTTAAACCCGACATTAATCGAATTAAACCCCATTTATGGGTAATCAAACTATAACCGTCGACACATTAAGACTAATCATCAAATTCGATCGTTTTCATCTGTTATCCTCTCAATTGAGCACTCTACACTCCTCATTCGAACTCTATTAAAGCTTTTGCACACAACAATTGGATCGGATTCATAGTAGAGGTCGTCAGAGATCAAGATATTCACAGTCGGCAACATCATTCACTCGAACCCCATCAATTCGTCAACTATTCTGGTAAATTTCTACACCCTTAGCTTCGGTTTCACCTGTTGATTGAAAGCCCTATCAATTCCAGGGCTTACAACATCGAATTGAATCGACCCAGTAATCTAGGGTTCATACATTTTCATTTTGGTCGAACTCTATCAATTCGATGTCCAATTATGAAATTGAACACACCCTGAGAGTCACCTATATGCCTCGATTGAAAGCCCTATAAAATCCACGACTGATAACATCGAATTGCTGGCGATCCGGAATCTAGGGTTTGTTCATATTTCAATTTGGGGGTTTTGATCTTAACGACTATCTCAATCAAATTAAACCACAGGGTTGGATTCGCAACCCTCTGTTTGTTAAAAACCATTTTAAACGATCCAAAATCCAATTGATTAATCTAATCGATCCAAGATCAAACCTAGAGTTTTCGGCTTCTGAATCTCAAATTAAACGAACTAAATCCAATTGATTTTTGCAATTAACCTTCACCACAGGTTCGTCTTTGGCCGATAATCAAAACCCTTAACCTGTTGTTGCTAATCAATATCGAAATCGTGGGTTTGGCTTGGGATTCGATCATGCGTGGGTTTGGAAGGGGATACCACTGGACTTAATTGATAAAACCAAACAGAACCGGGTTCTATTGCGAATCCCTAGCGGGCAGAGATGGTTAAGGCACTGGGCTTGTAGGCAGGAGACCCGGGTTCGAGTTCGGTCTCCTGCATTCTATTTTTTTTTGGTTCTTTTTCCACTATATTTAATTTATAAAAATAATTCCCATGTTATTATAATAACATATTAAAGTGTTCTATACCCGGAAAACAACCGTAGGCTCGGTTTTCAAATTATAGCCCGTTTTTATTATTATTCCCACTTTTAAAATAATATATCTATATTGTTCTCAAACCATGACTTCGAATAAAATAATATATTTATATTATTTTCAACCTCACGATCTCAATTAAAAATAATATATATTTTTATATTATTTTTGTCACATTTATAAACTTTATGAAACAATTCAAAAATTATAAATAATATAATTTGTTATATTATTTACCCACGTTTATTATATCGATTAAAAATAATATATTTATTATTTTTGACACATAAAAGATTATTTGGTTAAACCTACGAACTTAAAAATAATATATATAGTTATATTATTTTCCTAACCATTTTAAATGGCAAACGTACGAATTTAATGATTTACTTAATATTATTCGTTACTAACGTTCGACACGTAACACATTAATCGTAATTATTATATTAAGAAATATATATATTTCCGTAGACACGTTCGTCTACTCTTAAATCCTTAGAATGCGTTAAGACGTTCTAATCTTCTGTTTCGTCGTCACAAATCCCAATGTGTCCCTAATTTTTATGTTTATAATTCTAGGGCACACGTGAGCCGTTTCAGGCTAACACTTGTGGTTTCGATCATATATTTGTGGGATACTACCTACTACACAACGCATGTGAGTTTCAAGGCCCCTTTTTACTTGTTTTCCTATTGGGGGAGAAACATGCATACACACAAACATTATTTTATTTGTTTTCCCGTTGGGGAGAAACATGCATACTCACAAACAATATTTTTACTTGTTTTCCCGTTGGGGAGAAACATGCATACAAATGAATATCATTTTACTTGTTTTCCTGTTGGGGAGAAACATGCGTACAAACAAACATCATTTTACTTGTTTTCCCGTTGGGGAGAAACATGCATATGAACAGACATCCATTACTTGTCTTTCAGCCAGGGAGAGACATACACACGGACATGGATCACATAGTATTTCATTACCACTTGTGTACTTAAGTGTAAACACTATCATGAAAGTCCTCACATCGAACCGTTAATATGGACTTAGCGAGGTATTTTGAGTAGTACTACTGGGTTTGACAAACCCCACCCGGGCTAGTCGCGCTAGCACGATTGGAGGTCGAACGTGTGTAGATTGGCCTAAACATAATAGTCAGGGTTGATAGACATGGCTGGAGGCAAACAAACAAACAGTCAGCTTCGGTTGCTAGCTCTTAGAGTAACTGGTACATTGTCTAGCAAGCAATAGGTGTGAGTTACGTATGTGGATCTAGCAACACTCAAACAGTTTATTTACATACAAACCTGTGAACTCACCAACCTCGTGTTGACACTTTTTCTTACATGTTTCTCAGGTCGCTTTGGCACAGGTTTCACACTTAGGACATGCATGGAGTCCTACTATCATATCATTCATTTAAAACATTTTAAACAGTTTTACTTATTTACATTAATTGACGCTTGTTGCGTGTAATTACTTTTGATTTCATTCTAATGTTTACGCTTCCGCATTTAACTCTGAACATTTATGTTGTGACTTTTTAAGTCTCATATAGTGTCATTTGATGTTACTAATGACTGAGATCCTGGTGTGTCACCTTCCAAATGGTAAAATTCCGTTAGTGGAACTTGGGGGTGTGACACCATCATACTTTTACTTGTTTTCCCGTGGGGGAGAAACAGGTACGCAAACAAACATCATTTTACATGTTTTTCCCGTTGGGGGAGAAAACATGACGCAAACTATTTTGGGTTATTGTAATTCATATGATATCACTGTTAAGGCTAAGCGTAAAACACTATCACTGAAAGTCCTCACAACACATCGGACCGTTAATTTGACAAGCGAGGTAATATTTAGTAGTACTACTGGGCTTGACTAGCCCCACCCGTGTTAGTCACGCTAAATCGATTGTAGGTCGAACGGGTGAAATGTTAACCTACTCTTTTGGCCAAAGTTGATAGACTTAGCAGGAGGCAAACAACCAGTCATGCTTCAGTTGTGAGCGCTTTAGTAAGACATGAACATAGGCTAGCTACCTATAGATATACATATTGAATGTGCATAATCTGGCAAACACTCTCTTATTGCAAACTTGAAACCTGTGAACTCACCAACCTCGTGTTGACACTTTTCGAACATGTTTTCTCAGGTCGCTAAGGCATAGGTTGCACGACTAGAACATGCATGGAGTCCTACTATCATTTCACTCATAAGCAAACCGTTAAAGCAATTCACTTACTTTTACTAAACTAAACTTTGGCGCGTTGTTTTACGCATTTACTTTCTTGTTTAAACGCTTCCGCATTAACTCTGAACTTTTGTGTTATGACATTTTAAGTCCCATATAATGTCGTTTGATGTAACTAATGACTGAGATCCTGGTGTGCCACATTCCAAACAGTAAAACTCCGTTAGTGGAATTTGGGGGGTGACAGATTGGTATCAGAGCCATTGGTTATAGAGAACTAGGATTGCATACTAGACTATAACCCACACACATTAGTTACACGACAAAAACACTCATACATGCTACACGTAGCATCTACACATACATTGCATTGCAGGCATGTTAACATCATCCATATCACCCTCTGCTGACGAGGGGCAAGTCATTCGCATTGCATCATCATTCCCAGGGGCGACACTCGGGGAATCATCAGAACAACATCCACTCCCGTCCGTCGGTAGCGAGACGAAGCCTTCGGAGGAGTCACTCACACCACCATCATCTGCACCTTCGTTACACCATCAGATCCGAAGAAAACACCGACTTGAGCCTATCGAGGACACAATCAGGGAATGGTGTGTCTTCTCAAGTTCGTGTCGGGGATGACACACAACACTAGCACATATCTCTTTGGGAGTTAGGATCGTCAGAGGCGAGTCCCTACTGTACCCACTAGCAACAATACGCCGTGTGAAGGCAGACTGTTGCACGTGTCATTGCAGAATCCATTGACACGTAGATTTCATCACTTTCCCGAGCCGTGGGCTCGCGTCATTGGTCGATATTCTATTGAGAATAGATTGACCACAAGGTTGAAAACGCCTTGCTCATTGCATACCCAAACCCTATCCTGACTCAGTTGGAAGGACGGCTACATTGCCTCTTCCAGTAACACACAACCATGAACTAGTTTCACTTCTTTCGCGTGCATGATTCCATCTACAATCCGCTCCACTGTATTGGACCATCGTAGTGTATTTTAACTCGAATCAAACGATTCCCGACTACTCATCCTGATATGAGTTCTAGTTGATTAATTTATGGTTGATGACTAAGCTTCTCGATGACTTATCGTATCTGATAACACTCTGTACTCGGCAATACAAACTAAAGGACATTTTGACACATGACAAGGAAAAGCTAGGGTGAACATGCAAAGCAAATTATCATTACGGGTGCACACGTAATAGTAATTTGAGGTGCATTAAGTCCTGGTGAAACCTAGTGTGTGGATAAATGGTCCTAATCTGTGATCTACATACTTATATTTCCATTGACAGTAGAAATCCTCGTAACCCACTCGACGACTAGTTGGTATCGTTAAACCTGTTTAACAGTTGATAGACACGACTATCATGTTGAAGGTATTTACGAACACCCTGAACTATCATCCATAGAATCCATCATTTGATTTCACTCATGTAAGAGCCTTGGTGAACTTAAGACTCTCATGCAGACTTGATCAATGAAACCATCTAGATTGAAACTCTAGTAGAACCTCATGGTAAACCTATCGACTCCAACTATGTAAACGAAATCTGAGGAATTCTTCATGTGACTAATCCTTGGTCTAATTTGATTTATAGCCCAGCATATCCAGTTATTTCAGTGACATTAGAAAACGGGGATTTAATCCAACCAACCATCGGTTGAACGTGACTACTTAAACAGACAACCTATCCCTGGTATTACTGGAACCTGTATCTCATAAAATTATTTTCCTACATGTGAACCTCTTCCCTTAGCCTTTACATTGACCGACGCTTACCTTATAAGAACGGGTCTCATTAGAAGTTTCAGTATGACTTCACAAATTTTATGATTGGTGCAGTCGTACTCCAACCTTACTAAAAGCTAGATACACCATAGAAATAGCTGATTGATAGATAATAGAAGCAACCCACATTCTTAAAGGTTGTAAACTTTAACTGGTTGGTCATAAGCTTAACATTGACCTCATGCCAGTCACACTTGGCAGATTCGATGTAATTGCCGGAATGGATTGGTTGTCTAAGAACCAAGCCGGGATTATATGTCGTGAGAAAATTTTTCACCTTCCTCTCTCGGGTGGAGAAACCCTTTCTGTCCAAGGCGAAAGAAGTGGTGCAGTTATTGGCATCATATCTTTCGTAAAAGCACAAAAGTGTCTACGTAAAGGTCATACTGCCATTCTGGCTCTCGTCGCCGAGCAGCCATCTGAGGAGAAGAAGATTGACGACATACCAATCGTTCGTGATTATCCGGAGGTATTTTCCGAATACTTGGCTGGTCTTCCACCATATCGTCAAGTCGAATTTCAAATTGATCTAGCACCTGGAGCATCGCCTATCGCTCGAGCACCCTACAGACTTGCACCCAGTGAATTGCAAGAACCATCTACACAACTGCAAGAGTTGTTGGATAAAGGTTCCATCTGACCTAGCTCATCGCCATGGGGAGCTCCAATCTTATTTGTTAAAAATAAGGATGGGACTTTCCGCATGTGCATCGATTACCGGGAACTGAACAAAGTGACGATCAAGAACCGTTATCCTCTACCCCGCATCGACGATCTATTTGACCAACTCCAAGGATCAAGCTTCTATTCCAAGATAGATCTTAGATCCGGTTACCACTAACTGAGAGTCCGAGAGGAGGACATCTCAAAGATGACATTTAGGACTAGGTATGGTCACTACGAATTCATGGTCATGCCATTTGGACTGACCAACGCCCCCGCAGTATTCATGGATCTCATGAATCGTGTGTGTAAACCGTACCTCGACCAATTTGTTATCTTCTTAATTGATGACACCCTCATATATTCCAAGAATCGGGATGAACATGAGAAACACCTACGTTTGATTCTAGAATTGCTAAAACAAGATCAATAGTACGCAAAAATTTCATAGTGCGAATTCTGGATTCGTGAAATGCAATTCTTAGGACATGTAGACAACGAGAAGGGATACATGTCGATCCAGCTAAGGTAGAAGCAATCAAGAATTGGGAAGCACCTACAACGCCGACGTAGGTGCGTCAATTTCTAGGGATTAGCTGGCTACTACCATCATTTCATTGAAGAATTTTCCAAGATTGCTCAACCCCTCACTGCCTTAACTCAAAAGGGTAAACCCTATAACTGGGGTGACGCCCAGGAATCAACATTCCAACTTCTGAAGCAGAGACTCTTTAGTTCACCTATCCTATCTCTTTCGGAGGGAACGGATGATTTTATGGTGTACTGCGATGCATCCATTCAAGGTCTTGGTTGTGTACTGATGCAACGCGAGAAGGTTATCGCATACGCTTCTCATCAACTAAAAATTCACGAGAAACACTACACAACTCCTGACTTAGAATTAGGAGCCGTGGTATTCGCACTGAAGATATGGAGACATTACTTGTACGGTACCAAGTGCACAATTTACACCGATCACAAGAGTCTTCAGCATACCTTTGAACATAAAGAGCTGAACATGAGACAACGACATTGGGTTGAACTTCTGAAATATTATGACTGTGCAATCAAATATCACCGGGGAAGGCTAATGTGGTAGCCAATGCTCTGAGCCGTAAGGAAACAAAACCCAAGCAAGTCTGAGAACTACCACTTACCATACACAGCGGGTTACCCGATAAGATCCGCAGTGCACAGCTTGAAGCTTTAAAAGAGGAAAATCTAACGACATTAACGACCATCATCACAGCTTTAATCATCGATTTTATGTGCAATTAAACTGAATAATAGGCATTTAAACTTTAACCGTCGACACTATGTCATATACGATCGAATTCAACTACAATTGGTTACCAATTTGCCAACCAATCCACTACGCACCTAAATCGAGCCCCTATGAAACCACTGTGCTCATCAATTTGATCGGATTCATAACAGAAGTCACCGGGAATCGAACCAGTCATCGTCGGACCTGCTTTTAGTCGGTCACTACCAATTCGATAACATTTCAGGTAACTATTTACATCCTCAGCTTCGTTTTTATCCATAGAATGAAAGCCCTAAACCAATTAGGGCTTACAATATCAATTCGATCAAGTTCTTAAATCTAGGGTTCATACAATCCCTGTTTAATCGAACCCTATTCCCGATCCATTCTAAATCCAATTAATATACACGATCAGCTTCGCAATCCTCTGTATATTAAAAGCCCTATGTTAATTTCACATTTTATTATCGAATTGATCATGATTCGTAATCTAGGGTTTGTTCATACGAAGATTTGGGGATTTTGGTTCTAGACTCAACTAAAATTCAATTAAATTATATAGGCAGTCTCGCAATATCCTAATTTGTAAAAGCCCTATGATTTCAACGTGCTTTATCATATAAATTTCTCAAATCGAATCTGTGTTCATGAACTAGGGTTATGACATTTAAAACCATCAATTAACAAGCTTAAACCTGATACTTTTGCAATTAAACACTTCCACAGGCTCGCTAACACACGATTAACAGAAACCCTATACTTTTGATTCAAATCGTGGCCGGATTTGTAGATTTGGGACTGGGTCCGATCTTGCGTGCATATGGGAAGAAGACTCACTGGAGTTAATGATTAAAACTAATTGGATCCAGATACCTTTGCGAATCCCTAGCGGGCAGGACTTGTTAAGGTGTTGGTCTGTGGGGGAGGAGACCCGGGTTCGAGTCCTCCAACCCCCTTTTCTTTATAAAACATATTTTTAAAGATTATTTAATATAAAAACTTAATAGTATATTAATATATTAATATATTAAAGTGTTTTAGCCCGGGAAACGACACGTGGGCTCGGTTTTCAAATTATAACCCATTTTTATTATTATTACCACTTTTAAAATAATATTCTATATTGTTTTCAAACTGTGACTTCGAATAAAATAATATATTTATATTATTTTTAACCTCACGATCTCAATTAAAAATAATATACATTTTTATATTATTTTTTCCACATTTATAAACTTTATGAATCGATTCAAAAATTATAAATAATGTAATTATTTATATTATTTACCCACGTTTATATCCTTAAATAAAAATAATATATTTATTATTTTTGCCACGGTATTTATTAAATGTGAAATTCTCTAAACTTAAAAATAATATATTAAGTTATATTATTTTCTTAAGCTATTATTATAGGCACAAACGTACGAATTTATTTATTTATATTATTCGTAATTAGAGACGTTAGACACATAACATATTTATCTTAATTATTATATTAAGAAATCTTTATTCTTGTGGACAAGTTCGTCTACTCGTTGATCCTAAGTATGTTCTAGGACATTCAAATCTTCTTTGTCGTCGTCACAAAACCCCATTGTATCCCTAACTATTATACTTATAATTTTAGGGCATACGTAAGCAGTTCACAGGCAAACTCTCGTGTTTCCTACTTGCATCCTTGTGTGGTGCTATCTACTGCTCGTACATAACTCAGGTGAGTTTCACTTTTTACTCGTTTTCCTGTTGGGGGAGAAACATGTACACAAACCATCATACTTTTACTTGTTTTCCCATGGGGGAGAAACAGGTACGCAAACAAACATCATTTTACATGTTTTTCCCGTTGGGAGAGAAAACACGATGCAAATTATTATGGGTTATTGTAATTCATATGATATCACTGTTAAGGCTAAGCGTAACACACTATCACTGAAAGTCCTCACAATACATCGGACCGTTAATTTGACAAGCGAGGTAATGTTTAGTAGTACTACTGGGTTTGACTAGCCCCACCCGTGTTAGTCGCGCTAACTTGATTGTAGGTCGAACGGGTGAAATGTTAGCCTACTATTTTGGCCAAAGTTGATAAACTTGGCAGGAGGCAAACAACCAGTCATGCTTCGGTTGCGAGCGCTTTAGTAAGACATGAACATAGGCTAGCTACCTATAGATATACATATTGAATGTACATATTGCAAACTTGAAACCTGTGAACTCACCAACCTCGTGTTGACACTTTTCGTACATGTTTTCTCAGGCCGTTAAGGCACATGTTGCACGACTAGGACATCATGGAGTCCTACTATCATTTCACTCATAAGAAAACCGTTAAAGCAATTCACTTACTTTTATTAAACTAAACTTTGGCGCGTTGTTTTGCGCATTTACTTTCTTGTTTAAACGCTTACGCATTAACTCTTAACTTTTGTGTTATGACATTTTAAGTCCCATATAGTGTCGTTTGATGTAACTAATGACTGAGATCCTGGTGTGTCACCTTCCAAATGGTAAAACTCCGTTAGTGGAATTTGGGGGTGTGACAGTGGTCTTTCCAAGCAAAACTAACAAGAAAGCGTCTATGGTACAAGAAGATACTCGTGGTCGTCCAACTTTGAAAGAGCAACAACAAAGGAAACATGATTTCGCGAGAAACAGTTCGTTCACAGAATCCCAACAAAGCAGATGTAACTCAACAAGACATAGCTCGTATAACCTGTCACAGGACTCTCGACGAGCGAGTTCAATCGTAAAGTCGAATGAACCCGTCGTTCAACAACTGGTAAAAGAAAACAACCAAAAGATGATAACGGGTTTCCATTGATGATGGGGATGGTGCGGTTAACATTATAAACTGTTTTAAGGATTCCATTCCATCTCTGTTTCATCCCTACATTTCACATATACATGATGTAATGCCCGACGGTAACTTTGGTTTTCGATCGGTATTTGTGGGCTTAGGGTTCGATAAAAAGAAGTGGATTTTTATTCGACAACAGCTTCTACAGGAGATGGATAGCAAAGAAGATTGTATGCCGATGCCATACACAGGATAGATTGACAGAAGGTGTTTTCGACAGAGTCGCTTTTCAAGAGTATGATAAGCTACGTCACACGATAGATTGGCAGAAGGTGAAAGCCGCACCCGTTAATCATTGGATGTCGATGCCATACACAGGACAACTAATTGCTCAAAGATTTGGCATGATTGTTTAACTTTTAAGCATCGCCGGTAGTTGTTGGATAATGTTTGTTTATAATAAAATACATTTTTATAATAAAATAATGTTTGTTTGTAATAAAATACATGTTTATAGTAAAACTAGGTTAAAATATTTATTTATTATATAGTATAGATACATTTTTATAATAAATTACTAGCTTAAAACCCGTGTAATACACACGGGTTTAAAAATATCAATATATAATTATTATTTAATTTAATTTGATTTTCATTTACTATTTGATTTGTAAACTCCGTTAACAAACTCCGTTATCTCTCACGAACTCAGTTAGTCCAGTTAACTCTGTTGCAAATCTCAGGGACTAATTCTACCTTTATTCAAACCTAAGTGTTTGGAAAACACAAGGACTAAACCTGTAATTAACTCAAACTCAATTTTGTTGACTTTGTAAAGTCAAAATTGAGTGCATTGGGTTCTTGTTGACTTTTAAAAGTCAAAGTCGCTAACTTTGATTCAGAAATTCAAATTCCACATCAATTTTTGTTTGATTTTGTAACTGAAACTCGTTCATGCCATTAACAATCATCATTAGGACAATTAATAACTTCATCAATCGCGAATTAATTCCAATAATGAGAAATAAACCGAAACTGTCGACCTCTTTATCAAAAACCAACAAATTCGACGAATTCTTGTATTGCTTTCACAAATCGAGCATACACACACCTTAATCGCACCTCTATAGTTGTTCTGCGCATTCCAATTCAACCGGATTCAAGCCCTAAGTCGCCGAAGACCAACCCCGTCACCGTCGACAATTGTTTTAGTCGAACCCTACTGAATTAACATTCATTCTGGTAATTTCTTACGCCATTAGTTTCTTTTTTATCTCAAGAATGAAAGCCCTATGTCAATCGAGGCTTACAACACCAATTTGATCAACATCCCGATTCTAGGGTTCATCATAAACCGGTTTGATCGAACCCTAACTAAAATGTAATCTTAATCCAACTAAATGATATGCTTAGATTCGCAATTCCACACTCTTTGAAAACCCTAACCTAATTCAGATTTACAACATCGAATTGTGTAAGATCCAGATCCTAGGGTTTGTTCATATGACAGATTGGGGGTTTTGATTCTAGACACAGTTTCAATGAAATCAAATCACACCAATAGATTTGCAAGGTCTGATATAGTAAAAGCCCTATGATTTCAACTAGTTTTATTATCGAATTCGATCTAACTAAATCTGTGTTCATATTCTACGGTTTTGGCCCTTCTTCCGGTAATTAAACGATCTTAATCTCATTGTTTTTGAAACTAAATGAATACACAGACTCGCCATCACTCGATAAACAAAAATTCTATGATTTTATGATCGATTGTGATCGAATTGGTTGGCTTTGGAGATGGTTGGGTTCCGATTCGCGTAAGGGGGAAGAACACACTGAAGTTCTATGTTAAAAGCATTCTGAATCCGATACTTACGCGATTCCATAGCGGGCAGACTTGGATAAAGCATTGGACATATACACAGGAGACCCGGGTTCGAGTCCGGTCTCCCGCACTTTATTTCTGGGATTTTTTTCACTATATTTAATTTATAAAAACCTATCCCCATATTATTATAATAATATATTAAAGTGTGTTGAACCCGTAAAACACCCATAGGCTCGGGTTTAATTTTATAACCCATTTTCACATTGTTTCTCCACTTTTTAAAATAATATATTTATATTATTTTCAAACCACGACTCCGAATAAATAATGCATTTATATTATTTTCAACCAGTATCTCCAATTAAAAATAATATATATTTATATATTATTTTCGCCACGTTTATAAACTTAGTAAAACGTTTCAAACTAATAAGTAATATATTCATTTATATTATTATCCACGTTGTTATGATCCGGATAAAAATAATAGTTTTATTATTTTTGTCACACATTTTATATAATCATGTTATTTCTCTAAAAATAATATTTAGTTATATTATTTTTCTAGCCATTATTTTAATGGTACAAACGCACGAATATAATTATTAATTAATATTATTCGTAACTGATGCGTTCGACACGTAACGTATTTATCCTAATTATTATATTAAGAAATCTGTATTTCCATGGACACGTTCGTCTACTTGTTAATCATTAGTATATCCTAGGACACCCAATCATTCCCGTGTCACCGTCACAATGTCACACGTGTTCCTAACTTATTGTAAATCATTCTAGGGCATACGTAGGAGGTTAATAGGCAAACTCTTGTGTTTTCCATTGCATACTTGTGTAGTGCTACTCGTACACAACTCAGGTGAGTTTACATAGCCCCCTTTTCACTTTTATATCTTTGGGGTGAAACATTATTAAATTCAAACTATTTGCAACTATTACAATTCAAACATTATGATCATGTGTGCAATTTGTGCCTTATGCTTGATCACTGTTTGTGCAAACAACATTTACATACTTTTTGTGTGCATAGTGCAAGTGCAATCATTAACTCTATGCAAGCCGACGGTATACAATGATAGATCTATTGTGTCTGACCAACCCACCCAGTTAGGGTGATTGTTGCCGAAAACACTTAAGGATAACCTGCGTGTTATGCCTATCAGTCACAAGATTTGATTGTGCGCCCAGTTTAAACAATAGTGGTTCTCCATAATTGCCTTATTAATCCATGTATCATATGAATTGTACACAAACTTTTGATATTACTTGTGGTGTCAAAACCTATGTATGGTCACCAACTATTTTTAGTTGACCCTGTTTTCATCATGTTTCAGGTACTAGTGTACGAGATCATATGCAAGATACAACATATAGGAATTGGACTTAGTGAACAAAGAACTAGAACATGTTGATGTATTTGATTTTGGTTATTGAATGAACTTATGTAACGAAATCTTGATGTAATTAATATATGAAACTTTAGCTTGATCATGTGTTTATGAACAGTCTACACGTCCGCCCCGACGTATTCCGCCGTCGGTTGGGGTGTGAAAGATTGGTATCAGAGCCATGGTTATAGGGAATTAGTTTATTAGAAACCAATGATCTAGTCTATAATCTTAGGATACCCCCTCATGTGATTATCCTACATGTTCTCTTAGGTATTACATTTCATGATACAATACATGTTATTTTATGTGCTACGTTACTTGATCACTTACATGTTTACAAAAGAATTGCTATTCAGGTAATACTTTATTTGTCACAATGTTTGATTACATGCAACATATTTGATTCCATTAAATGTCATCCTAAGCCTTACTATACACTTATTCTATTCAAAGACTTCCTACACCCTCATTCTTACACACTAGGAATTATGTCACCATCATCAATTGTGAATAAGACTTAAACCCTTGGGCCTCAAGGCCCAGTCCAAAATGATTTCTCATCATGACCATGAGCCCAAACAATAGTGTTATTAGTACATAATGGCTTGAAGAGCGGGTGTAGACCCATAAGAGATTCTGAGTAAGGAAAGACTGGTACTTAAGTATGTCCCTTGTGACCCACCCCTCTTTCCTGGGAATTCTCTTCGTGGGTACACTACTTATAGGTTAAATGTTACTTCTAACATACTATTGTGAAAACTCGGTGTTATGACTAGTCAAACTCGGAACTCATGAAAACTTCTATACCTAACATGTAGTATGTTTTATCATTTACAATATCTTTCTTTTCTGCTAGACATGTCCCTCCCCGGTGTACTATCCTGAGACAGAGTCTGAACAGGAAGAAGACATCGGATCACCATCACCAGACCATCAGACACCGACACCCCCAACTGCTAGATCCATGTTCGACATGAGAGCGGATTGGTTTAGGAGCAACGGCCTGAGACTCCGAGCATCTGAACCACCCCCGTCAACAGACCCTTATCAGGCACCTCACCGACACAATCAGCTGCCATCCCCTCTGAGAGACCCCTACTTAGCACCTGACCCATACCACCCGAACCCAAGAACAAGACAAGCCATGGCACCCACCAGTGCTATAGGAGTCCCAGTTGATGCCACCCACCAGTATGTGAGTACTGCAGAATTCATGAGACAAGGGATGGAGCACGGGATAAGGAACGACCTGCTAGGGCAGCGAATAGACAGCCTTTTGGGTCAAGTACGGTACCAGGAAGACCTGATTTCAAATCTAAGTACCCACATTGACATGATGGAAGGAGACCGTGAGATATTTGACGCACGCACAGAAACAGCTAGAGTTGAGGCCCGGTTTGCTATCCGAGTAACCATAGCAATGTTCGACTTGGTGCTTATCTGCTTCCTAGTGGAAAGCTACCTGAGGCGTTAGCTGGATTTTTCTATTTCTTGTCTTTAAAATTTCAATTTCAGAACCACTTCTTTATGTTTGGAATAAGTATTCAACATTTCATCATTCAATGATAAGACTTATCTTACAACTTAAATGCCATCATTCGTTTAATTAATATTATGAGTATAAAATATATCCGTCATATTTTCATCAAAGATCACCCAAACATCATCTTTTCATTCATTGCAATTTAGTACACGTACCTAAGTCTTCTTTGTAAACAAATCATTTTATTATCTAATTTAAACAACATCGTTATTTTGTTCAAACAAAGCAAAACCTTTATCAAACCCTTACTTTATAAATATTATCTAGAATATAAATTTTCTATAAATATTTTCATCTTGTAAGGAAACTTAATACAACTTGTTTTATAAAAACATTATCTTAATTAATAATTAATTATGACTTTTACTCCGTCAAATTAATTATTATTAAATCTTGGCTCAATTATTAAATGATTTAGCCATTATTTTCCTTTGAAACATTCTCTTTATGATAATTAAAATTAAAAAAATGTTTTATTTATTCATCTGTTTATCTAGTTATTCAACTTATTGTTTTCACTATTTTATTAAATTACAAATAATCATAAGTCACAATTACTCGCCTATTTACAAACAAAAAGCACAAATCAATTATCCGTAAGCACACCACTCTAAACACCTATAAAACCTTCTCATTATCTTGCACCTTCGAAAATATACGAACATACTAGGCACTTCAAGGAGATGAATCCTTTCGCGTAGGCATTAACCATCCATATAAACCTCAAGAACATTGAGAATTTAAAACATTACACATGAGCGTCAAGCAACACGCTTGTTCGCAACACTCGACCACCCACAAAATTTGATAGTTTATATTACTCATGAGATTCATTAACTTACATATGAGCATTCACATGATATATAACGTTGGAATTATCACATGATACATAACGTTGGAATTATCACATGATACATGAAACTTGTTTGTTTGCAATATACATAATACTAGATTTAGCACATGATACACAATACTATATTGTTCACATGATACATGATACTTGGTTGAATACAATATACATAATACTAGAGTTAGCACATGATACACAATACTAGATTGTTCACATGATACATGATACTTGGTTGAATACAATATACATGATACTAAATTGATCACATTATACATGAAACTTATTTGTTTACAATATACATGATACTAAGTTGTTCACATTATACGTGAAACTTATTTGTTTACAATGTACATGATACTAGATTAAACATGAAACTTGGATGTTTACGTTATACACGGAACTAGATTGTGTACAATTGTTGCAATTGATGGATCACAAGACATGATAATTCACTTTATCCATGAAGGTTGAAAACTACAAACTTTTAAGCTACTCGGGGTTTGACGTATTCTTGTTCAAACACGAGGAAGCTGTAGAACTTTAAAACTACTCGGGGTTTGACGTATTCTTGTTCAAACACGAGGAAACTATGGAACTCTAGGTTAAGCCACATTATTACTCTTTAGATTTCTGATTGACCTACTATCTAGGGGCATAGTTATTTATTAGCAACTCATACGTGAAAACAATAGTTATGAATTAAGTGATCTTGTGTCCCCTCTTGACCCACACACAATAGGATGATCTATACAGACCATGCAATGAAATGAGTAATTACGGGTGCACACGTAATTATAAAAGTCAGCGCATGGAATACATAGTGAATTATGTCGTGCGTTATGACATAAAACCTATCATGATATATAATAACGAAACTGATGCGATATGATAAGGGCATGGTGGATACGCCGCTGGTACTTCCTATATATAAGTGTTCCTGTCATATCGTCAGAAGTAGCGTTGTTCGTGTCACGTGACGTTTTATGTTATTTTGACCTTGACCAATGTTTGTGAAACCTCTTATCCAGTGACATTTCTTGAACATATTACACTATATCCTAAACAATTTTTGATCATCAAATTCTCATCGTTCTCATTTCAAGTGATGCATTCCATCTTTGAAGTCCAAAATATCCTTCGACAGTTTTCTCCTCAATTCTCTTCAAACTAGATCCACTATCATCATTCATGCCTGAATTTGAGTATCAGATCTAAATCTTGTTATCAATCGTACCCCCTAAACCAACAGTCAAAGCTCGTTGGGAATCTAAACGTGACCCCGAGTTTACTTGGGAACGTGAGGATCAAATGGAGCTTAAGTATCCTCATCTGTTCAAGCACTCCACATCAAACACTTAAGGTACTATTCTTAATTTTCGGGACGAAAATTCTTTCAACTAGGGGATGATGTGACATCCGACCTTTTGAGTAAACTCTGTTATCTCTCACGAACTCAGTTAGTCCAGTTAACTCTGTTGCAAATCTCAGGGACTAATTCTGCCTTTATTCAAACCTAAATGTATGGAAAACACAAGGACTAAACTTGTAATTAACTCAAACTCAATTTTGTTAAATTTGTAAAGTCAAAATTGAGAGCATTGGGTTCCTGTTGACTTTTAAAAGTCAAAGTCGCTAACTTTGATTCAGAAATTCAAATCCCACGATCAATTTTCGTTTGATTTTGTAACTGAAACTCGTTCACGTCATTAACAATCATCACTAGGACAATTAACAGCTTCATCAATCGCGAATTAATTCTAATAATGAGAAATAAACCGAAACTGTCGACCTCTTTATCAAAAACCAACAAATTCGACGAATTCTTGTATTGCTTTCACAAATCGAGCATACACACACCTTAATCGCACCTCTATAGTTGTTCTGCGCATTCCAATTCAACCGGATTCAAGCCCGAAGTCGCCGGAGACCAACCCGTCACCGTCGACAATTGTTTTAGTCGAACCCTACTGAATTAACATTCATTCTGGTAATTTCTTACGCCATTAGTTTCTTTTTTATCTCTAGAATGAAAGCCCTATGTCAATCGAGGCTTACAACACCAATTTGATCAACATCCCGATTCTAGGGTTCATCATAAACCGGTTTGATCGAACCCTAACTAAAACGTAATCTTAATCCAACTAAATGATATGCTTAGATTCGCAATTCCACACTCTTTGAAAACCCTAACCTAATTCAGATTTACAACATCGAATTGTGTAAGATCCAGATCCTAGGGTTTGTTCATATGACAGATTGGGGGTTTTGATTCTAGACACAGTTTCAATGAAATCAAATCACACCAATAGATTCGCAAGGTCTGATATAGTAAAAGCCCTATGATTTCAACTAGTTTTATTATCGAATTCGATCTAACTAAATCTGTGTTCATATTCTACGGTTTTGGCCCTTCTTCCGGTAATTAAAAGATCTTAATCTCATTGTTTTTGAAACTAAATGAATACACAGACTCGCCATCACTCGATAAACAAAAATTCTATGATTTTGGGATCGATTGTGATCGAATTGGTTGGCTTTGGAGATGGTTGGGTTCGGATTCGCGTAAGGGGGAAGAACACACTGAAGTTCTATGTTAAAAGCATTCTGAATCCGATTCTTACGCGATTCCCTAGCGGGCAGACTTGGATAAAGCATTGGACATATACACAGGAGACCCGTGTTCGAGTCCGGTCTCCCGCACTTTATTTCTGGAATTTTTTTCACTATATTTAATTTATAAAAACCTATCCCCATATTATTATAATAATATATTAAAGTGTGTTGAACCCGTAAAACACCCATAGGCTCGGGTTTGATTTTATAACCCATTTTCACATTGTTTCTCCACTTTTTAAAATAATATATTTATATTATTTTCAAACCACGACTCCGAATAAATAATGCATTTATATTATTTTCAACCAGTATCTCCAATTAAAAATAATATATATTTATATATTATTTTCGCCACGTTTATAAACTTAGTAAAACGTTTCAAACTAATAAGTAATATATTCATTTATATTATTATCCACGTTGTTATGATCCGGATAAAAATAATAGTTTTATTATTTTTGTCACACATTTTATATAATCATGTTATTTCTCTAAAAATAATATTTAGTTATATTATTATTCTAGCCATTATTTTAATGGTACAAACGCACGAATATAATTATTAATTAATATTATTCGTAACTGAGGCGTTCGACACGTAACGTATTTATCCTAATTATTATATTAAGAAATCCGTATTTCCATGGACACGTTCGTCTACTTGTTAATCATTAGTATATCCTAGGACACCCAATCCTTCCCGTGTCACCGTCACAAAGTCACACGTGTTCCTAACTATTGTAAATCATTCTAGGGCATACGTAGGCGGTTCATAGGCAAACTCTTGTGTTTTCCATTGCATACTTGTGTAGTGCTACTCGTACACACCTCAGGTGAGTTTACATAGCCCCCTTTTCACTTTTATATCTTTGGGGTGAAACATTATTACATTCAAACTATTTGCAACTATTACAATTCAAACATTATGATCATGTGTGCAATTTGTGCCTTATGCTTGGTCACTGTTTGTGCAAACAACATTTACATACTTTTTATGCATAGTGCAAGTGCAATCATTAACTCTATGCAAGCCGACGGTATACAATGATAGATCTATTGTGTCTGACCAACCCACCCAGTTAGGGTGATTGTTGCCGAAAACACTTAAGGATAACCTGCGTGTTATGCCTATCAGTCACAAGGTTTGATTGTGCGCCCAGTTTAAACAATAGTGGTTCTCCATAATTGCCTTATTAATCCATGTATCATATGAATTGTACACAAACTCTTGATATTACTTGTGGTGTCAAAACCTATGTATGCTCACCAACTATTTTTAGTTGACCCTGTTTTCATCATGTTTCAGGTACTAGTGTACGAGATCATATGCAAGATACAACATATAGGAATTAGACTTAGTGAACAAAGAACTAGAACATGTTGATGTATTTGATTTTGGTTATTGAATGAACTTATGTAACGAAATCTTGATGCAACTAATATATGAAACTTTAGCTTGATCATGTGCTTATGAACAGTCTACACGTCCGCCCCGACGTATTCCGCCGTCGGTTGGGGTGTGACACATCCAGGACGAGGTTTGGGTTCCGGAGCCGTTGTCGCAGATGCCGGGACTGGGCGCCCTGGCTGATCCTGACCCGATACAGGGTGTGGAGATGGATGACCCGCCGCACGTCGAGCCCGTCCCCGAGCAGCCGCCATAGCATCCCCAGCACGTACGTCGGCCTGTTAGGCTCGACAAGGCCACCCAGACCTTGCTTGAGAGGATTATTTCTCATAAAGACCGGATGGGGAATCTGATGATGTGGGTGGTTGATCGTATCGTGGATTTATCACGAGCTCCGGCATCGAGCCACCACCACCACGTTAGTATCACGGCGGGGCAGGTCAGGATCAGGGCACGGCAGGTCCGGGCGGGGCTGGTCAGGGTCAGGGCGGGGCGGGTCAGGATCAAGGCAGGGCCGGTCAGGATTAGTTGTTTTTATTTGTATTCAGTTTGTTTTTTTGTTATGTATGTAAAACAGTTTGATGTATATATTTAAGTTTTTAATGTAATGTATATAATGTTTTGATTATTTGTTTGTTTATAAAGTTTAATTTGTAATGATAAATTATAAATATAAAAATATAATAAATGTAGAAAAAAGATAAAATTTATAAGAATTAAAAAAAAGATAAAAATTATATAAATTAAAAAAAAATAACAAACTTATATTAACAAAGTTATATAAATTAAAAAAAGATAAATATAACATAAATTAAAAAAAAATCCTATACGTAGCGTATAACCCAATACGCCACGTATAGGCTTCTTATACCCCAAATCTGCCAAGTTTGAAAGCAAAAAATATAACTCGTGACTCATACGCTGCATATAAGGCAATACGTCACGTATGGTCTCAACCGCCAGACATGTAATGACATGTGACATTCTATATCAGGAGACTAAACCCTATACGACTCATATTGTCCTATAGAAAGACGTATAAAATTACAAATAAAAATATTCTGTATGTAGTTAGAATTCCCGTTCTTTGATTACCATTTCAATAGAGGCTTGACTTTGAGCTCTTGGATAT
This sequence comes from Smallanthus sonchifolius, assembly GCA_023525975.1. Taxonomy (NCBI): domain Eukaryota; kingdom Viridiplantae; phylum Streptophyta; class Magnoliopsida; order Asterales; family Asteraceae; genus Smallanthus; species Smallanthus sonchifolius. Next base: position 78,133,860 of record CM042037.1, read on the forward strand.
ATAAATGAAATGACATTTTTGCCATAAGTTGTAAAAGTGAAGAATCATTTTCATTTGAACATAAAATAGCCCCCCTAAGTTTCAAGAAATAACTTGAAGGTCCTTCCAGTTCCACGTGCGAAGAGAATTGTGGTGGTGTGTAAAAAAACGCGTAAATAGGAAACCAGAAAGATGGAGAAAGTAACAGCCAACAAAACATATTCAACACATCCCCTTCCCCTTTTGATTTGAACAAGAATATCTTTGAAATAACTTTCCATGTTTTGTTAAATTTTGCTACTTTTATGGATTGTGATTGTGTTTTCCATTTGGGTGTCTCTTACTTCTCAAGATTTGGAGTAGAAGATTGGAATTTTAACAAATTCTAGGTTTGATTTGTGCAAGAAATGTGGTATGTCAGAAGGGTTCATGAATCTGCTTTCTGTGTGTTGGAAGCCATTCAGCGGCGACACGGGGGCTGGGGCGGCTGCTGGTGTCAATGGCGATGGCGTTGACTTTGAAAAAGATGGGTTGGAGATATTGGGAAATACTCCATGGCGGTTGTTCAGGCCAACCAGGTGCTTGAAGACCAGAGCCAGATCGAGTCTGGCTCTTTTGGTACATTTGTTGGGGTCTATGATGGTCATGGAGGACCTGATGTGGCCCGATACGTTTGCGATAATTTGTTCCGGAATCTTCAAGGTTTGTCATAGTTAATTTGTTGCCACAACACAAGTAGCTTACCTGAGGCCTGCTAATTATATGATTAGTTTGAACCAAACACCTCTTATATGCAGTATTTAAGAAAATTGGTTTAGATTGGAGTATATAACTGATGTCTTAAGATGTTATTAATCATCTAATTGATGTAAGTTTGGTGATTGAGCTGAAAAGTTACTTCATTTTATATCCCAAAATGTAAAAAAAAGGTTTGAAAGTGTGCTTTTTGCTAGATTGATATTATGACGCCTGCTTTGTGACGTAACCGATTGGGCCGTAGAACAAGCTGAACTTTTCAGATAACTCTGTCCCAAGTAAATGCAAAAATCTTCAAATTTACTTATTAATACATTAGTAATCGTCACAAAATATTGAAACATTGATTTTGATTCACAAAAAATATTTTATTTTGTATCATAGGGTATTTCTGAGTCGGGGGTCTCTCTGAGAGCAGACTCTCTATCCTTTGGGATAGAAGTAAGGTTTGCCCTCATCTCAACCGACCCAGATCCTACTTTATGAGTGGGATTTCACTAGGTTTGTTTGTTTGTATCATAGGGTATTCTGGATATTTACTAACAGGTAAAGCTCGTTAAAGTACGGAGAAGATTTTATTTTCTAAATTCTTCACTGATTAATCATTAACATCACTAGCAGTGGCGTGGTAACTGAAATAATACAAGCTTTGTTAGTTCGAGTAAAGTGGAAACAAACATTTTTTCCTTAACTTAAAAGGGGTGGGATGAGAAACTAAGCTAACATGAGAATCTAGTGAACACCGGGTCTTGAAGTTGGGTTTTACTAGATGTGGTAAAATGGACGGCTCAGGCAGTTGTGTAAAGGTTCAAATGGGTTCGGGTCAAAACATGTATTTATGTGCAGGTCATCAACGTTTTTTGTCCAGTTCTTTGAATTCTGTGAATATTTAATGTATTAAACATAATCATGGAAACTATATTACTAAAAAATAATATAATTATTAAATAAAAGATTCAGGCTGTTGTAAGTATTTGAGTCCACATTAAGCAACTTTCACCTGTTTACTCAGTTACCAATAAATTACAACCGAATTGACCCGTTTGCCATCTAGATTTGGGTGTAAAAAAGAAAAGAATACATATGTGATTGTTTGGTGTTTATGCAGCAATATCTGCTGAGAATTACGGTGTGGTGACTCCAGAGACAATAAGAAATGCATTTCTTCTGACAGAGAATGGATTCACTGCTCTTGTATCCGAGTCATTTAATGCACGCCCTAGCATTGCAACCGCTGTATCGTGTTGCTTAGTTGGAGTTATATATCAGCAAACTTTTTTATTGTAAATCTTGGAGATTCCCGTGTTGTTCTTGGTAAGAAAGTTGGTAACACTGGTGGTGTGGCGGCTATACAGCTGTCGTCAGAGCATAATGCAAATCTTGAGGAGGTTAGACATGAGTTAAAAACTTTACACCCAAATGATCCAGATATCGTTGCTTTGAAGCATGGAGTCTGGAGGGTCAAAGGCATTATTCAGGTTATTCCTAGTTTTTGTTTTTGGATTTGAATCAATCTTGTATTTTCCATGCTAATAATCTGTGTATGTATTCTTGGCCCTTGGTAAAAATTTGATTTGGTGCTCAACTTAAATACAAAACCTAAATTTTGTTTTGTAGATTTTTCTAGTGTAGCAAAGATGGAAACAAAAATTTTGCTTGCAGTTGTAGTTTATATCCATTGTTTTTGGTAGGGAGAGGTTCATTACAGAACACTAAATTACTGCGAGAACCAAAGGCGCAAACCTAAATCGTTTTAAATTTTTGATCCATGATTTATATTTTAAAATTTTAATGCTTCCTACATACAAATATGTATATTTATTATTTATGTACATAAAAACCCATTAAACTAATTTTTTCGTATGTTTTTATATATTTGAAAGTTTACCTACACATGTGTAGGTTATATACATAAACGAAATTTGTTCATTTTTTTTTGAATTTCTTGAGAGACTAATAAACATTGCATTTCTATCATTGTATGATATTTTTAAAATGTTTAAGATTGAAAAAATGAAGGATTCATTTTGTTCTCGCAATATTTAGTGTTCTGCTCATTTTTTGGTAATGGTCACATGGGGAAGATAAATGACGGTGGTAAATGGAATCGTAATTGACGGCAAACCTTTGCTAGTTTGTATAAAACACCACTCAATTTGAGTAGTTATGGAATCCTTGATTGGATAATTGTATGTGGTGCAGGTTTCAAGATCCATTGGGGATGTTTATATGAAACATGCAGAATACAATACTGAGCAAATTGCACAAAAATTTCGGCTTCCTGAAGCAACTGCTATGCCTATTTTGTCTGCTACTCCTTCAATCATTACTCATGATATCCAGCCAAATGATTGTTTTCTCATATTCGCGTCTGATGGTTTATGGGAACACTCGAGTAATGAAGAAGCTGTGGAGATCGTGCACAGTAATCCACGCTCCGTAAGATGTTTTTTTTTTTTTTTTTTTTCATTTTCGTTGCATTTGACAGAATAATGGTATGCCTGTGGTTTTACACTCTCAGATTCTGTTGGGTATAATAATGGGGTTTTGTGTTACAGGGAATAGCAAAGAGGCTAGTGAAAGCTGCTCTACAGGAAGCTGCGAGAAATGAGATATTCTGATCTGAAGAAGATCGATAAGCGCGTGCGGCGTCACTTCCATGATGACATAACTGTCATTGTATTGTTTCTAAACTATGATCAAATACGTGGAGGCGTCGTCTCCTGGAACACTAAAACCCAACCCAACCCTATCTATCTATCTATAGAGGAGTTTGATTTTATCATTAAACAAAAACATCAGACGACGGATTTCATCATCATAACTTGTTTGTAATATCATCATCATCTTACTTGATAAATCTATTCTTTTTGCCAATTCATTATGCATCGTAATTCCCTCTACAACAATTTACAAACCAAAAGGTTAAACAAGTAATTGCGTTTAATCAAACTTATCCCCATAGTACACATAGAATAAAATAAATAATTCATCTTTTCAATCTTAAACTTTTTTAAAATATAAGAAAATAATAGCTAAAATTTAAAAATATATAAAAATATTCACCGGCACATATGTAGGTTATTTCACATATACATATGTAAGTAACTTAAAATATATAACAAAAATTAGTTTAATAGTTTTTTATATAAAAAAACATACATATTTATATATGTAAGAAGTACAAATTTTAAAAATATAAACTATATTAAACGAGTTAGACTTTGTTTTTTGGGGCAATTTCATATATACACCTACAAACTTGAAAAATATCATATATACTCAACCAAAACTAAAAATATCATATATACCTTTACAAACATGTAATAATATCATATATACTCATTTCATTATAAACAATTTAAGAAAAATGACCATTTTACTCTTATTTCTCTAAAACCTCAAAATTTCATATTTACCTATTTTAACTTTAAATTTTCATATTTACTCATTTTAAACTTTAAAACTTTATATTTACCCATAAACATATTAATGTTACACTAAGAAAATGATAATTGTTACATATACGTAACACTATTTTTAGAGTGGTTATCATGGTTTTCACAAAAATATTGGTTATCATTTGAACTACACTTAGTAGGGTATATATATATATATATATATATATATATATATATATGAAATTCCCTATGGTTTTTTTAATAGTAATTTGGGAAGGTTTATGTTCGGTCTTATTTCTATAGATAATAATAAATAAACAGTACTAGTGTTTGGATTAAGAAACAAGAGGGTGGTTACATTTATCGTTACCGTTATAATGGAGGTGGAGCATCTCAAATTTGGCTTGGTTCTGGCAGGTATAATATTGCTCGAGTTAAAGATGTAATTTTGATGGGCTTTTGGTATTTAGTAAATATATTTGCATAGAATTCTGTCTATCAAATGAATTGAATTTACCTTTGAATCGGCTTTAATATTATATTCAGGTTTCTGGTAGTTGATATCTCAGCAGGCCCGTGCACATATGGGAGACTTGAAACCGAGGAAGGAAGTGTTAGTTCAAAAACAATACCACGCTTGAGGAATGTGATGTATCCTCAAGGCTCCACTGCTGATAAATTTACCACACATGACAACTTTGTGGGCCAGCTTGCTGCTTTGATTGGGATCATAGCTGAGCATCTTGTTTCTCCAGATGTCAGGTCTATTAATGCTATTTTATATATGACAACTTATATTGTTAACTTCTTGATTATAGATGTTAATACTATATACAATCTCTTATCCTTTTATTCCTGACCTATGCAGTCTTAAAAATGCAACTAGAAAAGAAAATATAAACAAAAAAAGAAAAAAAAATCATCCACCGTGTGCGGCTTATTAATATTTGACAGTGAACCTACACATATTGATGAAATAATTTGGTGGATTCAGGTTTGTAACTGTAGATCTAGCAACGAGGTTACTTATACCAATAATTGTACTGCAAAATCACAATCGTTATAATATCATGGAAAAAGGCCAGAACTACAGTATAGATATTCAAGCCATTGAGGATGAGGTGAGTTTTTCCGCAAGAAAGTTATTTGATTCATTATTGCTAATTTATGGACCTATGTGTTACAACACGGTCATCCTACGAAAAAAGTTGAATTTAATATATAAAAGATGGTATTTGTCATATACCATAATGAAGTATGGAAATAAAACTGTACACTTCGTACAACTAGTTTTTATTTAGTCATCATAACCATAGCATTCAAAGGCTCAAGGCGCCCTCAAGGTGCAAAGGGTGAGCCTTGGACCTAGGCGCAAGACGCTTAAAATGAGAGGGCTTTTTAAGCAAGACGCACAACATAAATAGGTCATTTTAGGGGTTTTTTACATGTTTGAGGCTGGGTTAGGCTAGCCTAGGCGAGCACCTTTTGCACCTTTGACTACTATGATCATAACATTGCATAATATTATGAATTGGACTTATAAATGATGACATTATTAATAAATTCATAGACAAAAATTATTGTGTGTGAAATAAAAATGAACACTTTGATAATATTTAGGCAAAATTGATCTTATATCTATGACTTAGGAAGATGGCTTGGCCTGCCCTTTTATAAGTAATCTTGGGATGATGGCTAAGAAATAAGCACTTCTTTGCCATGATTCCATCATGCTTAACTAACTTCATTCTCTAGCCTTCTATTTCTTGGTTGAGCATGATCAAAGTTCAATCATGCTGTTTAGAGTAAGCGGTCCAGAAAGTGGACTATAGTATTATGTCAAGATGGAGATTTTAAATGAATTCAACTCATCATTGGATATTAATCCTGGTCCTTATAACTCAGTTTCTGATTGCTTAACTTTTTTCTATTTGAATTCGGTGTTATGTTTTCTCTCGTTCTTTTCTATTAGCCGAATAAGTTATGTTAGTATAATTAGAGGGTTCTAAATGTAACTGTGCAATCTATTTATATCCCTGTATTACTTCATCATTATCACAACAATAATTCAAGAAACACTTCAGATTACCAAGTTCAATTTTGTATCAGAGCTTAGGGTTTTCCTAAGTTCTCAGCCGCCACCTCCTCCTCCGGGAATCCTTCCCTATCTCTGATCGAGCAACAGCCTCTGATCCTTATGGCACCGACGACAATTCCTCCCTTCATCGGTGCTGAGAAAACTGTTCACAATTCACACAAGTTTGGTTTCACATTGACTCCAACCAACTATGGCTTTTGGAAGGCTATGATTCAACCATTTCTGGTTACCAATGGATTGTTCGCTTATGTTGATGGCACTGTTCTGTGTCCCCCTCCTGTCACCCAGTCTCCACATACGTCCGGCAAGGATGATTATGCCATTGCCGAGATCCCAAACCCCAGCCATACGGCTTGGGTTTCCAATGATGCGCACGTCCCCATGCTTCTAATCTCTACCATATCTGAATCTTCGTTTCAGCACGATCAAGGGGCCACCTCTCGTGATCTTTGGTTGTCTCTTGAACGTGCCTATGCACCACACACCTCTTCACGAGAATTCACCTTGAGAACACAACTTCTAAAGATTATGATGCAGGAAACCGAGACCTCCTCTGCCTATCTTATTAGGGCTCAAGAGTATTCTGATGCCCTCGCCAATATTGGAGCACCAATGCCCGAAAAAGACGTTGTTATGCTTGTTCTCGCAAGGCTTCGTGAAGAGTACAACCCTCTCAAATCAAACGTGTTGGCTAGACAATTTCCAACAACATTCAACGAACTTCATGGCCTACTTGCTGATCATGATTTCATGATCCGAAAAACTGTTCCATCTTACCTCTACTCAGGCTTTTACAACAAACCTAACCTCCAGTTCCACTGCTGTCCAACCAGAGATTATGAACACCCTCCAACAGTTAGTCACAAAACTGGGTCTACAACTACAGCCCACTTCTACATCAGCCCAACAACCACCACAGGCCCACTACACTACTCGAGCAGGTTATCACAACCGGAACAGGGGTGGACACACCAACCGTGCCCGTGGAGGACGTTTCCAAAATAATTTCAGCAACCGAGGAGGGGGAGGAAATCGCAATTCAGGCCAGTTCAGTTGGGCCTCTAATCAAAACATGGTTTATGGGTCATGTAACAGGTGTGGAATAGGCCATCTCCCGTCACAGTGTCCAAACCGTGACCCATCCACGTTCCGAATGAAACAACCATCCGCCAATTATGCTGACCACCGTTCACAAACATCCTCTTGGATCTCTGACTCAGGTTCAAACAACCATGTGCAGCAGGATATGTCTGGATTTGACACTGCTGAGTCTTACTACGGTGACGACAGTCTTCATGTTGGTAATGGTACGGGTTTACCCATTTTACATATTGTTTCCTCTCGTCATTACTCACCTAATAAAACCTTTTCCTTAACCAATATTCTTCACGTTCCTCAAATTAAACGTAATCTTCTTTCTGTTCAAAGGTTTTGCCATGATAACAATGTCTATTTTGAATTTCATTCCACCTTTTTTGATGTGAAGGACGGGGGCACCCACAATACCCTCCTCGCGGGTCCAAGTGAAGATGGACTCTAATCAATCACTCTCCCTACAGCTGTTCCCAAAGTCGCCTTTTCAACCTCCTGCACATCTACTACCACATGGCATCAACGTTTAGGGCATCCACACCATCAACTTTTTCAGACTATGTTATCTAAGTACTGTTTGCCTATTTCAAATAAAACGTTTGATTTACATTGTAATTCTTGTTCTATTGGAAAATCTTCAAAGCTTCACTTATTATCTTCAGAATACAAAAGTACTCATATTCTAGACTTGATATTTTGTGATGTTTGGGGGCCCGCACCGGTTACCTCCTTTGATGGTCACACCTATTTCTTGTTATGTGTTGATCACTTCTCTAAATTCATGTGGTTGTTCCCATTAAAGCACAAATCTGATGTGTTTGAGGTGTTTAAACGTTTTGTTACAATGGCCAAACGGCAATTTACCACACGTATAAAATGTGTCCAAACTGATTGTGGGGGGGGGGGGGGTGAGTTTAGAAATCTATCCCAGTTTTTCTCCTCCATCGGTATTATTCATCGTCTTTCTTGTCCTCACAGTAGTGAACAAAACAGTGTGGTAGAAAGACGTCACCGACATGTTGTTGAGACTGGGCTCACACTTATGGCCCAATCCAATGTCCCAAAACACTTTTGGCACTTTGCCTTTGAAACAGCGGCTTACCTCATTAACCGGATGCCGTCACGAGCCAACTCTGCCATTTCTCCATTTGAGCTTGTCTTCAAACACAAACCTGACTTTTTCTTTTTGAGGGTTTTTGGGTGCCAATGTTATCCCCATTTACGACCTTACAATCCCCACAAAATGGACTTTCGTTCCACACCGTGCATCTTCCTTGGGTATAGCACATCCCATCATGGGTATCGATGCTTCGATCCAATCACCGAACGTATGTATATTGCCCGGCATGTTCGGTTCAATGAAACACACTTTCCATATCACACCAAACCTACGAATATTCCTTCTCCTTCCACTCCAAATCCTTATTTTTCCACCTATCCCACTTCAGCTCCCATTCCCACCGATACCGATCCCATTACACCACCAACTACTCCTCCCATAGAAAATTCCCACCCACCATCACCACCCACTTCACCTATCACCCAAACTTACAGTCGTCGACCTACCCCTCCACCTACTTCGTCGGCTGTACCCACTTCTGCTTTTGACAAATTTTCCCAGCTCCCACCCACTCCTCCTTTCGCTGTCCAGCAGCCCCCTCCTGTCCCACAACGTTCCAGGCCCTCCAATCTACGCCCCAACCCCAAACAAACACAGCCATACCCACCTACCTCCCACTACACCAGCACCACAACTTCCCTCACCGAACCCGCAACCTTTACCATTGCCAACACTGATCCTAACTGGCGTACAGCTATGGCAGAAGAATATTCAGCACTTATCCGAACTGGTACATGGAAGTTGGTCCCTCGTGCTTCTGGTGTTAATGTTGTTGATTGTAAATGGGTTTACAAACTGAAACGGGATCAAACAGGTGCTATTAAACGTTACAAAGCGCGGCTCGTTGCAAAGGGTTTTAAACAACAGCCCGGTATTGATTACACCGAAACTTTCAGTCCTGTGGTAAAATCAACCACCATTAGAGTTGTTCTCTCTCTGGCCGTCACCAACCAATGGCCTCTTCGCCAGCTAGATGTTCAAAACGCATTCTTGCATGGTGATTTGAAAGAAACAGTGTACTTACAGCAGCCTCCCGGGTTTGTTGATCCCACTAAGCCTAATCATGTTTGTTTACTTCACAAGTCGTTGTATGGCCTCAAGCAGGCTCCACGGGCCTGGTTTCAGCGCCTATCTCAGGCCTTATTTGCTCTCGGATTTACCGGTTCTAAAACAGATCAGTCTTTATTTATCTATTCAGCTCATGGTGTTTTGCTCTATATGCTCGTATATGTCGATGACATAATTTTGACAGGTAACAACAACCAAGCTCTTGAGCAGGTGGTGCACAGTTTGAGTAATTCCTTTGCGGTTCAATATTTGGGTCCATTATCTTATTTTCTGGGAATCGAAGTTGCCCCTAAAGGAGATGGCATTGTCCTCTCCCAACACAAGTACATTTCTGAATTGTTAGACCGGACCAACTTATCTCATTCCAAACCGGTTCCTTCTCCGTGTACATCTAACGCCAAGTTGGCTCTTGGTGATAGTGCCTCATTTGAAGATCCGGTTAAATATCGGCCGGTCGTTGGTGCCTTACAATATGTCACGCTCTCTCGGCCAGACATCACCTTTGTCGTTAATAAAGTGTGTCAATTCATGCAGTTCCCGACTGTTAATCATTGGACAGCAGTTAAACGCATCCTTCGGTACCTTCATGGGACAGCTGATCATGGCCTTCTGCTCTCTCGTTCCTCGTCCTCCGGATTACATGCCTATATGGACGCTGCCTTCAATTCCTTGAGTGCTTTTTCTGATGCAGACTGGGCTGGATGCCACGGATGGCCGTCGATCCACGGGGGGATATGCAATATATCTTGGATCTAACTTAGTCTCCTGGTCTGCTCGTAAACAGAAGAATGTATCTCGGTCATCTACTGAGTCCGAATACAAGGCTTTAGCTGATACGGTTGCCGAATTAACTTGGCTTGAGACATTGCTTCATGAACTTCGTGTTCCAGTAAATTCTGTTTCGACATTGTGGTGTGACAACTTGGGGGCTACGTACTTATCTGTTAATCCGGTGTTTCACGGACGTACAAAGCATGTAGAAGTTGATTTCCACTTTGTTAGGGAAAAGGTTGCACAAGGAAAATTATCAGTTCAGTTCATCTCAACAAACGATCAGATAGCCGATGTCTTTACACAGCCATTATCTTCTCAACGGTTCCTACTTCTGAAGTCCAAGCTAAGAGTCGATACCCGGCCTTAGCTTGAGGGGGAATATTAGCCGAATAAGTTATGTTAGTATAATTAGAGGTTCTAAATGTAACTGGGCAATCTATTTATATCCCTGTATTACTTCATCATTATCACAACAATAATTCAAGAAATACTTCAGATTACCAAGTTCAATTTTTTACAGGTTAAGAACATGGTGCACAAGGGAGAAGAAGTAGTGATTGTAGGGGGTTCACATTCATTACATCTCCATGAGAAATTGGCAATTGCTGTTTCAAAAGCCATGCGTGGTCATTCCCTGCAGGAAACTAAGAAGGACGGACGTTTCCATGTGCACACAAAGATGTATCTGGATGGTGCCATTCTTAAAGAGGTCCATCTCCTTTCCTCCAAGGCTGATATCTCCTTATACCTTCTGTTTCTTGTGTAATCAAAAAGTAATCATTTAATCTGAAGAATAAGTTTTATAGGATGGTGGTAAGACAAGCATGCTAGATTTGAAGAGCATTAAACAGATAAGATGACCTTTCACTTATTTTAAGCACATTGTTGATCTTGAAATTATTATGGTAGGAAATGGACAGATCTGCTGATGTACTAGCTGCTGGGTTACTTGAGGTCTCTGACCCATCACTTTCTGATAAATTTTTTATTCGCCAGGTTAGTCAAAATTAAGTTAATTTATGCTTCGAGTGTTTGGGATTGCTTATTTAAGCACCTTATCTGCTTGTTGTGTGTTTAAAAGCGGATAAGTACTTTTAAGTGTATGGTGAATAAACGTGTGTATGCTTATTTTAGGGTGAAATAAACTATTTGAAAAAGCAGTTTGAGATTGCTTATTTCAAACTGATTATATGTGGTGGATTCAAAATTACAAGTGTACCTTGGTATGAAATAAGTTGTTTTCGATAAGCTGATGATCTGCTTCTGTTTATAACCATAAGCATAGCTGTTAAATAAGCAATCCCAAACACTCCTTACACATTTTTTGTTGTTAAAACTAATTGATGTGGTACCGGTTATCTTGTTTCTGTGTACTTGTTTATCAGCCTGTCTGTTTCTCTCTTGATGTTTGTTGGTCTATTTCACTTTTAATTAAGCAGTAATTTTATTTTCCATAGAGATGGATGGACGAGATGGATGGGTTGGCTGATTCATTTCTGAAGCACAAACCTCTCCGGGCTTACAACTCTAAAACAAGGGGACAGAAAAATAAAAAGGTGCAGAAGAAACAAGGGGACCTGCACCGAACTTATGGAACGAGGGTGGTTCCTGTGTGAGTGAAACCATCATGTTTTCTGTTACATGTTAAATATTTTAGATTTTCACAGTATCTCATATGTTTCACATTATAAGTGGAAGTTGGTAAACAGAAAAAAAGCATGCATGCTACAGAAAACATCCTTCAAATTGGTGTTTGCTCATTTCTTCCTTTAGTATTTAAAATCAATAAAAATAAATTATTTTGGAACTTGTATCCCATTTAGAAATATTCATAAGGTAGTTTCTCTTTCTGCAGCTTTGTTTTATCATTAGCTTCTGTGGATCCACACCTTATGATGGAAGATGAAAGCCTTTTGTGGACAAGTAATGATGTTGTTATTGTACTTCAGCATGGAACTGAAAAGATACCTTTAAGGTAAATCATATAATGAATTGATGATACCATGTTATGATGGTTTTCCTTCAACTAGTTATAATAATTCATGTCTACTCATCTATCATGCTTCTTCTACCTTCTTTACAAGTGCATGTAAAACATGTAATTCTGAATATTCTTTTTGGTTTTAATTTCCGTCTTCATTACACAGTTATGTCTCAGAAACAGAGAAAATACATGTTTTTCCGTCACAAGTGCAGCGTCAGATAGTGGCGGGATTAGCCTCTGTTGTGGGTGGATTGAGTGCACCATATGAAAGGGTTTCTCATATTCATGAAAGACCTGTTGTAAATTGGCTCCTTGCAGCTGGTTGCCATCCATTCGGACCATTTGCTAATGTTTCCAAGCTTAGTCAACTGCTTCGGGATGTTGCATTGGTAATAGACATTAACTTTCCTCATATTCCATGTGAATATATAGTCATTGAAAAATAAGGTAAACTATAAGAATCATGCCTTAACTATCACCATTTTACTATCTTGGTCCCTGAACAAATAGTTATTACCGTGAACACAGAACACTTACATCCGCATTTTGTAACAGATTCCCTGTCTCCGCTTAGATCATCTCATTTTACATTCTATAGCAGAATGCCATTTCAAGATTATTTTTTAAAAGAGACTGGGAAAATGATCAGATATCAAATTTTGCAATATCTTTTGTGATACAGTTTTGTTTTAGATTTAACTTTGACAGTCTTGCTTCAGACTTTTAACTGGAGAATAGGCACTTCCTATAACCAACCACAAGATTGGGACGAAGGTGGATTTATAGCTTGATACTCATTAGTATATTTAGTCAGTGTTCCATTGGTTCCATGATAATTGTTGCAGTTTCCATTTAGTCACTATTCTCTTTAAGAAGTATTTAAGTTGCTTAATATAGTTTGATTTTTAGTAGCATTACCCCTGTCAAATGATAATTACAACAATTTCCATTTGAACTGATTTCTTATCCTTTGGTTTGGTGACACAGCGGAATACAATATACGCACGTGTAGATTCTGCTCTTCGTAAGATTCGAGAGATGTCGGAGGTAAATAATTAAATATGGTCTTCATCGGCCTATGCTTTCTTTTTTGCTTCTCCAGAAGAATGCTTATTTAGTCTGATTGATGGTAGTCTGTTGAAGCTTTTGCTGGGGAGTATCTTAAAACCCCCCTTGGTGAACCAGTGAAGGGTAAGAAGAACAAGACGACCACTGAGCTGTGGCTTGAAAAGTTGTACAAAAAAGAAACAAATTTGCCTGAACCTTTTCCTCATGAACTAGTTGACCGCCTTGAGATATACTTGGATATGAGCTTTATCTTATATATATATGTATATAATATAATGTATAATGAGAAATTATGTTGTGTTAACTGAAATGTGGTTGAATGAGTGACAGAGCCTTGAAGAACAGCTTGTAGATTTATCTTCACTCTTGTATGATCATCGTCTACAAGATGCATACATGAACAGTAGTGATATTCTTGAAAGCTCGATTCTGACACAGCAGTAAGTTTGTTGGATGTCATGTCTGTTGCTGTTGGGTTGTGGTTTTATTGTGGGAATATATGTGCAGGTATGTTGATCATGTACTGGAGAATGAAAAGGAACGGATGAGATGTTGCAGTATAGAGTATATGCAAACAACAAAGTCTTGTCAAACTCAAAGTCTGTTTTATGCAGTGATTCTTCTTGCAGGTTTCTTTGCGTATTTTGTTGTCATTTTCTTTTCATCTCCTGTGAAGTGATTACAGTAAGTAATTACACCCTCACCCACCCCAACAATTAAATTCACTCGCAATGCAATGTTAAAAAAGAACAAAAAGTGGTTCTGATGAATGATTATATGTATGTATGTTATTTTGTATGTAGTGCCTATGTTTTTGTCATGTCTCTCTCTGTACCTGTGGAAGTTCAAATCCTGGCTAAAAGACTGAAGACAGATAGAAATCAATTTGAATTGTTCGTTTGTATCTGCATGGGCAAACACAGAATTTAATTGATGCCCTGATGTTGAATGCTTAATCTGTCTGGTATTGCTGAATGCTGAATGCTGAATGCTTAACTAGTAGTAGTAGTAGTAGTGCTGCTTTTATAAGAAGAATAATTAATGATGTTTTTGTTTGGTCACAGGGAGTTGCAGGTGATAGATACTATTAAACGGTTTTTATAATAGTTTCTATTAGAGGGTTCTATGTGTAATTATGTTTCCTATATAATCCCTTGTAATCATCATTTGTAATACACAATAATACAATATACGATTACCAAGTTTATCTTGGTATCAGAGTCTTCCTACCCTACCCCTAAAACAGCCGCCACTTTCCTGCCACCCCTCCTATCGCAGCCTTTCTTTCTGCCACCCTCCTTTCCGGCCAATAATGGCTCTCCTTGCCACCTTCTCTACAACCGAGAAGACTGGTCACAACTCCCACAAATTCAGCTTTACACTATCACCTACAAGCTTTGGATATTGGAAGACGATGATTCAACCTTTTCTTGTTACAAATAATGTATTCGCTTATCTTGATGGAACCATACCCTGTCCCTCAGAATACATCCAACATGCGGCCTCTTCTGGAAAAGAAGCAGCCACACCACCGCCGCAACCTAACCCTCATTATTCGACATGGATCTCAAACGATGCCCATGTTCGGATGTTGATCATGTCTACCATCTCCGAAGCCTCATTCCAACATGTACAGGGCGGTACATCACGTGATCTCTGGTTTTCTCTTGAACGTGCTTATGCACTGCATACCTCTTCGAGGGAATACACCCTCAAAACACAGTTGCTTAAAATCGAGATCTCAGCATACTAGAGCCCAAGAATTCTCGGATGCTTTTGCTAATATTGGTGAACGTATCAAAGAAAAAACCTTGCCATGCTGGTGATATCCGGTATTCTGGAAGAGTACAATGGCTTAAAAACAACTCTTCTTGCTCGTCAGTTTCCAACTGCTCGTCAGTTTCCTCCTCTGTTCAGGCATTTACTGCTAGGGGTGTGCAAAGTCAGTTATGGGTCGGTTTTGGCCTCTTACATAACCATAACCGCTTGGTCGATTATGCCCTTTTCCATAACCATAACCATAAACATAACCGTTTGGTCGGTTAAACGCTTTTCGGTTAACCGTCGGTTATGGGTCGGTTTCGGTTAATTTCGGTTAATTAACCTGTAACGAACCGACTTTCAAGTATATTATATAGTATGGTATTCATATTATATTGGTGAAAGATTAAATAAAATGAAAGTGGAAGTTTTGTTGCAAAAGATAAATTTTATCAACTTTTGACAAAAAGGGTCAAAATTGAAAGTGCAGGGGCCAGTTGTGTAAATTTTAAAAATCTGATGACTTAGGGGAGGGGGGTCACGAAATTCACACACAAAAATGTGTGTTTGGGTCATGAAAGAGCAAGGAGGAAGGGGGAGAAGAAGATCAAATCCGAAATTGAAGTGCTGCATGTGTGATCAGCTAAAATGGAGTATTCATCTTCTTTAATATTTCAAGTAAGTGTCTTCTTCATCCTCTAAACCTCCATTAGAGGTGTTCTTGGTGGATCATGGGGGAATCATGTGGAAGGGTTGAATTAGGTGCTCTAGATGGTTAATAACTTGATAAAAGTTATAATCTAGCTTGATTAATGCTAATGGAAGGTAGATAACATCATCTAAACATCCAATTTGGTGATTCAAGAACTAGGGTTCTTGAGAAAAATTTGGGGGTTTTTAATATGATGATGTTTAAAGGATAATTTGACAGTTGATAAGTGTCTATGGTGTTAAAAGACATATTATTAAGTAAGAAACCCAATCTAATTTGATGATTTGAAAATTAGGGTTCTTGAGGTGAAAAATTGGGGGGTTTTGATTGGGATGGTTTAAATGGTGAATTGGAGTTTTGTAAGTGTCTATGGTGTTGATAAACACATTACTTAGTAGAAACCTCAATCAAATGGTGAATCAAGAACCTTTGGGAATTGGGTAAAATTGGATGAAACCCAAACGGGTCAACTTGGGTTGAAAGTTGATTGTTGGGTGTTGGAGGTTTGGTTAATGTTGTGTTAACCAACTAAGTTAGGGTGTTGATCTTTAGATCATAGGTGTGTCTTGAATCTCAATTTGGTGAATGAATTGAGATAATAAGTTTTCTAAATGCAAGTTGATTGCTAGGTGATCAAGGTGTTCAGTGAGCTACCTTTGAAGACCAAGTGGAAACGTCTTTAGCTAAAGGTAAGTGCTTTGCACTTACTTAGTAATGATAGGTGGTAGTAAATACACATACTTGATATACATGTTGACGTTGTTGATAATCATATGTGCAAATGTGTGTATGTTGATTTGGTGAAATTGCATATGGTCTAAATATGCAAAGGGTGGGTGCTTAAGGTGCTTGAGGTCTATGAACCTCACAATGTCGTATGGTAGCCATAGTCATAGAATTATCTATGAGTTCTTTGGCGTCATTTTTATGTCTATATTGAATGCACGGGTAGGGTGATTAAGATTGTAATTGAAGTCTGAGAACTTCACAAGTTAAAATGGTGAATTTGGGATCTTTGAATCCCACATGTTGGTAAATAAAGTATGGGGTAGAAAGATGGTTTGCATTGTGTGTGTGTGTACACTTGTTTGTATGTTTAAGGTTGATATTTGAAGTCTAAGAACCTCACACGTGGTAATTGAGGTCATGAACTTAAGTTGTATTGTTGTTGCTTGAAGTCTTGAACTTCACTATGGTCGTGGTGATTTGAGGTCTTTGAACCTCACATAGGAGTTAATATGATATCATATAGAGGAGTTTGAAGTCTAAGAACCTCACAAGGTAGTTATTTGAGGTCATGAACTTCATAAGTAGTTTTGTGGTATTTGAAGTCTAAGAAACTCACATGAAAGTTAATTGAGGTCATGAACTTCACATAGTCGTTTGTGATGCCTTGGGGTATTTAGAACCTCACAAAGAAGTATGGTAGGGATGTAAGGTGTTTAAAACATTCACAAAAGGTTGTTGGTGGTTTAAAACGACTATGGGTCGAGTCGGGAGGGTCGAAAATGTCAAAACTACAAATTTGGGGTTGGCTTGTGCAGGGCTGGTCTCTAGGACGCCCCCTGGGCTTCTGGAATGCTCCAAGTGGGACGCCTGGTGTCTCTGGGACGCCTGGTGTCTCTGGGACGCCTGGTGTCTCTGGGACACCTGACGGGTTCTGTTTGCTTCTGGGACGCCCCAAGTGGGACGCCCGTTGGCTAAATTTTGAATTTTCTTCCTAGGAAGCTTTGGGGGGTCTTGGGACTTGTTGTATCATTACTAATGATTATTTTGTAGTGTTTCCTTGTAGGTAAAGCTCCGGTATGATGTCTCGGGTCAAGATTCGAGTCGGTTGGATTCTCAACTTTTGGATGGTTGTATATGTTTGGAGTTATGACTCATTGTCGGGAGTCACCTAACTTGTTTTGAACTATCTCTTAGATGTTAAAACTTGTTATTTTGAGATGTCGGCCGGTTGTTTTTAAATAAAACCATGTCGTTGTCGTTTTATCGTAATTAACATGTGTCGTTTGTCAAGGGCGTTTTATGGGACTTAAATTCCGCTTATTTTGGAAGTTAAATTTGGTAGAAAATTTTGGGTGTTACAACTTGGTATCAGAGCAATGGTTTGAGAGATTCGGGTGTGTGAGACACCGAACTCAAACTTATTTGCTCTTGATATGGGTGAGTGTAATGAGAATCCAACGAAGACATGACCGACACATGGAGCTAAGGTGGAGGTTAGTAATGATATTTGTTGGTAATTTATTTGGTGTCAAATGTGATTATGTGTGTTGGAACTTGTCTTGGGACTTATCACATGGGGGCAATGAATATACTTAGGAATAGTATATTACTAATCATGTCTGGCCAGGATGATTAGTAATGTAACATGTCTACGTGTCTTCATGGTGACCATGTAACATGTCTACGTGTCTTCATGGTGACCATGTAATAATAACCATCACCAAGAGTAAGTGAAGGTGATTATCTTAGTGTAAAGCTTATGGGACGAAACTAAGGTCTCATTGGGTCTATCTCGGTGTATTTTGATACTTATCACATAAGAGGTATCTCTGAGAGCCATCATGTCAAAATATGAGTAATCAATGCTTTGACTCATATAACATATACTTGTCAAAAGAATGTCATCTATATAAGGACAAGTTTGCATTAGCTGCTCCCACTCATCATGAGGTAGGTGTACAAGTTCACTTAGTTCTTGATGAAGAGAGTTGCATTATGATTTCAATCAACCCATACGTGGATTTCATTGACTTACAGAATAAGTGTTCTTAACCTTCGGTTTAGAACTTTCAGGTTATTTTATGAATATGTAGGTCAATGTTAGGGAAAGTTGTTTTAATGTCCATCTAATGTAGCTTTAAGTTATTGTAAGCTACTAGAACAGTAATGATCCTCAAATAAAACTTTTGTAAAACAGGTAAGAAGGTTCTTTGATAATTTATTCCTTCTTGAGTATAACCTTTAGCAATCAATCGTGCGTTTCCATTCGGATTTAGTTTAGTTATGAACACCCTTTAGTTAATTTAACCAAATCCCAAATGTTATTCTAATTCAGGGAGTCGGGCTTACTAATAATAGCTTTATTCCATTTAGAAGATTGATTGATGCTAATGGCTTAAAAAGTAGGATCGGTAAACTTTCCAACATCCATTTCAAATTCAGTCAAGTAGGATACGTAATCATCAAAGTCAGTAGGCCTTTTAGACCTAGATGACCTCCTGAGTTGAGTATTGGGTTTATTAGGAGTTTCAATTTATAGATTAGCTCTTGGTTAGGTGTTTTCATTTTCAGGTATAATAGAAGCAACATTAGTTTATAAGTGTGTAGGAGTTGATGCAGTATGGTATACAAGAGGTGTAATCGAAGTTAAATTCGGAGAAAAATTTAACGAGTCCCCCCCCCCTCCTCTTGTATTCCTTGCAAGTCATGATAAGGACTTTTACTACTCCCACTGACCTTATAAATTTTAAATAATTCAGCGTGCTTACGGTCAACATTGTATATAACATTTGAAAACCAATAGATTCTAATAGAGAAACGACTTAATGATGTTTATGTTAGTTTCTCTTGTTGAGGATTACTTTAGTTTTGGTAAGAAATCTAAGTTTACCCACATATTAGCATATATGAGACTTTTTTAGGAGTAGCATTAGATTCTAAGAAGACAAGTTGTGATGGAGCAGTGTCGTGTACAAGAGGTGTAATTTGAGGTAAGATCAATTTGTCACTCCCCCACCTCTTGCAACTTGGAGGTCTGCGCGTGACGTGGGAACCTTTCATATATTTTAGACTTGATTTCCTTATCGTCCAAAATTTCATGAGAAATTTGAGAGACAAATTCAGAAGGAATTCTATTAAGTATATATGAATTGATATCTTTAAAGCTTTGGGCCGTAGGAAACAGATTAGATACAAGTAAATATTCTTCTAAATGATAAATGAATTATGTCCGAATATTCCATTTGAGATAACTTCTGGTGGACCCTCATTTATTCCCTTAACCATTTGATATTTAGGGCGTTTAACACATGATTTAAAGTCACCGAGGATGAGATTTGGTAACAATTCATCCTGCATCGACCTAGTCATGATTTCTCATAAAATTTGGTCTTAATGAATGAAGTGCATATGTCTCATTTATCTTTTATTAAATTTTCATTTTCATGATAACAAAAGTTGTGAAAGTTTATTGTATCAGCTAGTTATATGTCATAAAGGTTTCTATCCAGATAATGATAACCAATAATATGAGAGTTTAAGTTAATGATGACTTTGTTTTGGCCATGCAAACCTCATAACTGTCAAAGTGTAGCTTTATTATTGATACTAAATTCTGAGTATTCTCCAGAATATGTAAGGTATCATAAAGCCTAATACAAAGATCAATTATTTCATTGTTCTATGTAGCCTTAACATTTAAATACACCACTAACTTCTCATCTTAATTATTTGTGAAATTCTGGTAAGGAAACGTATAGAACTAGACTCAACGCATCATGTGTTGATTGGAATATTGATATTAGCGGACTCAAAAATCATTAATTAGTGACTAACTTATCTTAGCCAGCTAGTCCCTTGGCTTATGGATGGTCTCATTGCTTATGCCTATTATAATGGCATAGTTTTGTAGTGAGACTTCTCCTTGGAGAACTTAGAGCTGGAAGCAATACTTGTATTTTGTTTCCTAACCTTAGAACTATCCTCTCTATAGTAATTTTTCTTTCTCTTTTTAGGTTTAGTGGTAGTGAGGTGAATAACATCCGGTTTTCCAGGTTTAGGCATTCCTTTTCCTGTACGTATGTTGCTATCAATATACTCATTTTCTTTTGGTAATTCTGAGTGTTATAGTTGATTTTTAAGGCAACTAATCGTAATAGTGTAAAATTATAATGTATGCACTGAAAAACTTCACTGATTTCCATGTATAAGCCCTTAGTTTAAGGGTCATGTCAGTGTATATTATAATGTGTTCACGGATGCCACTTAACCTTTTATTTAGAATTAGAATGTTTGCATGCGTCTTAAGAATTATTTTGATTCTTCCATTTTCACAGAGAATAGATTAGTTTTAGGAATTTTAGAAAGCTCTCCTGATAGCAATCATGAAAAGAGTTCTTGATTACCATAAGAGAGATTGTGTTTGACTTATCCTATTTCTTATGCTCTAGTTTTCTTCTGTAGTACTTTTGACAAAAAGAGCAGCAAGAGTGTCGTGTCTTAAGTGATAATCAAGACTCAATAAGAGGAAATATTTATGGAAACCCTTAATTAAGCAAAACTCATCTTAGAAGCTAGAGTGAAAATAAGGTACAAATAGCTAAAAAAGAACTTAGATTGAACTATGGGGTAATAATCTAAGACAGACAGAAAAAATAAATTAAATAAGGTTCTACTTAAAAACAATTATTTTATAAATATGTGATAAAATTGTAACATCCCATTTTCTGGATATATAAATAGTATATATTAATTTGTTTTGTTACATATAAATTTAAAGAAGCATTTAACAAGTGAAACGGTCATTTGAATTTGAAGATGTTTTAAGAGGTGTTTAAAATAATCAAACATCGTTTAAGGATTAAAGATGAATTCAAAAGCGTATATTACTATATAAATAAGTATGAATATATTTAGGAAAATGAAATCTAGATGTTACCTACACTTGATGCCACGTTTTTATGTGGATGCCACTAATTTCTTTTCAAGATACATCTTCAAAATAAATAACCGACGTACAGCTTGATCTAGTAGATAGAATTGCAAATCTCTTCGTATATATAAATTAACATACTTATGTCTCTTTGGGAGAAAAAAAGAAAGAAAGAAATATATAACAAACATAGTGGGTGATTCATAATAGTCGTAGAAACCGAGAGATTAGTTGTGGTGAACTACGATATCACCGGCGGCACTCGGTGGGTGTACTCGGTTGTCAACCGTGATAAACAGTGGTGGAGTTTGAGTCGGATTTCGGTCAGAAAAGATTAACGAATTGTGAACGTGGGTTTCATGTATTTAAGTTAACGACATTGGGAGAGGATAGAAAGCACTCGAGAAAGAATTCACCAGAGAGATTCGTTAGACGTTCAAGTGAGTTTATATTACTCCCTAATGCATTATTTTGTGATATTAGTTGTTAAACTGTTATTATATGATAACATCAATGTGAATGATATTATTTGGATAATAATAGAAAAATGATGTAAAGTTGTTAAGTCACCGTCGGGTGACCAGTTGTTAAATCACCGTTGGGTGATCAGTTGTAAGAGTCACTGTCGAGTGACCAGTTGTAAGAGTCATCGTTAGGTGACAAGTTGTTAGGTCACCGCCGGGTGACTAGTTGTTAAATCACCATTGGGTGATCAGTTGTAAGAGTCACCGTCGGGTGACCAGTTGTTAAATCATCGTCGGGTGATCAGTTGTAAGAGTCACCGTCGGGTGACTGGCTGTAAGAGTCACCGTTAGGTGACAAGTTATTAAATCACCGTCGGGTGATCAGTTGTAAGAGTCACCGTCGGGTGACCAGCTGTAAGAGTCACCGTTTGGTGACAAGTTATTAAATCATTGTCGGGTGAACAGTCGTTAAAAATCACAGTTAAATAAATAAATAGCCATGGTCGAAATATGGTGAGATGAATTAACTATGATATGGAAAACCTTATAATGTAATTTATGAACTCACTTAGCGTTGGCTAATAATTGTTTAAATAATGTATTCCATGTAAATCTCCAGTGCGGGATTAAAAGGATCGGATCTAGCCTCTGTATGTAAAGGATCGAACATTTTGTTTATAACCCGTTTTTGGATATATAAATTATGAGTTATTTAAATAAAGTTTTAATGCTACTTACTCGACTTATCAGTTTATATATAATGTGAAATTTTAAAAGTTAGTTGTTTTTATCACATTATATAATTACAGTTTCTTCTGCTGTTATATAAAAAAAATGAAAATCTGGGCCGGTTTTGGAAGAAAATAATAATAAAAGTTGTTTAAAAAATCAGGGTGTTACAAGTTGGTATGAGAGCAATGGTTTAAGTGAACTAAGTATTTTACTTGGACTTAAACCGTGTGCTCTTGATACGTTCAGTAAGTAATGTTCGATCTGAGGCTCGGGGTGGGATAAGAATTAAAGTTTCATAAAATTCCCTAAATTACATGCTTGTGGCATAAAAATGCATGTTAAGTCATATACATACTGTTGGGTAGTGGTGCACAAATCGGTTTTTTAACCCAAACCGGTTTCGTCAACGAAAAGTCAAAACCGGTTTGAGCCTAAACCGGTTCGGGTTAAACCAGTTTCGTAGGTGGAGAATGACTAACTGGTCAAACCGGTTAGGGTTGGTTACAAACCGGTTTAAACCGGTTTTTATTAAAAATAAATAAATAAATTCAAATAAATTTTATATTTTTAATATAAAAAAATAACAAATATAAAACATAAAGTTCAACGTTTATTAATATTTGGAAAGTTCGGAAATTAAAAAACATGAAAAGATAAAATTATAAAATTGTAAAACATTACAAATGACAATATATATTTTTATTTTTTGGAATATTGATTGATTATTCTTGTGCGTTGTCTTCGGAACTAGAGCTAAGGGATATTCAAACAAATTTTCGCCGGTGTGTGGATATTCAAACAAGTCAAACGCGATTGTACGCTTCATCATTTGCCACGTATTGGGATCAACCCAATGCGCGGTAACGCAAAGGTACGAATCGGGTATACCATGTGGAGCCGACCAAACATCGGTGGTTAAGTTTACACCGGTTTCCAAATTTTAAAAACCCAAAATTAATTCTTTTTTTGCTTTTTTCCACATTTTTATACAATCTCGTCTAAGGGTTGTGCGACTTACTTGATGATAACGTGGTTGGAGTGTCTCTTGAATCATCCTTGTCAAGCGCGGATTGTCAAAGTGGTTGAACGGCAATCCTTCTTAAATCACTAACCTCGTCATTCGATCTCGAACAATATTTGGATCAAAGTTCCAAATTCCTCATTCGCTTGTCATCGAGGCTTGACCTTCACTTTGAATTCCCTTCAAGGACGGGCAAGATTTTTCCATATGCGTTTTTAAACTAGTGTTTGAATCGTTCCCCAAAAACGCACCACACATCTTGCACCGAGCACGTTTCTTCCCGTTTGACAACAAACATAGATCGTAATTGCACCAAATTGCCGGATTTCTCGTTGTTGCTCGAATTTCCACAACGGTAACTTCGTTTGAGGAACCACCAACACCAAAACTTGCCATGCTTTTTTTTTACAGTTTAGAGAGCGTTTTTTAGCGGTTTTAGAGATTAGAGAGTGTAAAGAGATGTGTGATCAACCTGAATACCCCCCCATCTATTTATAGTGTTTTAAGAGTGCAAATGGGGCCAAAAAAAGGGCCAAAATCGACCCCAACGGCTATAAATCCGTTCCCCAACAGCTATTTTTTTTGTGCGCCAAAACCGGTTTTCCAAACCGGTTCACAAAAACCGGTCCCCAACCCGGTATACTCCTAAATGCTTCAAACCGGTTTCAACCTGGCGGTTTTAGCCTAACCCGAACCGGTTTGCTCCAAACCGGTTTATCCCAAACCGGTTTGCCGATTTGGACCGGGTAAAAAAAAACTGGTTTTTTTGTGCACCTCTACCGTTGGGTGCGTAGGCCTTTGGGGCAGCCGGCCCTAAAGCCCTATTCGATTAAGGCCCGTATAGGTTTAACTTGGGGAATAAGTTGGGTAACCCTAGTTTAGTCTTTATAAATACAATGCTTTGTACTTGTAATTGGTATCACCTCTAATAAAGAATATCCTAGTTGCCACTCGTGGACGTAGGTCAGTTTAGACCGAACCACGTTAAACCCCCGGCTCGTTACAGCTTTCACGTGTGTGTGTGTGTGTGTGTGTTCGTGCATGATCGTGTTTAATACCAACAACTGATCTCGAGCTCAGATCACGCGAACTGTCGACTGTTTGCCGCCACCAGATTAGGGTTCTGCCGCTACAGTGCCGACGCGCTACAGTACCACGCGAACAGTACACGTGAACAGTACTGCTAAAGTGACGTGTGAACAGTACCGCTACAGTACGCGTGAATAGTAGCACTTGTACAGTACCACCATCGCGCAGATCTATCTAGGAGTCATCAGAAGTTGTTGTTGACTGTGCCGGTCAACTCCAGTTAACGTTAACCAGTCTACAGAAAGTCAAACAGCAGTTTGCTGTTTCGTTTCTGGTTTTTTTTTTTTTTTTACGTAGAGATCAGTTTAACCAGCGTGTTTCAGAAACCCGTTTGTGAAGATCAGAGAAACGAAACCATGGACCAATGATTGTTAATCAGCTGTTATTGTTTCAAGTTTATTTCAATCTGGTTTTGTTTATTCGATTAAATTTCTTTTAGTCGTGTCATTGTGTTTATCATGTCATAAGATGGGAAGGTGCAGATTGAAAAGTTTAACGGTGTGGATTTTAGCCGTTGGAAAATGCATATTGAGGCATTACTTGTTCAGAAAGATCTAGATGTTGTGTTATCAGGGGTTAGACCAAAAAAGGTGGATCCAGCAGATTGGGAATCAAAAGATAGAAAAGCCAAGGCGGCTATTACATTGGCGTTGTCGAAGAATGTGACATTCAACATCATGAAGGAAACCACAGCTTATGGAATGATGTTAGCCCTATCTAACATGTACGAGAAACCTTTGGCAGCTAATAAGGTTTTTCTGATTCGAGAGCCGGTGAATACAAGGATGAGAGAAGGAAGTTCAGTTACAGAAAACATAAACAAGTTAAATTCGATTTTGGACAGACTTGCGTCAGTGGGTATCAAATTCGAAGATGAAGTTCAAGCTTAGCTGTTGTTATCTTCTTTTCCAGACAGTTGTTTCGAAACTGTTACAGCAATTTCCAGTTCAGGGTGTACCAATGGATTTACTTTTGAGGGGATTCGTGATCTTATTCTGAGCAAGGACGTTAGAAGGAGAAGTTCTGGTGAATCATCGAGTGAATTATTGAATGTTGGTAGAGGAAGAAAGAATAACAGAAGTAGTGGGAGCAGGAGGAGAAGTCAGTCTATGACTCGTAATGATATAACTTGTTGGAACTGTAAGGAACAAGGACATTTTAGAAATCAGTGTCCAGGTATTAAGAAAGAGGATGATAGAAATGAGGTGAATCAGCTTGTAGTAGAGGACGCACTGGTTTGTTGCGTAGAGGATGCTATAGATTCATGGGTGATGGATTCTGGTGCTTCATTCCATGTTACCCACAGCAGTGAAGCATTGCAGAATTTGAAAGAAGGGGATTTGGGGAAGGTAAGACTGGCGAACGATGATGTTCTTGAGGTTACGGGCATGGGTGACATAGATCTGAAGACTTCAGTTGGTTCTTGGACTTTAAAGGATGTCATGGTAATTCCAAGTTTGAAGAAGATGTCATGGTAATTCCAAGTTTGAAGAAAAGGTTAATTTCTATCGGACAGTTGGATGAACAAGGACACGAAGTTAAGTTTGGGAACGATCAGTGGAAGGTGGTTAAAGGTAATCTTGTCATGGCTCGAGGAAGAAAGAGAGGTTTGTTTTATATGGTCAGTATACCGTCTAAGGGAGAGGTTATCCCGATTCAGAAAGAAAACAAAGTCCGATTCACATAATCTCATGGGCAGAAGAGGGTTTGCTTTGCAAGTGAGCAACCCAGAGTCAAAGTGAAGATTCAGGATGAACGAGTTCGGAAGGTTAAACCAGGTAGAGGGCATCGTGACAGTGGAAGCACATGTCATGTTTCAATTACAGCTCCAGTGCTACATTGGGTTAAGAAGACCATCATTTCGACTAGAAAAGTCTCTCCAATGGATTACTTGCTTATGATGGGGAGTGTGGGTTCTCAGGATGTTTCAGATGCCAGTAGTGTAACGGGTTCGTTACAGTGGGAGCAGGCAGGGGCGGAGAACGAGTCACTGGTTGTGACTGATGAGTTGAAGCTCAGGGGAGCTTCAACGAGCCTTCAGGTTATTTGATGATAAGGCGGTGGTAGCTAGGAGGAGCATGAAGTTCCGTTGACAGATTACAGAAGTACGTTTGGAAGTGCAGACGAAAGTATTCAAGGCCTCCGAGTGGGAGATTGTTGGGTGCGTAGGCCTTTGGGGCAGCCAGCCCTAAAGCCCTATTCGATTAAGGCCCGTATGGGCTTAACTTGGGGAACAAGTTGGGTAACCCTAGTTTAGTCTCTATAAATACAATGCTTTGTACTTGTAATTGGTATCACCTCTAATAAAGAATATCCTAGTTGCCACCCGTAGACGTAGGTCAGTTTAGACCGAACCACATTAAACCCCTTGTTCGTTACTGCTTTCATGTATGTGTGTTCGTGTGTGATCGTGTTTAATCCCAACACATACATTAGTCGTACAAATTGTATGTTAATTTGTTAAATAGCATAATTTTGTGCTAAAATGATTGTTTAAACCGAAATTTTTGAATTGAGGCATGATGTGGTAACAACAAGAATATGTTAAGTATAGTGTACGGACAATCGCACATAGCTAGTGATGATTGTAAATACGTGGTACTAATGTAATCTTGAAGTAATCATATGACTGCTAAAATGAACAAAGATTAGGTAAGGTGGTAGATAAAGGCGTATGCTTTGTCTGTTATATAGTTCTTAAATACAGAGGATATATAATAAGCATCAATAATTATCTAACAAACTAGTGGCAAATAAATAAGCATTGCCCGTTAGATAGTATTTGATTACGAATGATAAGAAGTGTAAAT
Organism: Smallanthus sonchifolius; assembly: GCA_023525975.1. NCBI lineage: Eukaryota > Viridiplantae > Streptophyta > Magnoliopsida > Asterales > Asteraceae > Smallanthus > Smallanthus sonchifolius. Next base: position 78,161,448 of record CM042037.1, read on the forward strand.
AACTATCTAACATATATATGGTACTATATATGTTGTGAGAACAATAGGATATAATTAGTATCCTAAACTTTAAAGAAATGACGAGTGACGTCACGTGAAAGCGGTATTTAATAAAATAGAGGGAAACTATCTTTAACATTCATAATCTATCACTAGTGAAACAGAGAGTCTGACATGGAGTAATACTCCCCAGTCATACCATTCATAATTGATGGTACCTAATGGTAGTAGTGACAAGATGAGAAAACACATTTCTGAGGGGATATAAGAGGCGTTACAACACACTCTTTCGTTTATCATAGATGACGAATTCAAATATTGATAAATGAAAAAGGGAACCAAGTAATGACAACTCTAAAGATTTAATCAAATAGTGGAGAAACCTAAGTAATTGTTTTGAGACATTAAAATGTACCAAAACTCGAGATAGAGTATTAACAAGTAAGAGTAGAAATATTTGGGGGCTTAAGGATATACAAATTATCCTAATAAACTTGTAAAGGAATGTTAAAATTGGTTCCTTTAAAGGAATAAGTGGGATTATGATAATTCTTATGATAATGTTTAGTTATGGAGAAAAAGTTGTTGACGGTGATCATTGGGTAGATTAAACCCATTTCACTTAATCCATGTTGATAGATAAAAGTAATCTAAGGTGATAGTAATACATCTTTGTAACGAACCAAAAATCCAAATTATAATGTTATTTTCCTAAATAATATTATAGGGGTGAAAGCTATATAAAACAGAGTGGAAGGTTTGTTTTAAAATGGTGAATTTATTTAACTTTGGAAGGAGTCAAAATTGGAAGTTCAGGGGGCTGAATGGAAGTTTAACAAAGTCAGATTCTAAAGGGGAGGGGGCTCACGAAAATCACGCATGGTGTGTGTGAGGGTTCGTGAGTTTTCAAGATAGAAAATGGGATGAGAAGTCAAGTTCTGAAATTTATGATTTGGATGAAGAAATCTGACGGAATTAGAGTGTTCATCACCAACCAAACATCATGTAAGCTTCCTCTTTATCATCTAAATCACTATAGTTGGTGTTCTTGGTGGATTTTGGGGGAATCATGTTGAGGGGCTGAATTGGATGGTTTATATGACTAATAACTTGTTAAAAATGATAACCTAGCTAGATTGAAGTTATTGAGAGGTAGTTAACATCACCTAAACATCTAATTTGATGATTCAAGAATTATGGTTCTTGAGGGTGATTTGGGGGTTTTCATTTGATTGATGTTAGAATGAAAAATTGAGGTTGGGTAAGTGTCTAGGGAGTTGATAAACACATTTTATGTAAGAAACCTCATCCAATTTCATGAATTGAAATTTAAGGTTCTTGAGAACCTAAATTGTGGGTTTTCTAAATTGAGGGTTTGGTTAAGGTTGTAATAACCAAACTAAGTTAGAATATTGATCTTTATATCATAAAGGTGTGTTGGGTATCAATCGGTGGTCAATGGATTACTAATTGTAAATGGGTCGTATAGGTGATCAAGTGGTAAGGAAGCTAGCTTGGAGGATCAAGTGGGGTCATTTTAAGCAAAAGTAAGTGCTTTGCACTTACTTAGTAATAATAGGTGGTAGTAATATGCATTTACTTGAATTATATGTTGATTGGTTGTTTATCATGTGTATATTATGTATATGTTAAATTGGTGAAATAGGTTGAATGCTAAAGTGTTTGAGGCTTATGAGCCTCACATGATGGAAATATGCATATAGCTTTTGTACATGTTGATTGGTTGTAATTCATATGTGTACTAGAGTGTGTGTTAAATGAGGTGTAGTTGCATATGGTGAAGGTATGCAAGGGTACGTGTTTTGGTGTTTGAGGTCTAAGAACCTCACTAGGTGTTTATGGTGTTTAAGGTCCATGAACCTCACAACGTGGAAAGGTGATTGAAGTCATTGAACTTCATTTGGTGTAATGGTGTAAATGAATTCATAAAGGTGATATACATATGGCGCATTATGTATATAAATGGTGTTGAAGTCTATGAACTTCACAAGGGTGAATTAGTTTTTGATATTTGGGAATGTCACATAAATGATGTGGTTTGGGTAATGGGGAATAAATCAAACCATGGAGGCATACTTAGATATTTATGTATGTAATGGGTGGTGTTTGGGTAGCAAGTGTGGATCAAACGAGTTGTGATTCTTGTAATTGTTAGTGTAAACCATATAAATGGTGTTAGATGGGTGGGGGATACTTGTAAGGTGTTATTAAACAAACTAGAATGTCATTTCATTGCACAAAAATGCAAACGGGTTGGAATGGGTCGAAACGGGTCGTGGTTCTCGTACCAAGGTGTTGTAAACTAACCAAGAGGGGTTTAATGGGTGGGGAATTCTTGTTTAGTGTTAAAACAAGTTAAAATACCATTTACTAGCAATGGGGGCAAACGGGTCGGGATTACACATGTTTAAGTGTTAATAGATGTTGTCGGTAAAAGCCCAAACTTATTTTGAGCATATCTCAAACTAGAAAATGAACTACGGAACCCATAATATATGAATTTGGGGTGCCTCGACGTTAGGAATTTGAAATTGGGTATTGATGACCTATAGGGGGCGCATAATGAGATGGTACCAGCGCATATTGCGCTGGCGGGTCTGCACCCGACACAAATTGCGTTGAAATTCCACTGATTTGCGCTGGTAAAAACTGGAAATGACATTTTTGGGCCAAGGCTAAGGTGTTAACTTGTGAATGGTCCTTAGGGGTGTCTATCATTACTAATGGTTGTTTGTTTTGGTGTTTTTATGCCGGAAAGCTCCGGTCTAGTCTCGGGTCACCCTTCGTGTCGATTTGGATTCTCATTCGTTTGATGGGTATTAACGGTTGGAGTTAGAAGCCTCGTTGGGGTTCATTAAAAAATTGATTTTATATTATCATCTTGTTGTTATCGTAAAGGTGTTAGTCGTGGTTTTTAAACAACTTAAGTCGAGGTCGTTTGTTGTTGTTTAAATGTGTTGTTTTGTCAAGAGTTTGTTTATGGGACATACTTCCGCATGTTATGAAAGTTATAAAATGTTTAAATTGGTTTGTAAATATGGGTGTTACAATCTTGATATCTTTTGAGAAGGATAAAGAGATTAAAGAAGTTGTTGACAAAGAATTTCGAGGTAAACTCTATGTTTAGATAATGTCGTGTAATAAGTGAGTATTACGACTTTATGACGATCAACTATAGAATGTAGATGTTGATAAATCCTTACTAGGATATTTATGGGATGATTAAACCTTATGGTATAAATACATAAGTTTACAAAACCTTTAGAAATAGAATTAGTTGTTATCAAAAGCTTCCTAGTATTCAAGGTTTATTCAAATTATTATCTTGAAGTCAAAGGAAAGACTTAACTTATAGATCTCATTACTATGGTGTTGAATGAATTTCATGACATGCATGGCATGGATTGGTTATTTTGACATCATGCTAGTATAGTGCGTGATTAAAAAAAATCGCTTGTCTATTATGAACGGTAGAGAAGATTGTGTATGAATAAAAACATGGAAAAAAAAGAGATTTGGCTAGCTTGATTATGTAAGTTCATGATATGTAAATGAAGTTGAAAAGAGATTCATTTGACATGATGTTATACCTTAGATAGGTACCATAGGTAGAAATAATATAAGATTAACTCATCCGGTTAATGATATGATTATGTTTTCCTAGATTATGAGGAAGTATATATTCAATAATAAATGAAGGAGGAATTAAATCACTTTGATATAGTGACATAATAGTTGAACAACTCTATTTTAAGAAATGAGTTATGAAATACTGGAGTAAGTCGATGAGTTGGCTTTTAAACCTGCTTTAGGATAAGTAATCTTGAAATCGTTAAAACTTTAAGAAATCTATATTAGTTAGAGATAAAGAAATTTATATGAGATCGTTATGATCAGTTAAGGTTAATAAACAGAATAATGTTAGTTATTTTCATAAGTAATATAACGATGCATTCGCAATATAATTGATATAAGTTAGTTACGTGAATCAATAAACAATTAAGAGATAGGAGAAATCTTGTAAAGTTTTCTCATGATATGAAATGGAAAAAAAATGATGATAAGATTATGAGTCCTTTGAAAATCAGAACTATGATGTGAGATAAATGAAAAAGACTAGAGAATTTCTTATGTATAATTTGGAAGATTAGTAACTAAACTCATGAATTGAGTTAACGATCATAATTTTCATATTAAGATTTGTAAGAAATATTTTTGAAGTAATATGTTCAAGGTGTATATTAATTACGAAAGACTAGGTAAGCTGATACCAAATATATTTCGGTCATCATAGGTGTGAGAAATTTGTCAAGTAATTATGGTTGTAGCATTGGCTACAAATGCCAATTGATGTGCATAGCTGAAAGATAAAATGTCACTCGGTTAGTTATAAGAGCGATGATATCAAATGTAAATGGTGATTAAGTTCACCAGGTAAATGTGAAAGGATAAACTTGTTGCTTTAAGATCGGTATGATTGGCAGTCTATAGCTTTAGTAAAAAAAAAGGGGGTATATACCTCTTTACAATGGAGGAATTTAAAATATTTTAATTGCAGAAATAATAAGTAGTTGATGATAAATAAGTTGGTGGGAGGAATATTTCGTTTATTCGGTTTGACATCGAATGAGATAAGAGTAAACATCTAAAGTGAGAAGGATAGTGTTTTAAGTGAAAGAAACTTAACGACAATAAACTTGGAATAAGAAGATCTATTTAGTTTAATAAAGATCTTAAATATATTTGTGAGAGATAAGATATTAATCTTGATAAATTTATAAATCAAGATATTAGGTTTATATTGGGTATAAACCATATTATAACATATGAGTCAATTATTAATGGTCTGGTATGACTATGGTGAAATATATTAAACGAAGTTTAATATCTTCATAAAGAAGAGGTGAAACAACTGAAGTCATATGAAATTATCCATTGCTTTAAATCATAATATGGAGATAAGAATAATAATATGAATCTTAGAGTGTAATTGCCTAATGTGGCAATAAACTTTGATGTTATATGATTGATGAGCGATAGATTGACAAAGGATGTAATTCTGTGAGAAGTACATCACATAATAGTTGATGGTAGTATACTTGAGAGGGATGGTATAAAGACACGTGGTGATAGTGTCAACAACGATTACCTCTCAGTTATTAGAAAGAATTCCAAAGGGGATTTGGACATCAAATTATTAATCTATATCGCGCATCATTCGTAATATGATGATTGTAATAGAAGAATAATATGAACTCTCAAAGGTATATCATATGTGTGTATACTTTGGGAGTAATAAAAAGGTATGTTTATGTTTAGGAACTTTAACCTACAAACTTCAGCTAACGATTAAAATCTGAAATGAAAAAAGGGTTAGATGATGAAAGTCATTTTCATCGACGTGAAAAGTTACGTTCACGTTTCATTGATCCATTTTGGATCATAAAAAAAAGAGTTGAAAGAGTGGCACAATGAATTAAGTTACCAGATAAGGTAAGTGGAATGCATAACTGATATGCCTTAAATTATACATGTTTTGCATTCATAATAATCCCCTTATTATGGTACTAATCAAACAAAAGCCTTGAAAAATTGATACTTAATGCGTTAATATTTCATAATTGCAAGTTATTCGGTGTCCTAAGATAAACAAAGCAAAAACCAGCTTAAAACATGAATAAATCAAGCTTTTGGAGGACCAAACCCGAACTTTGACCCCCAAGAAGTCAAACCAGGTCAACATAAGTCAAACCAGCAGCTAAAAGATGAAACTGGGAAGCAGTTGGGCATTGCACGGTCATGCAATGCCATGCACGGTCGTGCAAACCCAATCTTGCTTCCCAAGGCTCCGATACACTGTCCTTTGTACCCTGTTTGATTCCCGAGGTGTGCACGGCCGTGCATTGCTCATTTTGAGGCCTATAAATAGATGGCTTGGGTTCTTCATTCCACAGACCCTTAGACACCTTAATACACCCTTCCATATATTACCAGAGCTCAAGAGAGTCTGTTTCTGTAGTCTAGAGTAGAGAGGCTCCTCCTCTTTGTCCGCAATAGGGGAGCCTACGAAACTCAGCGTTACGCTAGTTTATATGGCCATTCGTAGCTAAACTCTTTGTATTGCTAGGGTGAAGATGATGTTTGGTGCATGTTAATGTTTGACGTATTAATCTAGTGGTATGTTTATGTCTTTAATTATTCGTTCTTAAAACCACCATTTTGTGGGCTTTTATTATTATCTAAATCCGTCTTTATATTTGTGACTGTTCTTGATTTTAAAGTGTAAGATCGCAAAACCTTTTTAGATCAAACTTCCTTTGAAGCTTGTACATCTTTATACAAGCGGAAATTGATAAGCCAAGACTTGGTCAACATTAGTAACGTCGTACGTCTTTATACGAACTTATTATGCGACCAAGAATTGGTGAACTCATGTTGGGAACGGTACATGTTTATACTCGGTCCCATTGTTACACCGCCTCCCGGTGAACAAAGTATAATCACCTATTTAACTTTAATACAAAGCATTTACGTTCAATGTCTTAAACCAACCCGGAGATGACCATTCGAAGGGTTGAGGGTAACTGTTGTCCCTAACGGGAGGCACTACTATTTTAATTTAAAGATTTTAATTCGTGAATCAAATGTCGTGAGGATGAGGCTCTAGCGGTGATCCGGGTCACAAGTTTGTAGTAGTCATATCACTAGATTAGTCAACTTAACATTATCACGTACCAAGCTGATTCGAAGCCCGAAGCAATACTCTTCGTGACCTGATCATTTCCGAGATATTTACTTTCTTGTTGTTTACTATTCTGCTATTTACATTCCTGTTACACACATCACGCACGTTTTTACTTTTCGGATATTTACTTTAAAGTTGTTTACTTTTCTGCCATTTACTATTCTGCTTCACAAGCACACAAAACCCACTCACTAATTGATCCGGCTAAACGATAACAAAAGTTGAGTACTGGAACTCGACCGTGTCCATTGGTTCGATACTTGATTCTTACCTAAACTATATTACGCTGCGATAGGTACACTTACCTACTGTGTGTGTTTTTAAGTTAAAGTAATTATCATTTTATAAATTTAAAACCTAATCTCGTAAAACCATCATAAAAATATACTACATTTTTATATATTAAAAACAACACATCAATTACATATTCCACACGTCACACTTACGAAAGAACTTGACAAATGAAGCATCACAGGTAACATTGGATGTCAAAGAAGCGGGTTTAAAAGTTGAACTATGGTCAAAGATAGTGGCACTATTTGACAGAAAAGTCAAGTAACTCTAAAAAAAGTAACTAAGTGAAAATCCAGTGAAAACATTAAAGGAGATCTAACGTCACGTTGGAGTGACAGATGAAATGAGGATGTATTATCCTCATCTATTTTTCTATGTAACGCGATTTCAGGGACGAAACCCTAAATTAGTGGGGGATATTTGTAACATCCCATTTTCTAGATATATAAATAGTATATATTAAGTTGTTTTGTTACATGTAAATTTAAAGAAGCATTTAACAAGTGAAACGGTCGTTTGAGTTTGAAGATGTTTTAAGAGGTGTTCAAAATAACCAAACATCGTTTAAGGATTAAAGATGAATTCAAAAGCGTATATTACTATATATATATATATACTAGTGTTAGACCTCGTGTATTACACAGGGTTCAATAAAAGATACAATGTAAAATGAAAAAAAAAATTACGAATACAATTAATAAATGAGTAAATAAATCTGTGTATACATTTTTGCATGTTCTCTCTCAACATCATGCCCAAAAATAGACATCTAGCCCCCAAACTTGGAGCAACATTTAGCCATTGTTTTATCAAAAGTGCAAAATCAAGAAACAAACCATGTATTCAATGACTTAACAAAATCAAGTTGCTAGCTATATAAGAAAACATAGCCTGTATGCAACGCACATGGATTAATAACACTTACCAAAAAGGGAGAAACAAAATCATTAAACTGATAAGTGACTTCTAAATGTTTTAGCTTCTGAATGTACAGCTTCTTTAGGCTGTCATTCAACGATTGATGTATCAACAGTTAAGGGAACCTAAGCAAGCATAAACAATATGCAAAGCCATATTTTGCATGAATCATTTGAACAGAAAGCAAAGCACCAAAAACATATCCCAGGGGCTGAAATATGCAAAGCCATATTTTGCATGAATCATGATGCATGTTATATTAGAGGACTCTGTTGCATCTAAGCTCCTGATAAGATATCATTATTAAAGCATAATATCAGCGTTCTATGTTTAGAAGATGGATGTTTCTTTCATAAGCATGTATTAATATAATTTCTACAAATGATTATAAAAATGTGAAAAACTAACCATTCAAATTGCTTTCAACACAACCAAGCAGCTTCTCTTTCCACCTACTTAACCTTTCATCATTCTATAAAACCAAAATAGTGAATCATCATCCTTGATTATTGATAGCTAGTATGTACCTAATGTCAAAAAGATTCAAACTTTACTACTGACTCTTGCAAAGTGAAGCAAAAATTTAAATAAAACCCTGAAATTGCATGAATCACATCCATACATAGAGAAACAGAGAAAGATTTTAACTTATTTACTTCTAAATTTGAATCTTAACATTGTGAAGCACACATGGAAATAGAGAAATATTAAACTTGAATACTATTTCCTCAACTCCAAAATAAAGCATATACAAATTAAGCAAAATAGTTTGATGTAAATTATTTTCTATTAAATCAATCAAATTCCTGGGAGTATCAATTCATTTGAAGCATCTTAATCCAATAGAAAACTAAGACATTCGAATATAATCAAAACTGAGACTTATGCCACTGCCGCCCATTCACCGCCACCTTGTGGCAGTTGGCTACTCAATTCCCCTGAAGACGGCCTGCTATCCAACCTAATACCCTGAAGCTGTGATGCCAATGGAAGTTGAACAGCAGGAGGCATAAGCCACCTCATCCGGTCATTTCGCCGCCTCATCTTCTCAGCTTGCAACTTTCAAATCTTAATCACCTTTAGAATTCTTAACTTTTAAAAAAATGGTAAATTGGGCATCAAACTATGTCCCATACAATTAGAGGTGGTGAAATGGTCCAACAGCTTAGGTAACATGTCAAAATTGTAAGTTTATACGGGGTTGACTTGAAACATTTCTGGCCAAAAATATATTTTTTTTAATAAATAATAGTGTCAAATATGATTATGAAATTAATATCATTTAACTAATAATTCAACTTTTTTATTAAAATGATTTAGAAGGTTTTGTGCAATAAAAATACACCTTAAGCAACTTTTGACCCGTTTTCTTTTTAGCTAGATGTTATAAAGTTGATCCAATAGTAATAAAAAACATAATAGGAATCGATCCGTTCATAAGTAAATGGGTCAAAATTGTCACCTCTAGTATCTAGATACAACAAATCAATAAAATGAGGGCAAACCTTACCACTATCCCATGTGATAAGAGGATGCTCCCAAAGAGACCCTCGGCTAAGAGAAACTCCTTTAAAAAAATTCAGAAACATATAAATTTTAGCCTACTTTACTTTTTTGTATCTTGATAAGCATTTTTTGAAATTAATAACTTTAACTGTGGTCTATAAGTTTTTTTTCTAATTAAAGGTCATTTTAGAGAGTTCTTCCATTGTCAAACATTTTTATTAATATTTGTACCAAGTCAATTAGTAATCTTAAAACATTTTGACAACACTGAATCTCTGTACAAATCAACATGAACTTTGACAGCAAAATTTGAAAAGTATGGTGGTATATCACTGGCATCACATGTATGATATATGCAAGGTGGTATATCACTGGCATCACATGTATGATATATGCAAGTTACATGGTTAATATTGTCCATATGTAGGAAGCATAATCACTGCACATATCCAAAACATCTCATCAGCCACAAATGTAACTGCAATTCATCTCAACAAACTAAGAAAATGTAAAAGGATACACTATCGTAGACGATGCCACATCAACAAAGCCGTGTGTGTGTTCTTTTTATATAAACCTATCTTCACTGTCCACAAACCTTTCAAATAAAATTAAAAAAGCTATAAACCTCTTCAAGATTTTGTACCTTTCCATGCCAAGTAAGCATGAAACAAATTAAAACCTCTTGCACCCAACATTGTAGATGATCTGACAACAAATCTCATGCCAAACACATACATGTTTGCATAGTGTAACTGTCATAGTCAAATTAACAGAACTCTCTCATAGGGAATCATGAACCAAACAATTGACTAACAATAGAAACAACACTTTCATTTTAAACTACAAAGGTTACAAAATGGCTTCCAATTTCTTATAACGGCTAGCCCTAAAATTAAAAGAGAGAAGCAAATCCCACATTTATGTGTTCAATGAACATTGAGCGGTGGTCTTCGACAGCAATGGTGAGAGCAATGGTGATGGCAGATGTGGTTGTGTGTTGTCAAATGGACAGTGGAAAAAATTCCGTTAATAGCACTACATCTGCCAATCACAAAAGGAAAAAAATTCACTCTAAAAACAAAAGTATAAACAAATTTGTTGAGCATGGTGAACTATAAGAGTCACATAAGTAGACGATCATCGTTTACACAGAGATTGATTGGTCACATACTAACCTTATCACTAATCGATTGAAACCCTAAAAGTCACCTTAAACGATGCTCTTAGCCTCTTCTCCAGCTGATTGAAGGTACATGTGCAAATCGAATGTAAACTAAGCATCTATCTTCAATATTGAACAAAGGTTTATGAATTTTAGGGTCAGAAGAAAGTGGCAATCAATGGACATACCTGTTGAAATAGAATGAAAATGAAAGCGTCTATCTTCAATCTTGAACAAAGAACGATCAATTTTAGGGTTAGAAAAGTGATCAATGGAAAGGAACTGCAGAGGAAAGGGATGAGGCGATGAGAAGAATAAACTTCAAATTAGGGTTTTGTGTAAAAGGGAAACAGGTCATAAAGTCGGGTTGATAGGATCCGCGTATCTATTCTAAATAACCAATGGGTTTAGCCGGGAAAATGAGACTGAGAAGTCACCGGATAATGTCAATTATCTCTAATTTTACTTGTTTATTATATAGGATAAATATATTAGATTAAAATTTCGTGTATTACACGTGTTGAATAAATATAATATTATATATTAAGTAATAAAAAATTTATTTTTTAAAAACTCGTGTTTTACACGGGTTAGAATAAACCCGTGGAATACAATATAATCTGTTAACACATACACTCGTCAAAATATGCAGGAGATTTATTAATATAAATATTAGTATTTTCTTTAAAAATACATTATTATTAAAAGATATAGATGTATTTAATAAAAGAGAGGCGAAAAAAAATGATAAGAATTAATATGGAGGCGACACGTGACATGAAAAACCTTTGTTTATTATATTGTATAGATATATATAATTCTGATATATATTTTTGTTAGCTGCCATTACAATTAAAAAGATATATAAATAAGTATGAATATATTTTGAAAAATGAAATCTAGATGTTACCTACACTTGATGCCACGTTTTTATGTGGATGCCACTAATTTCTTTTCAACACACATCTTCAAAATAAATAACCGACGTACAGCTTGATCTAGTAGATAGAATTGCAAATCTCTTCGTATATATAAATTGACATACTTATGGCTCTTTGGGAGAAAAAAAGAAAGAAATACATATATAACAAACATAGTGGGGATTCATAATAGTCGTAGGAGAAAGTGAAACCGAGAGATTAGTTGTGGTGAACTACGATATCACCGGCGGCACTCGGTGGGTGTACTTGGTGGAGTTTGAGTCGGATTTCGGTCAGAAAAGATTAACGAATCGTGAACGTGGGTTTCATGTATTTAAGTTAACGACATCGGGGGAGGATAGAAAGCACCCGCGAAAGAATTCACAAGAGAGATTCGTTAGACGTTCTGGTGAGTTTATATTACTCCCTAATGCATTATTTTGTGATATTAGTTGTTAAACTGTTATTATATGATAACATCGATGTGATTGATATTATTTGGATAATAATAGAAAAATGATATAAAGTTGTTAAGTCATCGTCGGGTGACCGGTTGTTAAATCACCATTGGGTGATCAGTTGTAAGAGTCACTGTCGGGTGACCAGCTGTAAGAGTCACCGTTAGGTGACTAGTTGTTAAGTCACCGTCGGGTGACTAGTTATTAAATCACTGTTGGGTGATCAGTTGTAAGAGTCACCATCGGGTGAACAGCTGTAAGAGTCGCCGTTGGGTGACCAGTTGTTAAATCACTGTCGGGTGATCAGTTGTAAGAGTCACCGTCGGGTGATCAGTTGTAACAGTCACCGTCGGGTGATCAGTTGTAAGAGTCACAGTCGGGTGACCGGCTGTAAAAGTCACCGTTGGGTGACGAGTTGTTAAATCACCGTCGGGTGATCAGTTGTAAGAGTCACTGTCGGGTGAGCAGCTATAAGAGTCACCGTTGGGTGACCAGTTATTAAATCACTATCAGGTGAACAGTCGTTAAAAATCACAGTTAAATAAATAAATAGCCATGGTCGAAATATGGTGAGATGAATTAACTATGATATGGAAAATCTTATAATGTAATTTATGAACTCACTTAGCGTTGGCTAATAGTTGTTTAAATAGTGTTTTCCAGGTAAATCTCCGTTGCGGGATTAAAAGGATCGGATCGAGCCTCTGTATGTAAAGGATCGAACATTTTGTTTATTACCCGTTTTTGGATATATAAATTATGGGTTATTTAAATAAAGTTTTAATGCTACTTACTCGACTTATCAATTTATATATAATGTGAAATTTTAAAAGTTAGTTGTTTTTATCACATTATATAATTACGGTTTCTTCCGCTGTTATAGAAAAAAAAAATGAAAATCGGGGGCCGGTTTTGGAAGAAAATAATAATAAAAGTTGTTTAAAAAATCAGGGTGCTACAAAAATCTATTATAACACCAAACTAATAGATTAATTAGGTTCTACTTAAACAATGGACGTTCACTTTGGTTAATGACCAATTGTTTAAACATTAGGAACAGTTTAAGTTTAAATAGTTAGTATGTGCAATAAGAATGTAACACATAGTGAGACATTGTTTAGTATGCACATAATTAGGTTTGCAGAACATAAATGTAACACATCACATTTGGACAGAAGTAGAAATATTTATGTATTTTAGGCAAACTAGTGCTTAACTAGACTTAAATAACTTTACAAACATGACACATCACATTTTGACAGAAGTTAAACTTTAGGTGTTATTTAAGCTAAGCATGTTTTCTAATTTTAGGTTTTGTAAAGCATAAGGTTTTAATGCTTTAACAAAACAATTAGCTAATATTAGGATATGCACTAACTGACAATGATTAATTAGACTTGAATAAATTTATACATGCATTACATCACCTTTGGGTAGAAGTGAAACTTTTAGGTGTTATTCAAGTAAGTTTTAAGGTTTTGTAAAAACATTTAAAATTAAGTTTTAACAAAACAAAAGCATTAATTAATAGAAAACTTTTAAGAGAAATTTTAGACACATATAAGGCTGGGTACACGACTTCAAGTATGTTCTCGGGAAGATGGTTGCGTTCTCGGGAAAGAATGGGAATAGTTAAGTTTTCGAGAAAAAAAATAGTTCTCGGGAAAAAGTAGAGTTCTCGGGAAAAAGTAGAGTTCTCGGGAAAAGTAAGGTTCACGGGAAGAATAGAGTTCTCGGGAAATTTAAACCGTGAACTAAGACCCGTGAACTAAGATACCCGTGAAGTTAAACTCGTGAACTAAGACGTGGTCTTTACACCCGGTAAGGCATGTGCGAAAATTAAGTGATTTTGAATATATTCTGGTTTCGAAAATCTTTTAGATGTTTAAGTATATATCCAAGTTTATTAGTTCGATTATTTTTAAAATAAATTAATATTTTATTCAAAACTTGGAGATAAAGATTCACGATTTTTGGAAAAACATAATCAAATCCAATCTATCCCAAAATAAGGGGATTTCATCTAAAATTAGGATGAACATCAAGAACAGTCTTAACATGTTTAGAAAACTGTTCTTGGTTATTATCAGATATTTATACAGGAATCGAAATATTGAAACTTGATTATTTAGCAGATTTTGAAAATTAGACCTCAATTTTATGAGATCAAAACGTGATAGTTTAACATAAACAGAAAACCATGAAACTGATAATGACGATTTTCAATATGTTTAATTAAAACTATTGTTCTTCCGGTTTTAATTCCAGTTTAGGGAATGTAACAAGAATTGATTAATCAACATCGGCTCTGATATCACATGTTGATCAATTCTTGAACATGATAATGGAAAACAATAATGTAAATCATACATGTTAAGCTAACCGCAAAGAGGGAAGACGTCATGATCTACGATAAGGATCGAGTTCCCGTTTAGGGTGTACGGTTATGAAGAACTCACGGTTATGGGAGAGAGAGAGGGACGAATTTCTTAGTGGTGATAATTGTTCATTAGTCAATTTCCTCTAATTATCTCTCTATATATATATGTACACCTAAGATGAAACCCATTAATAGCCTATTAAGAGTAATTAGACTTATCAACTAATTACTAGCCATATGTTAATAAATAAATTAATCATTTAATAATTAGATAAATGATTATAAAAGCCACATAAAAAAAACGTGTCTTACACTATACACCGACCCATGGGGATTGATGAGATTGTAGAAAACGTGACCAAATAACACCCTATAACATCGTAGAAAACGTGACCAAATAACACCTCATTCTTTTTTTAAGGTTTTTGTTATTTTTTAGGTTTTTTTTAGTGAAAAACTATTTTTTATTTGATTCTCATATTATATATATATATATATATATATATATATATATATATATATATATATATATATATATATATTGTAATTGTTTTGTATAAAAGAAGCTAATATTTGACCAAAATCCAAATAATGAAGAAATTAAGTTTTTGTAGGGAGTGACGCATGCGCTTTGCTGGAGAGCATTTTCGTTTTTGATGTCATCGCATATGTCAACCAACCTCATCAAAATCCAATCTACCCCCTTCTTCTATCTACAATCTTACATTCCACCCCAATGTCTTACAAAATACCAAAACTAGATCCATTATTTAAAAACAAATTAACAAACATATTGGTCAAAGTGATTGATGAACAAACAAAAAAACATAACCTATACTTGTATCACAGTCACCAGTAGTGAATAATATAAACAAAATAATTAGGGGTATAAGTATACACTTATATAATCTATATGGACCAAACCAAAATAACTATAAAACTTGGAAAGAATTCAAATAAGCACGCTACATGTGATGCGGAGCCTATAAATAGGTCAACTTTACCGTTTCATTCGTAATTTTCAATCGCATACCACCAAAAAACAGAGCACATCGGCAATGTGTCCGACCCTATCTCCGTCGGCCGATTTACGATCGGCATTTGATATCCTGGACGTTGACCGTGATGGAAAAATCAGCCACGGCGATCTTAAGATATTTTACGCGGACGCAGGCGATGAGACGATCGGGACGATGATGACGGTAGCGGATTTGAACAAGGACGGTTACGTGGAATACGATGAGTTCGAGAAGGTTGTGAGGAGTAACAGCAGCGGCGTGATGGAGGACTTGTTTCATGAGATGGACAGAGACCGCGACGGAAAGGTAGGGCACGGAGATCTCAAGAGTTATCTTAGTTCGGCCGGAATCCAAGTGAACGACGATGATATCAAGGCGATGGTTCGTTTAGGAGGCGGAGAGGATGCAGGTGTCACCTTCCAAGGATTCCTCAAAATATTCTCCATTTGATTTGATCCATTGTTTTATGATTAGGGATTGTTGTTTGAGGTTTTCCGATTTTGTTTGAAATCAAGTCATTCTAATTGTTATTTTATTTAGAACTAGCAGGTTTGAAATCGGTATGTATCTTTATTTTTCTATCTGAATGTTGTGTTTCCTCTGTTGCTATTGATGTTCAACAGATTCTTGAATTTTCTGTGCATAAATCATCGTTTTGGTTGTTTCAGTTGCCAGACAATTGTGGTAGGAGTATTATTGTTTTTTCTTTGTTGCTGTTGATATTTAACAGCTTCTTTATTATTTTCTGAATTCAGTTAACACAATCACTTGTTTAAACTTAGGGTTATGGTTTTGGTCATTTCAGTTATCTTTTTTTTTTTTTTTAAAGTATTTGTTGATCGGTTCTCTGATTTCTGTTTTATGCAGAGTTATGTGTGCAATCATGCTTCCTTAGCAGTGCTTATGTTTGGCCTTCTTCCTCAACAATGCTAAGGTTCGGGCTCACAGCTTACTGTCACTTACGATTGCCACTTAACACGTTTATCAGAATTTTTAAGTCTTTTGTTGTTAGTTGAGACATGAAATTCAGCAAAACAGTCGTTTTGTTTTATGTTTCTCATAACGATTACCTAATGTGATGTACAAGAGCTAAACTATTTTTTCGGCCTTCTTTTTTTCCTTTTTTAAAACTATGGCTGCAGTTTCTTTTTTATTACAAATGCTACCAGTCACTTCCAAAGTTTTTACAGAAAGTTGCAATTCTCTCCTCTCTGATTTCTATTTTATGCAGATTTATATTGTGAAGCATGCTTCCTCACCGGTGCTTATTATGCCTAGTTCATTACTAATTAATTAAAACGGGGGAAATAAAAGAAGGGGAAAAAGTCATGATGCAATGAACTAAACTAATTGTGGTAGAGGACCCAAATTATCTAATAAGAAGCAAATATATCATTACTAATTGGTGTTAATTAGTTATTTCTTTGTGTTTAAGTCAGACCCTAAATAAATATGAACCTATAGGTGTTGAGTTTCCTGCCTGCATTTATCCACAAAAAGTTGAGTTTGATGATACACCGGTGAAAGGCGATACATGATGTGTGGTTTCATTATGAACACGTTAATGTAAATAAATTGTTGATATACAAGCAAAAGTGACGTCATTACCACAAAAGTAACATTTTAAAAATGTGAGTTACAACTTTAATCCCTAATTGTTTTATGTTAGATCTGTGAATGTGTAGCAATTAGTTTTTTGTTCATGAAATATGTGATGCAATTGATATTTTAACATGACATTGTTGTATAATTAAGTGTTCTATGTTCTACCCTAAGGCCATGTTTTGTTGGCTAAGACAAAGAATTGGAATTAATTCCAACCGAATCCTTCAATTAATGAAATTCAAAATTCCTCAGGAATGTTTATAACTTACGTAATAATCCTAGCCTTTTTTCTTCTTTTTTTTAAGATATTTGAGTTTGGATATTTCTTTTATTTTTTTTATTTTAAGTGGTAATTTTGTCATTTTAGGTATTTTTACATACAAATTCCATCGACCATACACATTATGCATTTTCAAAGACTCTTTTAAATTCCAATTCCTTAACATTCCGTGAATCAAACGCCCCTTAAAAGAATTGACTGTGTCTGTTATTTTGACGTCTTAGGAATATGTAATAGTTTTGTTTAAGTCATAACTACTTTGTAGTGGCAGGGATTTGGATATCAACTTGGTTGAGTTGGGAAATGATACTGTGAAAGAAGATGATAGAGGTGTTTTACTAGAAGGGGAGAAGCCATACTTCATCTAGAGCATCTCCCGTTGTCTGTTGTTTTTGTTATTCTCTTTGAATATCATTTTGTCATGGACTCACTTGTGAATCAGATTTCCTGACCCTAAACCCCAAACTGGATCACCATCCCTGTCCTGATTGGTAATAAAATCTTTATATTACAAGATAAGATAACCTTTCATTCATAAACAACAAAGGAGGAGACGTGTTTTATTGCAAATACGTGTATATATAGGAGACGTATCAAATGAAAAATCTTCCTAACTGTGAAAACCCTTAAACTCTATTCTGGTCACACATTTAATTATGTATATTTTAACTTGTGGCTGAGATTTAATCTAGATTTTTTTCTTTTTAAAATTCTTAAAATACCCTAAAAAGATAAATATGTCAATATACATCATTTGATTTAATAATAATCACTCTCTTTATTTTTTTCTCTCTATATATATATATTCAGATCAGTGTGTAAATTTAGTTTACACATATACACAAATAAGAAAACTACATCCAAATACACAAATCAGAAAAAATAATTCACATCCAAATATCTTTACAAACAAGAAAAAAAAATTATACATAATTCCACTTTCTAAAAGAACATTAAATACACATGTGTAAAATCAAATACACAAAGGTAAAAACTCTTTACACATGTAAATTCAGTTTACACTTGTGTAAAAGAATCAAATATACATATGTAAAATCAAAATACACGTGTGTAAAATCAAAATACACATGTGTAAAAACTCAAAACCAATTATAAAATCAAGCTACCCGTTATAGCAAATCTGTATATCCATTCAATTCCCTCATCAACAATTGTAAGAATAGGATCAAAGCAGCGAAAGAAAGCACCCATTATTAGCATTTTCCCTAACTTCGGGTGCGGTGGAAGCAAAGTCAGATATTCACCTTCATTTAAAAAAAAACAAATGAGACAAATTTGGAAATTTGTATCTGAAGTAATACATCTACTTTCACATCATAATGATAAAATACAAACTTAACAATAAACATGTGTAAACCCCCCCCAAAATAGAGATAGAATTGTGTAAATTCAGTTTACGTATCTGTAAATTCAGTTTACACATCTGTAAATTCGATTTACACATATGTAAATTCGATTTACACATCTGTAATAACCCAAGAACCAATTTAAAGAATTAAAAAAAGTAATCGCCAAATATTCAACCATCCGCACACCCAGATATCTTTACCCAAATCAAATACACATGGCAAGATGTATACATATTATAACTCAGATCTAAGATTTTTTTTTAAAAGTACAAATAAAATAGACGATTCCCTATAGACATATATATTTTTTTATGAAATTAGTATTACCTGTACAAACAGAGGAAGTGGCGACAGAATCAGCAAATACACTAGATGACATTTGGTGAATATATATAAGCAAAATCATTTGTTTGAAGAACCTGCGAAAAGATGACAAAATCCATTTTGTATAATGTGAAGTAAAGTAATTTTGACTAAAATAATCAAAATTGAAATCATGTTTGTTTGCTTCGAACTCGATCAGTAACTACCACCATTGAAATCAAGCCCAACATTGAAATCCTATACAAAAATCAAATTGAAATCAAAATTGAAATCCTATACAAAAATCCAGCCCAACATTGAAATCCTATACAAAAATCCAGCCCAACATTTAAAATAATCAAATTGAAATCAAAACTGAAATCCTATACAAAAATCCAGCCCCAACATTTTAAAGTTTCATTTCGGGACCCAATGTTTCAACAAGCAAACGGTAACTACCACCATATGATTTATTTTTAGATCCAGAAAGATGCCATAATCAGTAACTACGGCTATAATCAGGAGATCGGGAACCCACCTTACTACTGATCGAGTTCGAAGCATATATCACTTGCTTGAGACTCGGCGACCACCTCTGAACTCTAGTCACCAACAACCGCCGCGCCGCTACTTTCTTTTCCTTCATCGTAACCCCAAGTTTTGAAGGCAGATATGATAATCGACGAAAGAAGCTCCTGCGCTTCAAGGTGAACCGTCGAAAAGAAACAAAACAACCTTTGACATCATGCTTTAGCTAATAATCGACAAATCCAAGGATGGAATTAGGGTTTTCAGATGAAAATTTTCAAAGGGGACTATCAAATCTGCGTATGTATAGAGAGAGAGAGGAAAGGGAGGGTGGGGATAAGAATGGATGCCACGGTGTGTTCTTTTAAAATAGGATTTTTATTGTAGGTTTGAGAGTGTTAAATGTATAAAAATACCCCTCAAGTATTAAATTTAATTAGAAATAAAAGAAAACAAATTAGTGGTTGTTAATATGTTTAAAGGTTTTTACGGTCAGGAAGGATTTTTATTTGATACATCTCATATATATATATATATATATTAAAGTTGAGCTTTTGGAATCTAATCTCATCCGGAGTTGAGATATCGTGTAGCAATTGTCCCATTAGCGCCATGAGGATAAAAGCCTCCAGGAAGTTGTTCGTTTCCAGTTTGATATACGATACGTAATACTTCCTTTGGTGTTTGAGCGTATGACAATGAGTATGTGCTAGTAGGAGCCAAAATGTTTCATGTTATCTTCTTCTCTCCAACACCCTCTAAGTCTAGGTTGGTGAGGCCTTCGTCTTTTAAGCCATCACCACCTAACTTGTTTCGTAGGTTTGAAATCCTGTCAGCAACCGTCACACCATACAGAATCACCCTTTCTTTTGCCCGTTGGTAAAGAAAGCTTCTAAGAACCGCGTCTTGTCCTGATTCTATTCCTAAACGACCGCCAACAAGCTGCTCATAACTTTTTTGCTTTATTATAAATACTAGGTGTATTACACGGGTTGAATAAAGAAAATATTAAATAGTTAGTAATAAACGAAAATAATAAACGAAATATTAAATAGTTAAGAAAAAATAAGAATCTTGAGCTCACATAATTGTGACATGTGGCGCAACTAGTTACTTATTAATTAGGTATAGATTAACACAGAGGTGCACAAATCGGTTTTTCTCAAGAACTTAATCCGGTTCTTTGTTGAAAAACCGGAACCTATGTACCCGGTTCCGATTTTTCAAGAATCGGTTCCGGTTCTTACCGATTACGGTAGTTCAAGGCGGGTATTTCAAGAACCTATTTTCGGGTATTCGAAAAACTTAGTTAAACATATAAATACATTAATTAAACATATAAATAACTAATTTAAAAAGTCCAATAACATTAAAAACTTAAAATGTTACAAAATAGATAAATGTTTAAAACATAAACTCATAAAACATAGATAAATTATATAAAAAAACTAGATTGTCTGACCCGTTTGACTCATTTGACTCATAAAACCTTTTTTTCACTTTTAGTTTTAAACAATTTAAGTTTTACCATTATTAAAATTTTAAGCATATACGCGTCACGGATCTGTAAAACATAGATGGATTAGTGTCACAAGAAACAAGGGTAGAGGTGTACAAATCGTATATTCTCAAGAACCGGTTCCGGTTCTTACCAGTTTCGGTTCTTACCGGTTCCTGTTCCAGGTCCGGTTCTTGGTTGAAAAACCGGAACCTATGTACCCGGTTCCGGTTTTTCAAGAACCGGTTTTCGGGAAGAACCGGTTCCGGTTCCTTGAGCGGTTCCGGTCCCAGTTTTTTTGTTCACCTCTAGACTAACATGTAGCTAGGTTTTAGTGGATAACAAGTTAAAGAATGTACCCTTTTTGCAGTAGGAGTTTGGATCAATGGAGTGGCACCAACATACCAAGGGATGACGTAGGCCGCAATGAGAGAGTTAATATCGTTGGCATAGGGATCGAAGGGTGGATATAAGGGGGAATGCGTTGTTGATGATATTTGCAAAGGATTGTGCACTTAAGTTCATCAGTGGCCTAGCAAATCCAGGCTCTTTTTATGGCTCTGTATCCGAAAATTATTTTGACAATTATTGCTTTATAAAAAACGCATTAGAAATTAATCTTATATAATTCATTATATAAAATTGTTGTCAAAATATTGGACGGATTTTTAATTAAATTCGAATTTAAAATTAAAGGATAACTATCTTTGGCAGTTATCTGGTTTTTCCCAGATTAATTCTTACATTGATCATACGAATTTTTTGCTGGTTCAAAATTCCTCACAAAATTCTCCATATTGGTGTTCTAATTAATCTCTGAATTGTATCCGATCAATTCATTTGGGTGAACCACCAAATAAATTTGATCTGAAAGTGTTTCACACCTTTCAGAGAGTCCAAGTTTCAATCCGTTTTTCTGCAATTTTACAACACCCGTTTTAATTCAACTTAACTATTCAGTATGAAGCTCAAGTCAAATGCATATGTTTTTGTTTTAATTTATGCATAAACGTAACATTATTGGTCATTTTTAAAACATTTGTCAGAAAAGTTAGTTGTAAGCCAACTCAAGGACCAATCAGTTTATGCATAGTTTCAAACTGTGGGTGTACTTTCTCAAATTTAGAGACCAAATCCAAAATTTGAAGATACATTTACTTTAACTCCGTTATAATATTTGCATCCAACTTTGGATTGTAAATTTATTTTTTAAAGCAAGTTGTAGTTGAAATATATGATAAAAACATATTGTGTAGTGTTTTGGTTTTCTTCATTTGTTTTGTATTGTAGCTATGAAAGCATCTGGAAGAAAAAAAACTTTATTTCATTAAAAGCAAGCAACCTTTCAATGATGATTTCAAGAAAAAGAAAATCTTTTCTTTGTTGAATCATGAATA
This sequence comes from Smallanthus sonchifolius, assembly GCA_023525975.1. Lineage (NCBI taxonomy): Eukaryota > Viridiplantae > Streptophyta > Magnoliopsida > Asterales > Asteraceae > Smallanthus > Smallanthus sonchifolius. The sequence continues at coordinate 78,183,855 of CM042037.1, forward strand.
GTCAGACGTCAAGTATGTTTAAGTCTCAGCTCTTTCTTCTAACCATTTATATTCACTTTATCTTTGTTTGCATTCAGTAACAGATATTAAATAATGGTTAGTAATAAAGAAAATTTGTAATTTTCAGAAAAGCATATGCCATCTTATCTAAACCCTATAGGATTACACGTTCCTAAGATCACCTGCTCAATCTGCCAACATAACAATTGAGAGTATTTCTTTCCTTGAACAATCAATCCTTTTATTATCGTTTCATCTTCTGTTACAAGTAAATAACCGACTCAAACATGAAATAAGCTAAAACAACTCATAACTGACGTGAAACTTGCATGCCAAAACAAAGGAAAATAAATAAAGAAGATAAAAGAAAAATAAACACTCCATGGTGGAGGAGAAAGACATGGACAAAGGTATGCTATGGTACAGCACGTGAGTTCCAGGGGAGTAGCGGCGGCATTTCCCTGTTGCCGTGGTGGTCGGCGGCTGAAACCCTAGCAGTCAGCTAGGTTAGTGGCGGCTGATGGCAGAAAAAGGCTGAAGGCTGGAGAGGACGATTCGTGTGTGTAATCGAGAGACTAAGCTCTGACACCAGTTGTTAGGATCACACAAGCAACACACAAAACAAAAACAATAAAAAAATAATTTACGTGGTTCGGTCACAGTGTGTAACCTACGTCCACGGGTGCAACAAGGGTTTTCGTATTATTAATTGATAATGATTACAAGTACAAGAGATTAATTTATAGACAAGAATTAGGGTTAGACCCTTAATCAACAAGTTAACTAACTGGGCCGTTTAGGAGCTAGAGCCGGCGGGACCCTACTCCCCTCTTCTTTCAAATTCTCGACTGACCCAAAGGAGGTGGACCGAAGCCTACACTCCAACACGTATATTTCTATGTCTCATATAAATGAAATACAATGAGCGATAATTAGAGAAGGAAATCTAACTAAACTTCAACTCTAATATTCATTAGGATAACTGTTAAGAATCGGGTATTACGGTTGTTCCAAATCCTTGACTTTTCTGTTGACTTTTTCTGGTCAAACCCGACTCTCACTCGAAGATTTCTGGTCAAACCTTAATTCTAATAGAAAACTGATCTCTTGCTGAACTTAATCAGCTTCTGGTAGAACCACAGCTGTCGTTGGACATGCGTTGGCCAGCAGGTTGACCGGCGTTGACTTAGTTGACCGGTGGTAGAAGCAGAAATCAACGATGGTGACTGGTGGTGATTGTGCAATCCACAGATCCAACACACACACATTCACACAAAGACAAACTTAAAAACTGAAATAAAAACGGCACAAGAATTTACGTGGTTCGGTCTAAACTGACCTACATCCACGACCGTGTTGGGCTGTGAAAGCTTTGGTCCGGGCTGGCCCCCTTTGGGCCTGTTACGTCTGAAAACAAGAAAAAGGGGCAGCCGGCCCTGGTTTGCTTAATTAAGTGGTTGCCTAATGTAATTAGCCCTAATCTTGTTATTATAAATACTCAGTCATGTAATTGTAATTCTTTGTAGCACATAATAATAAAAGAAACCCTAGTTGCAGCCGTGGACGTAGGTCACTTTGGCCGAACCACGTTATTTCCTTGTGTCGTTTATTGCTTTCTATTTACTTTCGTTTGTGTGTGCTCATGTGTGGTTTTCCGCTGCGTTACCGACTTTGATGCCTAACAGGCCGCACTAGCGAGTCTATCTTCTTTCTTTTGAGGTGGTAATTACAGTTACAATAGAGAGATTTATTTGTAATAGGAGGATTTAGATCAAATCAAACAACTGATTTTCCTGCCTAAATTAACGAATACTAGGGTTGGCTGCCTTTGGGCTAAAGAGAGCCTTAAGGCCGGCTGCCCCTTAACAGCCTCCACACTTAACAATAACATTATAAACTAGGAGCCAAGTATGTCTTTAATAGGATAAAACACATCTATACAGTCATTACATCCCCACATTTTGAATGAAAGACAAACATTCAAATGGGTCGAAAATCATTAAATATGAATAATGGCAAGACCTTTGTAAAGATGTCAGCATATTGCAAGCTTAAAGGGTTATGAAGAACTGGTAGAGCTGGCTCATAGTCTAAAGATGTGACACTTTGACTGGGAACCTGATACGAGATGGGATTTTACACAAAAAATCTTCATTTATGATTTTATTCTAAAATTTTAAACTTCTCTGATAACTACCAAATGCTAGACCTCAACTATTTAGACCAGATCATATGTCGATATGAAGATCATGCCCAAAAAGAAATGGAGTTGGGTCCATATCTTCTAACAGAGATTCAAACAAATAGTAGAGCCAGTATTAGTATAAACAACTTATTAAGCATTTTCTTCAACAAAGTTCACTAATAATAAAATACATGAAAAGCAGGGACCGACCTTAACGACAGGAAAAGATGGTGCCACGGAAGGAATGTGCAGAGAACCACAATGGCATTGTAGAGTTGTTTTTCACAGAATACATTTCCTTCCAGCTTCTGGTCTTTCTTTGATAAACCAAAACCTGCTTGTGTCCAGCAAGAAACACGTAATCCCCCCCTTGGCTTATCGGGAAAATCCCAGGAACCATTCCACGAATGCACCGCAAACTCACCCTGTCAATCAAATCCCATTGCCCCTTCCCGTAGTCTTGCAACACCCATATGTTCATCCAAACACTAGAAATCTGAACCACCGACAACTTCCCATCAAATTCCAACAAGTAAACCCTGTTCCCACTGCCATTCATTTCATCAGGCAGCACTATCCTCCTCCATAAATCCAAATTCAAATCAAGAACAAGAATATACGCAAAACTCTGCGTCATCCAATGAAGGGACCCGTTCACAAACACAACTTGATTCCGATTCATATGAGTAAAACCATGATCATCTTGATCTGAAACATACCTCCGCCACTTATTCAACTCGGAATCAAACACTGAACATATGAGTTTACCCTCAGGCCTATGACCAAACATCCTATGGTAACCAGCCAACACAACGTTATACCTATTGCTTAACAAATCACACGAGACGCCTACAAGGGTTGCTTCGCCATCGGGATAAAAGCGAGTGACGGGTCTCTCTCGACTCCTAGGAAGCAACTTAAACTCTCTGGTCATGGGATTGCAGACATAATAAACCCCCTTATCAGGAACACTAGAACAACACAGCAATCCGTTGCAGGAAGCCCTAATTTTGACCCTATCTTTGATAAAATCCAGGGAGAATTCAGACACACCCTTTTTGTTATCAACAAGGATGAAACTTGAATCTGTAACTTCCACAAGAAGCATAACATTTCTAACAGATAATTCATTGTAGACTTTGGTGAATGATTTGTGTGAGGCTAATTTGTACCATAGTTTGCATACGCACTTGCTTCTAAACAGGGACTTGATGGGTAATCTTGCTAAGATTTCCAGGATTATCTCGTCTACGAAATACCCATAATTTGTTTCCATCATACACTCCAACAACCAAAAATAAATCAAGAAAATTGCTTGCGGTTAAAACGGAAGGAGAACGTGTGGGAGACGAAGATTAGGTTGTTCCCGTACCATTTTCTATCGACTGCGAGAACGGTAGTTTAATGGAGCAAGGTCGAGCGGGTCGGGTAAAAAAAGAAGGCGTAAATATTTGAGGAACCTCATACAAATTTTCAAGCTTTTCCAAGTCTCAAATTTTTTTGTCCTGATTTAGTCACCCAACCTACTAATCAGATACTTTTTGTCGGTTTCCATACTAACGTGACATTTATTTTTCATTTTTTTAATATGTTAGCGTTGAATTAATATATATTTTTTTAATTTTAAAATAAAAAAATGTCTTTCTTAAAAGAATTTTTTTTCATGTTCGTGTTCATTTAGGAAATGAACCCATTTTTTTCATTTTTTAAAAACAAATAATATTAACAATTTTAAAGCAATAAGTAAATATCTAGTATTCATCATCGTCGGGTAGTCGAAGTGCGTAACTATATTCCGTAAAAATACTGATTCAAGCACGTGCGAAAAACGTTTACAATACAAAAAATACTTTATTTTGAATACAACTCTGTTTAAACGCTAAACCCTCAAGTCTAAACATAAAATACAAAAAAATATCTAGTCTTGATCATCGTCTGGTAGTCGAGGTATATAATTATATTCCGCCGAAGTTACTGACTGAAGGACGTGGGAAAGTTGTTTACAAAACCAAAAAATACTTTATTTTGAATACAACTTCGTTTTTAATAAAAAATTATATCATAATGTTGTGAAAAAAAACACAAACATAACCTTGTATTTAGAATTTTTTTTAAAGTTAACGAACAAGATCTTTTTTTAACGGTGGGAGATTTTATTAAAAAACGACTAGCAAGAAGCTAGAAGCTAGAAGCGAGAAGAGTACATCAAAACAAGACAAAGAAGGATCAACAATCAAATGAAAAAGAAACACCATTTGTCCCACTCCATGAAAAACGCCTTTAGCCTTGTTATTTATCCAAAGAAAACTAGTCGCTTTTATATCCTCGATCTTGTTAGAATATGAGATGTTCATGTTTTGAAAGACTTTGTTGTTCAATGCGCACCAAAGGGTCCAACATGTGACGAGAATGATTGCTTGAACACCTTCCTCTTATGCACATAACCTTCAATAGTTTTATGATACTCCCACAAATCCGAGATTGAGAAAGCATATATGGGAGGGTTACGGCCCCAACTCCCAATTTTATGTCATACATGCGACACGTGAAAGCAAGAGATGAGGATTTGTTCACTAGTCTCTTCAAAATCACCACAAACTGGACACCTAGTTGAGGGAATCGGCACCTTCCTCTTTGTTAAAGCCACAATAGTCGGGATTCTATCCATATCCGCTCTCCAACAAAAAAGATTAACTTTGATAGGAATCCAATTACACCACCCCCATCTTGACCAACCCGTTCCCATCGATCTGAACCCACCTAGAGGGAAACACCATATAAAAGATCCAAGCAAGAAAAAAGCTCCCCCATTGCATCCAAAGATAATGGAACATAAGTTATTAGAGAAAACTAAAAGTAAATGATAAATAAAATATTATTAAAAAATTTTAAACTTGAATTATGAACACTTAACGAAAATTAATTATAACAATACTAGTGTGCTTGGGCCTGGGGCAAATTGATGATTTACTTGGGTCTTTAAATAAAATACACAAATGGATGATGTACTTGACAACTTAAGCAGTTGAGCCTTAGAATAAAAAAAAATTGTGAATCGGTTGAGAGGGGTTTTTGAACCCTTACCTCTTATAATGAGGTATAGGGTGCCAGCTAGCGCTGCACTAGTTCTTTTGTTCACAATGCAAAACTAACATTATATAAACAGCACAAAAGCTTATTAGTAAATGAATTGTTCATTGCCTTGCAAATTTAATAGAGTGCTATTAGGTTATGTCCATCAGTTGTGGCGGTTTTGAATAAAAATTATATTGAAACGTAGAAAAAATAAACATGTCTTAACGGTATATTCACAAATTAAGAAAACACTATATTTTAAAAGTTACAAGAGAAAAACAAAACATGTCTAAAATTAATTATAGATATTAAAATAATAAAGAAACTCAAAAAAATAAAAATAATAAAAATTAAAAACTCAAAAAAGGCTTTAAGGACTTTATTTAAAAAGGCTTTAATAACTTGCATATTACAATTCATCAAGGCTGCTTTATAACATATATATATATATATATATATATATATATATATATATATATATATATATATATATATATATATATATAATTTAATGTGCCCCGTGTAAGCAAAAGATAAACGGTAACATTGATGGTAAAAAAGTTTAAAGCTTAATAACCCAAAAGCTTAGCCATGTAACCAAAATATAACCGTAAAGTTAAAAACAAAAAGAAAACTTAAAAAAAATTTAGATAATAGCATAAACTTTTAAGTATAAAATATTAACCACTTTAACAAAATAATATAACAAAACAATCATTCTATTTCTAACTTTTTAAAAACAAACATAACATAACACGTGGGGATAAAAAAAGTGTTAACCATTAAGATCTGGATATGATTTCTGATATGTCACACCCACGTCAAGGCGGAAACACGAGGGAGCGACGAAATTGAATCATTACACATGATTAAAAAGAAATCTATATTAAGTTGAAATGTTGATTACAAAGAAATCAAACAAGACAAGTAGAACAAATAAGTCTTCTTTTGTTATCATCTAGCTAAGTCCACTAAGGCATAATCCTTGATTCCTAGCATGAGCTTATCAGCAACTTAGTTTTCATTACCTGAAAAACATGTTAAAATAGGTTAACTAAAAAGTTGGTGAGAACATAGCTTTAGGTAGATAGATATAGCATAGTATGATAGTGTGTGATTCATAAACAATTTCAATACAAGTAAACTAAACTTTCATACATCGAGTCCACAACCAATCCAAGTGACTAGAATAGATTCCCTGTCTGAACGCATCAGACCCAAAGTATTGATATAGTATGCAGTTTCTGTCATCTAGCTCCCCGGATCAAACAGAATGCATCAACCTGAAGAAGTTGAACAGAATGCATCAACCTGAGCACTAGATGGGCTTGTCAAGCCAATAGTTCTATTTACGTACCCCCGTCGTCTAAAAGTTAATGGTGTGGTAGAGAGTGTGTAGTATGAAAACCTTGTAGTATAATAAAAGTATTGATACAGAGTTTGAATACTAGAGCATGTTTTCCACCCCAAAGATAGAAAGTAAAAGAGGGGCTATGAACTCACCTTGCAAGTGCAAGGGTTGAACTTGTACTTGATGTAACTTGGATTGAATGCCTTAAGGATTCCCTAAGTTAAGTTATAGTGCAAGTTAGTTTTAGAATTCAACTTTAGAATAGTTGAGGGGTTGATATTGTAAATAGAGGAAGGTTGTTATCGTATTTTAGAGTGGTTATCGTCCCCAGAGTAGTACCTCCAACAGAAACGTTCATAGGAAAGAATGGCGAATCCAAGAGGGATTTATACACCACTCTTTCCTTGGACAGAACTTTCTGCTTGTCAGATAACTACATACCGGTTGGATGGTTACTCTATCGGTATACTAGACCCAGTTTAGGGTTTGTTTGGAAAGTATAAGGTTAAAGTGTAAATATGAATTTAGTATGGATAGAAATGAAATAAGTTGAATATTAGAAAGATTTAATTTGAAAATAAGGAGTTTTAGTTAAAACATGATTTTTGAAATTGAAAGGAACAAGAAAGATCAAAACTAAGTTTTTAAATAAAAGTTTGAACATGTTTAATTAAAATAAGGATTTTGATATTGCATAGGTCTATGATTATAACATAAACATATTAGGGAATCATAGATCTAAGCTAGTTATGAATGAATTTGAAAAAAAAGGTAAGAACATAAGAAGAACTTACTTAGAATGAAAGGATTTAAGCTAAAATATTTCAGAAGATAAGAGGAACGACCTTTAGTAGCTAGAGAGCCCTAGAGGATCGTTGAGGTGCGAAGAATAAATGAGGAATATGGCTCTATTTATAGGGTGGGATTAGGGGCTTAAAGTCAAAAATTAAATAGTTATTTGGACTAGAATGCAAAAAGATAAAGATAGTTTGTTAAATTTTAATAAAAAAATAAAAAATAATAGGGGGGGTAGGTCACGAAATTTTGAGGGGATATGGATAATATTTTGAGTTCAAAATTAGTTAGTTAAAATGGTATATGATTATGATAGGATTAAAGAATAAAAATAATGGTTTTAGATAAGTTTAAGGTTTTTAAATGATTTAATAAATTAAATAATAATAATAATGTGTATATATAAAAAATATGGAAATAATAATAATAATAATAATAATATATAACTGAAATTACAAAAATTAATAAGATTTCGAAGACGTTACAAAAGTAACCCTGAAATTTACGTATGTGTAACTTTTACCCTTGAAATTTTATTTTAGTCAAACGAAGTTACAAACTTTAATTGTTTTGATTAGGTTAGAGTCTAAGGCATCCAGAGTTACTATAAGTAGCAAGTACAAGAATCATATAGAATTAAAATAGAATAAGCAAGTCGTTCTAAAGCGCAATAGAATACTCGTTTTAGGCCAGACTCAGAGGTTTGAAATGAAATGATATCACAAGTGATATGAGGCACCAAAAGGTTCATAATATTAGAATATCAATAGTTACAAGGTAGAATGATAGGATCAGGCATAGAAACGAGGGATGTCACATGATCCCCTTTCCAAATCCTCTTCAACCGCTTGGGATTTCCCGTATAGTTTTAGCTTTCAAATTTTTTATCAAAGCCCAAAACGTTGCGGAAGTCTTAATCAAATTAAGACGGGGTCTAGCATCGGTTTACAATATAAAGAACATAGCCAATCAAAACGTAAGGATGCAACTAATATTACCAACTAAAAACAATATTGGTAATTTATAAAAAGAAGTTGCAATTAAAAATAAAGTTCCGATTAAAAATCAAAACTTTACTCGGTTTAATAGCTTTAAATCTGTTAGGGTTTCTAGAGTCTAATAAAAGCGGCTCGGATACCATTGTTGTGATTTCCCGCATAGTTTTAGCTTTCAGAATTTTATCAAAGCCCAAAACGCAACGGAAGTCTTAATCAAATCAAGACGGGAAAACCGCACTAGTGACCCAGCTGCAAGAACTTTAGAAACAAGAGATGAAAAACACGTAATTAACAATTTAACTACATACATTTGATCTATTATAAAACGATGGATGATTTTACTTCAGATATTCACTAGGGTTCAACGAACTGAGGGTGCTAGCCCTTACGTGAATCTTCAACCGGCATGTAAAATGGAGCACCTGATCACATATCAGGTGGTCGTCGAAATCTCCAACAAGGGAAGAGTGTGACGACGAAAAATGGGTGGTGGTGGCTAGGGTTTTCTTCAAAATGTATCTCAAAATCTCTAGGTTTTAAATCAAGATTTAAACCCTATTTATAAGACTTTCTAATTGGAATATTCTTTGGCATATCCCATGACATATTCCATGGAATATGACATATTCCAACTAGGTATATATGGAATATATATATATATATATATATTATTTTCAAAATTCAAAATAATATATAAATATATATATTTTGCTCATCCAAATATATATATTTAAACCTATTATTTATATTCCACGAATATAAATCATTATAATTTAACCCTTTCATTATCATTTATTTATTATTTCCCACATAACAAATAATAATATTAGTTATTACGCGAATAATTAATGTCACTATTATTCTTTCGCGTTTAATGCGTCTAACACATTAACATCAAATTCTCGTTTCCCGTCGTGTGACTCTTAAACTCTTTAGCATCAACTTCACTAACAGTATTATATCATGTTAATATTTGGGCATACTAGATCCAACACTTCAAATCTTTCACCACATGTTGTTTTAAACCCTAAATGTAATATCACAAAGTCCCACCTATTCTACCACTTCTACACCACAACAATCCCACCATCACCTCCTCCACATACTACTAGTCCCTCTTCTCCTATCTCACAATATTATGTCCCTACTCCACCCCTACCTCCCCCTCGGACTCGGCCTTCCTATCTTCATCATAATCCCAAACAAACCACTCCCTATAGTCCATCTGCCCTTAATACTACACACTCTTCCTCTCTCATCGAACCTACCTCTTTTACCATTGCCAACACGTCCCCTGAGTGGCGTCATGCCATGACTGGCGAGTTTTAGGTGCTTCATAAGAATGGAACATGGTCTTTAGTCCCTTATGCCAACAACAATAATATTATTGTTTATAAGTGGATGTACATGTTAAAGAAAGATCCACAGGGCAAAGTCACTCATTTTAAAGCACGTCTTGTTGCCAAAGGCTTTACTCAAAAACCCAACATTGACTATCATGAGACATTCAGTCCAGTGATCAAAGCAACAACTCTTCGGGTTCTCTTATCTCTTGCCGCGATAAGCAACTGGCCCCTTGGTCAATTGGACATACAAAATGCCTTTTTACATGGTGATTTGAAAGAAACAGTTTACATGAAACAACCACCTGGTATTGTTGATCCGAGTAAACCGAATCATGTGTGTCTCCTTCACGAATCTCTTTACGGGCTCAAGAAAGCTCCCCGGGCCCGGTTTAATCGCTTGTCGACAGTCCTCTATCAACTCGGTTTTTGTGGATCTAAAACCGACCCTTCTGTAACCCCCAAGAAATTTCGACCTTTATCTTGAACTGTTCCGGCGTTGTAACTTATTTATTTTATGAATATATTTATCTATTATCTAATTTCTTGTTATATGCATACATTTAATATCATTATTACCATTATATGAATATCTATTAATATCCTACTCAATAAATACATATTAATATGTATATATAATTTACAAGGAAATGTGAAATTATAATTATTAGATAATATTAGTTGTTCAATAATTACATTCAAACAAATGAGAATTTATAGAACTATCTTGATATATTACTCCAATCCCGTTAATAACAAATATATAATTGGATATATGGTTTAAATTAAAATTAATCTCACTACATTTTGATATTTTTATCATAACAAAACAATTTAATTAAGTTTATAAAGATTTATAGAAATAAAACCATTCAAATTTATAAAAGCTATAAAAATAAAATTTATATAACCCTTACAATTTATTAGCTTTTATAGGAACTAAAAGTTTTGCTAGTTTCTAACTTTATAAAAGTCCCGGGGCCTAATGTGTAAATCCTAAAACTTAAACTTAAATCTAAATCAAACTTCATGCCTAAAATGTTAAACTCCAAAGCCCAGGGACCAGGATTGAAAAATCATGGTGTTCTTCCCCAATTCCGTGATGTTGACTTTTAAGAGTCAACCGGCACCAAATCGATTCCCATTCGTTCGAAATAGAATGATCTAACTGCAATTGACGTTACTAAAACGTGGTACGATCGTTTTCTAATAATTTGAATCAACGCAATTAGTTTGAATACAACGAATTGATTTCGAAATCAATCTCGTAACCGACCCCTCCGACCCACGATCGGACCGTTCAGTTCGTGCAAAAACCCGGCTATAAAAGCCACTCCCTACACTCGCGACATCACATGCACACTCCCCACACTTCCAAACTCACTGCAATCCCCCTCGAAATCGCGATCAAACGGCCGGAACCCGAGCTCAAGAACCACTGCCATTATCACCCTCTGACTATCTAATTCAGGTAACATTCGTTGTCATTAGGCTTGATTCTATCTCACGACCGAAAGCCCCATGGATTCGGGTGCAAATCGTCGGCCGAACAAGGGAATTTGGGTTCTAGGGTTCGTCGGAGAGGTTGGGGACGGAGGGCGGACTGGGATGGCCTATTAAAATTTCGCGGCACGACCAATGGACAAGGCATCATGCCCAGTCCAATGGTTAATGTGTGTGTGCCAGCCGGAACCTGTCAGGGTCGCGGGTTCGAGTCCCGACAGCCTTCTTTTTTTTGAATTAATTTCTTTCACTCATTTTTAAGCCTTTAACTTATGTTTAAAATTCCAAATTAAATTCTACAAATTCTATAAAAATATTTCAAAGGTTTATAAAAACCGAATATTTTAAAATACAAAATTATTTATCTTGTTTTCATCAAAACATATTGTAAAACCTTTCTAATTCGTGAATAAATTATGAAAACAAATTGTCAAATAAATTTAATTATTTATGTTCTAATTAGGTGGTAACACCATTAAAATTCTTTAAAACTATAAATACTACGGTACGAATAATTACTTAAATATTTATTTTTAGACTTATAAACATCCAAATAATTATTGTTAATAATTATTTTATAAGACTCTTCAAATTTAAATAATTATTATATATAAATTTTTACTAGTCAATGTTTATTCATTATCTTTACTTAAATAAATCATATACGTTATTATTACTAAACACACTTTTAAAGATTTAGTAAATCCTAATTAATCATACAAACTATTTTAATAATTGTCATAGACATATGATTCCTTACAAAAAATATATATCAATCCCATATCAAACCCCAAACCTTATGAAACCCTAAGATATCAAAACTTCCCGAATTCCATTAAACATACATTGAGCTAGATACGTTTACACGTGTAGGTTTTTTGTGAGAAATCCTCACGAGGCCTACCCATATCTACCGGTTCCTACCATTTCTAATTTGATTCAAGTGAGTTTCATAGCCCCCTTTCTCTTTACTATTATTTACAAATACTCGGGGTGGAACATGTTTACATACTATACTTATCAAATTCAATATCAATGTTCTCATGCTACTTACTACGTGCTTTATGTCTTAAACTGCTTGGTGACCATTACATGTATTCATACTAGTACATTCATTAACCTGCTACCATGCCTAAGGTAGTACCTAACATGATCATTTATAGGGGAATCCGATTCCAGTTAACACAAACCTTAGCGGGTTTTGTGTGTACCATATTACTATTTTTCCAAAACACAATCAGTGGGATTGTACTTACCAGTTTTTCCATTTACTACGGATTGAATTGTACGCTTGAAACCTTGTATGTTTTCACATTTATGCCTTAGTTATGCTTTGAACATATTGAATTTAAAATCCTTTTTACAACTTTTGTTCGGTGTCAAAACCTATGTTACTCACCAACTACTTGTAGTTGACATTTACTCGCATGTTTCAGGTGCACCCATTTGAGGACCCTACCTGCTCATCTAGGACTTGGACCTAGTTAAATTTAAATTATGTTATGTTTTGAACGTTTCATTTTCCATTCCCTATGTAACGGATGATTTTAAGTTGATGAATAAATATTGTCATTTAATAATAGATGATCATGTGCTTATGAACAACCGTGTCAGCCCCGGCGTTTAATCCGCCGCCGGCCGGGGTGTGACACCTTCACTGTTCATTCTTAACTCCGGTGGCAGTCTTGTTTATATTCTCGTTTATGTGGACGACATCATCATTACCGGCAACAACAACTTGGCTATTGATAGTATTGTTCATTGCCTAAGTTCTACTTTTCCATTTAAAGATCTTGGCCAACTTCACTACTTTTTAGGAATTGAGTTGACTCATCATAAAAAGGATATTGTCTTATCACAATGAAAATACATTTCAGATGTCCTTCATCGCTCCGGTCTCTCGGATTACAAACCGGTATGTTCTCCAATGACTCAATGAGTACCTCCCAAGTATTGACCATTGATGATAGTCCACTTCTGTCAGATCCGGTGAAGTATCGTCAAACTGTTGGAGCTTTACAATATGCCACTCTCTCTCGACTGGGTATTGCCTTTGTTGTAAATTATGTATGTCAATTCATGCACGCTCCAACAGACAACCATTGGTCAAACGTATCCTACGCTACTTAAAAGGGACAACATATTTAGGCCTTCTTATTCGTCACACCTCGGGCTCTTCCTTACAAGACTTCACCGATGTTCATTGGCATAATGTAATGAATTCCTAGGTTCAGGCCTACTTTGATTTTGATTGGACAGGCTGCCCAGTCGACCGTCGATCCACGGGAGGGTTTGCCATCTATTTAGGATCCAACCTCATCTCCTGGTCTGCCCGTAAACAACGAACTGTTTCGAGGTCTTCAACTAAATCAGAGTACAAGGCACTTGCTGATACCGTGGCATAATTAATTTGGTTAAAGTCTCTTCTACATGAACTAGGCATTTTCAGTGAAACATCTCCTACTCTTTGGTATGATAATCTGGAAGCCACCTATCTCTCAACCAATTATGTATTTCATGCTAGTACAAAACATGTCGAAGTAGATTTCCATTTTGTTCGTGAACAAGTGGCTCGAGGTCAACTGAATGTTCAAGACATCTCTACGAGTGATCAGATCGCGGATGTCTTTGCAAAGCCTTTACCGTCTCAACGTTTTCTATTATTAAGATCCAAGTTGCAAGTCGTTTCCCGCCCTTAACTTACGGGGGAATGTTAAACCATGTATTTAATATTAGAGGGTCGAAAGTGTAATCTGTTGCTCTTTATAATGTGGTTATTAGGGGTGTTAGAAAAAAATCCAAATCTGAATGAAAAATCCGAAATTCTGAACCCGAATTATCCGAAAGTTCGGATATCCGAAATTTCGGATTCGGATATTAATTTTGGAAAAGTTCGGATAATTCGGATATCCGATATCCGAAATTTTAATTTTATTTTATTAATTATATATAATATCTAATTCCTATAATTATGTTTTACCTTTTGAAACCCTAATTCCTAAAGGGACTCTCACTCTCTCGCTGTAGCCACAACATCAATTCACGAGTAGGCTCTCTCGCAGTAGCAGCAAGACGACATCACGATTAGGTTCTTCGTATCATTAGTTCGTGATCAGGCTCTTCACTCGCAACCAGAGGACATCACGACGACTTCGCGATCAGCCAATTAGACCCTCTCCTGGTTAGCGATTAGGGTTCGATCTTTTACCATCACAAATCTGATGTTGTCCCTCCACAACAGTTGTTCGACGTTTCTCTCAGTAAGCTTAATTTCATGTGGGTATGTTGTAGTTGTGAAATTTAAATACAAATGTGCTCAACACAAACAACTCTCTGATGTAGTTAATAATGTCAAATTGAATCATAATGATAATGTCAAAATGTTGGTAAAACATGTTTTTTTTTCTTTGCAGGTTTGAGGAGTGAAGATGAGTAAATGAAAATCCCGATCTTATTTACATTTAAGCTTATAACTTTATTGCCCTTTTATTTTTTGCTTATTCAATGTTGTTCAACACAAACATCTCCCTATAATTGAAACAATTTTAAAGGCTGCAGTTGTGAATTCAAACACAGATATATAGTTTTTTTTTCTTCAGAATTCGGATATCCGATTTACTATCCGAAATTTCGGATATCCGAAAATTCGGATACGGATAGTAAAATCAACTATCCGAAATTTTCGGATATCCGATTTTAAACACTCCTAGACCGGTTATCTCATTCAATACACAAACAAACTATCGGTTCAAAAGCGTTCGAAACAAGAAAGCATTTTTTGGTTTTTAAGTTTAACTCTACCAGCTTTTAAAAACCCTAAAGTTGTATTTTAACTTATAACCTTCCACAGCCCTCAGATCTTGTTTTAATTTCTCCAACACGCAAAAGTTGAAGTTGAAGAAGTGATGGTGAATTAAAGGGCTATTCTCTCGATTTTCCTGTATCTTAATCTTAAGCGCCTATCTTCTAAATAAAAAGAGACAACATCAGCATATGTGCTTGTATTTGAAATCCAAGTCGAAGGAGAAAGACGAAATCATTGAGGTTTGTATTTGAAATCCATAGCTTGTTATGAATTGCTTGATTAGGATTCTATGCCTTGCTTTTGAGTTTCAATTTAAACTAATTAGAATTTGATGGTTTAGTTCACCTTTATTTGTATGTAGAAAAAATCAAATCAGAAGGCACAACCTAAAACAAGCTTGTAAAAGAAATTGAGAAATTACACCAAGTTGCTAAGAATCAAAAGCTGAGGTAGAGGCATTCCTTCACAAAATGGCTCCTTAGAATTCTAGCTCCATTGCTAAAACCTATGAATAATTGTGTTATTGATTGTTTGATGTTAGTTTATTACATAGAATTTTACATGTTAGTTGTTAATTTTAGTAAATATGAAAATACTAAAACAGAGATCGCCTTCAAAACAAATCAAATCATCTAAGTTTGGATTCTGCTGATTGTAGAATTAAGATGGTATCTTTTGTTGGGCTATCTGGGCTTTTGGGCCTGTTATGGCTGGAACACAAAGAAAAGGGTAGCCGACCCTAGTTTATTAGTTTAACCCTAATCTTGTTATTATAAATAATCAGCATGTAATTATAATTCTTTGTAGCACCTAAATAATAAAGAGAAACTCTAGTTGCACCCATGGACGTAGGTCACTTTGGCCGAACCACGTTATATCTTGTGTCGTTTACTGCTTTCTATATTCGTTTGTGTGTGTGTGTTTGTTCCGCTGCGTACGATACCTACTATGATTCCTAACAAGTGGTATCAGAGCTTTGGCTCGTTGAAACACACGGTTCTCGCATGGAAAACGATCGGAGGAAGCTGTCAGATTTACGATTGATACTGGACCAATCTGCTGAGTTTCTGGGCTGAAGTCGCAGGGCTGCCTGGTGGGTTTTCTGAGTTGCCGCAAGGGCTGTCGGAAAAGGAAAATGACGCTGATTGGCCACCAGAGCTGTTGTAGGTGGCCCACGCCATTGCTGTGTTTGAACACTACTTTCAGTCTTGACTCGATTAGTAAACAGATTAGGGTTTGAGACAATGGCTGACGAAGAAGGGAAGATTAGGATTGATAAATTCAGTGGTACTGATTTTGCCTGGTGGAAAATGCAAATAGAAGCATCACTGGGTCAGAAAGACTTGGATGAGTATTGGAGGAGAAACCGGCAAGTATGACTAAAGCTGAGGAAGTTGTGTGGAATTCAAAGGACAAGAAAGCTAGGGGGCTATTGTTTTGTTTTTGACGAGGGGCGTTGCTTTTAACACCATGAAGGACACCACGACTTGTGGTATGATGTTGGCTCTGTCAAACATGTACGAGAAGCCCTCTGCAGCTAATAAGGTGTTCTTGATGAAAGAACTGTTCACAACTAGGTTGAAAGAGGGAAGCTTAGTTACTGCGCACATAAATGATTTGAACTCGATTATGTCTAGATTGTCATATGTGGGAATCAAGTTCGATGATGAAACTCAAGCTGTGGCATTACTATCTTCACTGCCTGATAGCTGGTCTGGAACTGTGACCGCTGTCACGAGTTCTGTAGGGGTCAGTGGCATGACGTTTGAAGGGATCCGGGGTATTGTACTGAGTGAGGATACTCGCCGGAAGAGTGCTAGTAGAGGATCTTCTTTTGAGATGTTGCACATGAGCAGGGGAAGGGGAAATAGTAGGAACAGTGGGAGTCTAGTAAGGAGTTCGTATAGAACTCAGAAAAATGTGAAGTGCTGGAGCTGCAATGAAATTGGACAGGTCAAGAGTGAGTGTCCAGGTCCTAAGAGAAAGGATGTTAATAGTGTTGAAGCAGAATTTGATGACTCGTTGGTTTGCTGCGTAGAGTCTGCTTTTGATGCTTGGGTCATGGATTATTGTGCTTCATTTCATGCAACCCACTGCAATGAAACAATGAAGAATCTAAAGATAGGCGACTTTGGGAAGGTACGACCGGATAACGGGGAAATCCTTGAAGTAACGGGTATGGGTGACATTGATCTGAAAACATCTTTGGGACTACATGGAGCTTGCGGAATGTCAGGTTGATTCCAAGACTGGAGACAAAGTTAATTTTAGTTGGGCAATTGGATGAACATGGACTAGACGTTAAGTTTGGTGGTGGAAAGTGGAAGGTGATCGATGGGAACTTGGTTATTGCTCGGGGTTTGAAACGAGGATCGTTATGCATGGTACGAGTGCCGTCTGAGGGAGTGACCACCCCGGTAAAGACGATTGGCAAAGTCAGTCTCGCTGAATCGGATAGGGCTAAGAGGGTTCATTTTGCAAACGTGAAGCCTGGAGCAACGGGGATGTCAGCTGAGTGTATTCAGAGGTCTGAACTAGGTCAGGGATTTGGTGACAGTGGGAGCACGGGGCGTGTTCCGGGTACAATTACAAATTACCGTTGGGTTTTGAAGACCGGGAATTCGAACAGGAAAGTCTCTCCTGGAAGTAGTTTGCTGAGTTTGGAGAGTGTTTTTTCCACTGGGAGTCTCTGGAGCCGGTATTGCGAGTCAGTGGGAGACGGTTGAGATTGTGGATGGGTCTGCTATGACTGCTGAGTTGGAGCTCGGGGAAGCTTCAACTAGCCTCTTGGGTACTTGATGAGAGGGGTGGTTGCAACTAGGGGGATTTGACATGAAGTCTTAGATTGGGCTTGGAGGACTTGTTTATAAAGATTACTGAAGTTACTGGTGCTGAGTTTGCTTGGATGGTTTGTATGGGCAAAGCTTTCAAGTGGGAGATTGTTGGGCTATGAAAGCTTTTTGGGCTGGGCCAAGTTGGGCTTTTGGGCCTGTTACAGCTGGAACACAAAGAAAAGGGTAGCTGGTTCTAGTTTATTAGTTTAACCCTAATCTTGTTATTATAAATAATCAGCTATGTAATTGTAATTCTTTGTAGCACCTAAATAATAAAGAGAAACCCTAGTTGCACCCGTGGACATAGGTCACTTTGGCCGAACCACGTTATATCTTGTGTCGTTTACTGCTTTTTTATATTCGTTTGTGTGTGTGTGTTTGTTCCGCTGCGTACGATACCTACTCTGATTCCTAACATCTTTATGAACTTGAAAGTATATGGTTTTTATGTGAGGTTTCAATTGTTGGTTTATGACAAATTTGCACAAGATTTGAGTAAGGATAAAAGTTGTGTTCTGTTAATTTAGTGTTTGTTTTGGTCTACAGATTAGTGCGTGTTTTGGTTCTGATTATATAATGTTAATAATACAATGTGAATGTTAATTTGCAGAACATTTTGCTACATAAAATGTTGATAGTTTTGTGATTTTTGTTGGGAAACATGTTTCAGGGATTTTTTTTATATTGACCCGACCCAACCCTCCTGTTTTGCCAGGCATCCTTCAAATAGTAGTCGGCCGCTTTGTGTGCGAAACCTTCTTCAGACGTTAAAGATGGTGAAGGTTCGGATGAACACGGCAGACGTCGCCGCCGAGGTCAAATGCTTACGCCGGTTAATCGGGATGCGCTGTTCTAATGTCTACGACCTCTCTCCTAAGGTGAAAACCCCTATTTTCTTCAAGTTATTTCTTATTTGAGTTTACTATAATCATATGGTTGAAAGGCATGTGTCAGTGGGTTGATTAACAATTGTTTTCTGCCAATCATCCATGATGAAGTATGTTGCCACTAGAAAATACACAGTTAGACTTTTGGGTTGAAATTTGATTTTTCAAACTCAAGTAGGCAGAAGTGCCATGAATTTTGTTTTTGCTGTAAAATTTTAGAGAATAGCAAGAAGATAATTTCTCTAGTATTTTATTACTTAAAATTTGTGTAGTTCTGATGCTTTTTTTCCCCTCTGATTTCTTTTTATAATACGAAGCCACTCATTAGTCTTATTGATCTGAAAGTCAAAATGGTCTTCTTCTTTTGTTGTATTTCTATAAAACAGAGCTAATAATCATTAAGGCTTTGGGTGATGCTGCCGCATATGCAGGCACATAGACACTTGAATGAAGAATTATATTTATGTTGTTAAGTGTCTTTTAACATGAATGAGTGGCTTCTAATTTTGGAGTTCCAAGTAGCTACTGTGGTTTTTGAAACTATTGTTATTTTATTGATCCTGGTTTGCAGACGTATGTATTCAAATTGATGAATAGCAGTGGGATTACTGAATCTGGATAGAGTGAGAAGGTTTTGTTGCTGATGGAAAGCGGTGTGCGGTTGCATACCACTGCATATCTTAGGTAAGCTTTCCTTGACATGTAACAAGTCGGATATTATAAATGGATGCATATAAGTGTTCAATAAAAGTAGATACATGTGTCTCCTACACTGTGTAGATAATAAAAGACAATTTGCTATCTCTAATCAATATTTCGGACCTCCAGACTATTCATGGCCTATGTAATTAGTAAGGAGGATGTCCGGAAGCGAGTCAATGTGCTATGTAATAAAGCAAAAAGGTGCATTTATGTATTGATTCTCTGCATAAACAAGGTAAATGGAGGCATTATAATCTAAGATCACAATGCTATCAAAGTGTATTTAGGCACCATTATGCTGTAAATGATCAAATGGTGCGTTAAAATGAACCTAGTGTTAGGTGGTTATAGGCTTAGAAAGGAGTAGAAAAAGAAACAGTTCTGAAAACAGAACCCGAACACAGCAGCAAACAGAGCTCCGGGTGGCGCAGACAGCAGCAAAAAGCTGCTGTCGGTTTCTGGGTTGGGTCGGCGACTGATCAGCCTTGCTGATCAGTTCTCGGCTGATGGTTGGATCGCAAACAAGCAGTCAAAGCAGAAAATGAAGAACATGAATATTTTACGTGGTTCGGTCATTGTGACTTACATCCACGGGCTACAACTAGAGGATTATTATTGAGAGGTGATAATAATTACATGCACAAGAGGTCCTATTTATAATAAAAGAGTTAAGGTTAAAACCCTTGAAACCTTTCCTAATAAACGAAACTTGTAGGCTAAGTTTCTGGTGAAAGGCAACCTGCCTTTTTGTCACCCCAAGTAGTTGCGTCAGGGCTAGGGCCGGCTACCCCTATTGCGCAAGCCTCCACAGACCAACACCTAGTCATCTAAGATGGGCAACTAAGCCCAAATTTTAACCAGGTTATTTTTTTGATAAAATGATGTGGGTAACCGAGCATCCTATGGGTTTTGATAGGATTAAATGTATGTGTGTGCGAACCATGAATAAGAAATGACAAGCATGTCAACCTTATTCCAATCTTCCAAACCTTTAAAATCATGGTTCCCTTCTTTCTTTAGGAACTCAACATCCTCCAACTAACCATACTTCATGTTTTCCCAGATTTGGAGTGTTCCCAATTCCCAAATAAATTTACACAAAATGGATTGGAATGATGAAGTAGTTTTCTTTACAAGGTGGGCTGTTAGTGATGAATGGGATCCGACTTGTGAACACATGTACAATTAGTTGGGCTTCCTGAAATGTTAGAAAATTATTTTTAATCAAGTACCATGGGTTCCGATATTTATGGGTTATGATCTCTAGTTGTTAGTTCAAAGAAAAGGAGAGGGATCTCTAACATTTGTTGGAAAAATATTAAATGATCAATGTGAATGCTTTATTGGGTTGTGGAGGCTGCGATCAAAGGTTAGCTGGCCCTAGATGTATCCAACACGGCAGCCGGCCCTAATTGGATTCCTTAGCCCCTAAGTTGTTGACAATTAGGAAAGTTTGCTAATTGAAAGAAGTTTAACCCTAATCTTCTCCTATAAATATATGACTTGTAATTGTAATTTCCTCAACACCTCAATAAAATATTCTACTAGTTGCAGCCCATGGACGTCTTGGTTTTAAAAAGAGAGAAGCGCACCTCTAAAACTGAGGCGCAAAGCGTAAAAGCGCACCGCTTTTCGTACGCGAAGCGCAAGATGCTTAATTGCTTATATAATTTTTTTATATATCCCATAGGATTTTAGCATCCCCTACCCAAAATTTAGCTATAAATCAGCTTTATATATGATTTAATATATGAATTACCTACATGTACAACCTAAAAAGCCTGTTGTACACTTGTACAACATTCTAATGGATATTTGCGCTTTTTGTACATGAGGCGTGCGTCTCACCTTCGCTTTTGGTGCGCCTTTTGTGTGCTTTTTGTGCAACTTCAGATCGACCGAACCACGTTAAATTCTTGTGTTTTCCTTTTTTCTGTTTAATTGCAACTTGTGTGTGTGTTTGCTTGCTGTGTTGCGCATCCGTTTCAACCTCCATCAGCCGCCGGACAGCAGTTTGCTGCTGTCATCGCTGCCGGTCAGCGGCCGTTAAACCTGCTGGTCAATCCAGGTCAAACAGTTTGTTGTTTGTGTTTTTCGATTCTTTTCTACTCCTAACAGCCGTATAACTATAACCACCCTAACATGCTCATGGTGTTTACTAAATTTTATTTAAGTGTGTATCTATACTTCAAAGTACCTCGTTACTAGTTGCATCTATCTTTTTGTGTAAAGTTTACTGAAACTTTGAAAACCTATATTGGTAGATAGGCATGGTGGTGTGGATCAGAATGTTGCGAGTGGTTTATGGGAACCGAAACCCATTATTGGTAGACTGGCATGTCTAAAGTTAGGGGTGGCCCGCCTTGTATAACATCATCATAGATCATATTGATATAATATTTTGATCAAGAACTAGAAATATATAGTTAGGCTTTTAGAAATCAGTAGTCTTTATAACTGGTCTAAAACTGATGTGAATTAGCAATTTTCAGATAACTTATGAGTTACAATACCACAGTTGTGTTTCCTATAACAAAATGTATATGCATCAATCATTTTAACACAACATGCTGTGTATGAGACTAGTTATATAGTTATCATATCTCGAAGGTACGCAAGTGTACTATTATTCTCTATACAAAACCCCTATATAACTCTATTATACACACAATCAATATACATTACTCTTCCTGGTTTAGCTTGGTATCAGCTAAATATATATAGACAACTTGTTGGTGCCATGCAACATGTTACTCTCTTTTGGCATGATATCACCTTTGTGGTCAACAAAGGGTGTCAATTTATGCATGCCTCGGCCGGAAATCATTGGTCACTGCTGACTATGGTTTTCTTATCAGACAAGCATTTGGATCAACACCTCACGCTTTCACCGATAAGTCTTTGGCAAAGTAATTCACAACCTTCCACATCTTCCTAACTCTAGGCTAGCTTTCTAGATGATCATAGCCACTAGGTATTTGCGATCTATTTGTGTTCCAACCTTATTTCATGGACTGCTCGCAAACAACACAATCTCTCATCCTTTACTGAGTCTGAGTTCAAAGCTCTTGCAGACACAATGACTCTGAAAGCTCTTCTTCATGAACTTGGCGTTGGTGCAACTTCAGACCCAAACCTATGGCGTGACAATCTTGGTGCGACCTATGTCTCGACTAATACTATCTTCCATGCCTAAACAAAGCATGTAGAAGTTGATTTTCATTTTGTTAGAGAAAAGGCTGCTCATGGAAATCTTTGTATGCAATTCATATCGACAAATGGTCAAATTGTTGATATCTTTACAAAACCATTGCCTACTAAAAGATTTCTCCTTTTACGATCCAAGCTACATGTTGTTCCACGTCCTTAGCTTGCGGGGGAATAGTGGACTAATTATATAATTATTATATCTTAAAGGTATACAAGTGTCATTATTCTCTATATATAGAGCCGCTATGTAACCCTATTATACATACAATCAATATACAATACTCTTCTTGGTTTAACTCCCTGTGATAGGAAACAAAATGATTTTAGTTAAGGGAAAGAGATTTCCATGATTTAGGTTAGCTAAGGGAAGGAGATATCTATGTTTGTGTGCATATAAGAGCAGACCATGAGCTATAAGTGGATAAATGTTTCATCGAATAAATGTTTTAAAGTGTATATTCGGTTTCTTTGATGTTTGCAGGGATAAAAGTAATACTCCTTCTGGGTTTACTCTCAAATTGCGAAAACACATAAGAACTAGAAGGCTTGAGGATGTAAGGCAGCTTGGATATGATCGGGTATATCTTGTTAATGCCTTTATTTACACTTCATTGATCATTGGATTATGTTTTTTGGTATGTTTGTTTCTCATTTACTGTTTCATGTGAGCAGATAGTTCTCTTTCAATTTGGGGTCGGTGCCAATGCTTTCTACATTATATTGGAGTTATATGCACAAGGAAACATACTCCTCGCCGATTCCGAGCTCATGGTTTTAACTCTTTTGCGGTCGCACAGGTTTAAAATCTAGAATCATATTTTTGTTTTGCTTCTTGTTATTTCAGCAGGTTACATACTTACATGTCATTAGTTTCTCTACTCTTACAGTCTTTGTATGAATTAAACAATCAGCTACTAACTAACTTGATTTAGGGATGATGATAAGGGATTTGCAATCATGGCGCGTCATCGTTATCCAATTGAAAATTGTAGAGTCTTTGAGAGAACTGATGGTACAAAGTTACAGTCAACCCTAACATCCTTCAACAATGACCAAATTAATGAACATGTGGAAGATGGTTCAGGTGTAAATGACACACCTGGTGCACCACAAGCTAAAAACGGCAACCGCAACGCGGTTAAGTCCAGTGATTCTAGTAAAAAGAAGGATAGCACTCATGCCAAACAAGCTACATTGAAAGTTGTTCTTGGGGAGGCTTTGGGTTATGGACCAGTATTATCAGAACATATTGTATTAGATGCTTGCTTAACTCCAAATTTGAAAGTTTCTAAGGACCTGAAATTAGAGGATAGTAGCATTCAGGCTCTTTCTGAAGGTGTTAAGAGGTTTGAGGACTGGCTGGTGGATGTTATATCAGGTGCCAAAGTTCCGGAAGGATACATCTTAATGCAACAGAAGAAAATAGGGAAGGATAAAATCCCTGTTGAATCATCTGGCACTGATCAGGTTACCTTTTGTCTTTAATATATATAATTCTATTAATCTAGTAGTGACATTAATGCTTATATATTCTTTGCTATTTGTGGTACATTCTGTGAAAGTTGATCTTCGTATGACAATTTTCTTCGAAAGTTAAAGAAAATATGTTAATTATAAAGCAAGAAGTCATAGGTTTGACTGTTTAAGTCTTAAAAGTAAAGATTTGTTCTTTAGAACGGTGGGTGTGTCGAATAACCTAGGAAAATTGTTCAACTCAATATTAATAGACTCATGTTTATAAGCTTATCTAATTTGATTTCTTCAAACTTTCTTATATCTGATGTTTTAATTTATGTAATTTCATCAAATGAATAATGAAAGCTCTTTCAGTCTCCACGTTTTTTTAACCTTATCTTTGTTTGCATTCACACTCTCTGGTTCCTAGTTTTACTTTAACTATTCTTCTATAAATAGTTATACACATGATAAGAAGTAATACACTATTTTCTTCATGTTGGTAATAACAAGAACTTTTTTTTTCATATTGTTAGTCTTGACATGCTTTGATCTCTTTTTTTTCAGATGACGAGTTCTGTCCGTTACTGTTAAATCAGTTCAGCTCGAGGGTCTCTGTGAAATTTGAGACCTTTGATGCTGCATTAGATGAATTCTACAGTAAAATTGAGAGCCAGCGAGCTGAACAACAACAAGCAAAAGAGAGTTCTGCAATGTGTTAGGAACAACGTGGCGCAGCGGAATCAACACACACACATGCACAAACGATAATCACGCCGTACAGAAAAATAAACGACACAAGAATTTTACGTGGTTCGGTCCCAGTGGGGGACCTACGTCCACGGGCTGCAACTAGGTTATTTCATTGAGCTCTAGGCACACAGATTACAATTACAACATAGGGTATTTATAGATTAAAACTAGGGTTCCTAACTTGTTCTCCAAGTTAGGCCCAAACCGTAGAGATAGGCCCATTAGGGCCGGCTAACCCTAATTAGGGCCAGCCGCCTCTAAACGAGACTCCACACCTAACACAATGCAGAGGCTTTCCAAAATTCGCAATGATCAGGTCCTAGTTCATATATACTCTGTAATTTTAGTTTTAAACATAAAAGTTTGAACTTTGCTTTCAGCCTTTCACCCGAGGTTCATTTCCCCGGGCTTATAATTAAATGTGTTTGCATCCTAACATCTCTTAGAGGAGTAGATTGGGCTGAGTCAAAAACATTTTCCCCGTTGATTTTATCTAGTTATGTGATAAAAGTCCAACAATGTGTTTTTCACATTTGTTTTAATTGTTCAACGGTCTGTTAGTGTTTTCAATAAAAAAGCTAAATATATTTATTCATTGCACAAGTGAGAAGGGATGATTAAACTGGTATGCCAAATCCTTTCTTTTCCGGCTTTTGTTAATTTCTTGACTAGAGAGACCTTGGTTTAGGAAACGCAAATTTGCCTCCTACTAAGCCTGGTATGCCTTGATTAGATACTCTTTTCTGTGTCAGAGAGAGCGATCATTACCTCAATGCTCGATCACCCGTTCGGGCGCTCTGAGGCGTTTAGGTCCCAAAAACCGAGGCGAGAGGCAAGAGGGGGAGCTTTACGTGTGCGAGGTGTTTGGTATTAGAAAGGTGGTTATAAATTATTTATAACAAAAGAAGCTTTTTTACCTAGGTATAAGTAGTCTATGCATGAGGTACAAGCTTATAAAACGACATTCTAAAAGGGGCGTATACAAATAGAAAAGTAGTGTTTTTGGGTTTTGTTTTAAAAAGTTTCAACCATCTCTCAACTTCTCCATCCTTTCCACAACCTTCTTCATCGTTTCCACAGGTGAGTCCAACATTTTCACTCATCTCCCAACCTTCTCCCTCTTGCATAGCACTGCCCCATACAGAAGGTGGCATGTGTGTCGCTTCAGGCGGAAATCTCCGCCTCAGCACCACCATGTGAAAATGTTGTGCATCACCTCCCCTGAAAACATTTTAGCCACCGCCTCTGTCTCCTCGCTCATCAGGCAGGTGTGAGGTGTGATTTTTAAAACCAGGAGAAAGATGCCTTGTAAAATCTTTATATTAGGCAGAATTGATTAATAGATGAATAGAATTTGAAAGAGTTTAACCTCTATTTTCTTTTAGATCCACATTTTTTTATAGATATTTGGTTCTTGGTGTTAAGTGTTCCCTTTCCCTTTAATGTTGGTGGATTAAACTTCTTCAAAGACCAGTGTAGTTCTTAGCCTTTCTCCCCATTTTGATTGCACCAGGAATATGTAAAATGCATGTAGGATGTGCCCATGTGGTATGTGTAGTGTAAAACTGCACTTAGTAAATAGAGGGCGCCTTCAAAATTATTTGTCAAACAATATCATAAATGCTGTTGAGCTATTGAATGCTATTTTACAGGAAAACCGTGTGCAACTATTGAAGAAAGAAGTAGATCGGGCTGTTACAATGGCAGAACTTATAGAATACAATTTAGAAGATGTTGATGCTGCTATCTTGGCTGTTAGAGTAGCTCTTGCAAATGGTATGAATTGGGATGATTTAACCCGGATGGTGAAAGAGGAGAAGAAATCAGGAAATCCTGTTGCAGGTCTTATTGACAAGCTACATCTTGAAAGAAATTCCATGAGTCTGCTTTTGAGTAACAATCTTGATGAAATGGATGATGATGAAATTACTCAACCGGTCGAAAAGGTGTTACTTGTACTTTTTGTCACCCACATTTTATTTTCCTAACATCCGTGGTTGGTTAGTACATCTGTAGATAAACCGATGAAAGGTTTTTGTTTATTGATTGATATAATATGATTACAATAGGAGGGTATTACTAGGAAACAGAATTACACTTGAGTACCCTCAACATATTGAAAGTAAAAGCATAGCTAAAATATATTATTGTCTAACATCCCCCTGCAAGTTGAGGGCGGGGAACGACCTGCAACTTGGACCTGAGTAAAAGAAACCTCTGGGTCGGTAATGGTTTGGTGAACACATCAGCAACTTGGTCAGCCGTGGAGATAAATTGAACCTTTAGCTTGCCTTGAGCAACCTTTCCCTGACGAAATGAAAGTCAACTTCAACATGCTTGGTACGAGCGTGAAAGACAGGGTTAGCGGACAGATACGTGGCCCCTAGGTTGTCACACCAAAGTGTGGGTGAAATTTTGGTGCAGACGCCAAGTTCTTTAAGAAGAGCCTCAAGCCATGTTAGTTCAGCAACGGTGTCAGCTAGAGTTTTATATTCAGATTCTGTGGAGGATCTAGAAACCGTGCGTTGTTTGCGGGCATTCCATGAAATAAGATTAGATCCAAGATAGATGGCAAACCCCCCCGTGGACCGGCGGTCATCCGGGCAACCGGCCCAGTCCGCATCTGAAAAAGCCTGAATGGTGTCACGCCATCTAGCATCAGTGAAGGCATGAAGAGAGGAACCAGAATCATGTCGGATGAATAGGCCAAAGTGAGAAGTGCCTTTGAGATAACGCAAGATCCTTTTGACAGCGGACCAGTGATTGTCTGTTGGAGCCTGCATAAGCTGACAGACTTTATTAACAGCATAGGTGATGTCTGGTCTGGAGAGCAAACATATTGTAGAGCACCAACGGTGTGACGATACTTGGTGGGATCAACAAGGAGGGGGCTGTCAGCGAGTGATAAAGGCTGTGAGGTGCTCATAGGGGACGGAACTGGCTTATAGTCCGAGAGACTGGTGTGGCTGATGAGATCACATATGTATTTGCGCCGAGAGAGAATAATGTTGGGTCCATGAGGAACAATTTCGATTCCCAAAAAATAATGAAGGTTACCCAGATCTTTAACAGCAAATGAGTGGCTTAACTTGGCAATTGCACCATCAATGGCGGAGACATTATTGCCGGTAACAATGATGTCGTCAACGTACACAAGAACATAGACGATGGTGCCTTGAGATTGCAGAATGAATAACGACGGGTCTGTTTTGGAGCCTGAAAAACCGATTTGGTGCAGTGTAGTAGAGAGGCGCTGAAACCAAGCCCTCGGAGCCTGCTTGAGGCCGTATAATGACTTATGAAGGAGGCAAACATGATCTGGCCGATTTTTGTCAACAAAGGCCTGAGGTTGTTTAAGGTATACAGTCTCCTGTAAGTCACCATGGAGAAACGCGTTCTGAACATCAAGCTGTGTCTCAGCGACCAGCGATTTGTCACGGCAAGGGATAAGATGACACGAATGGTGGTAGCTTTGACAACGGGACTGAATGTCTCCTGAAAGTCAACACCAGGCTGCTGATGAAAACCCTTAGCGACTAGTCGAGCTTTGTAGCGAGTGACAACACCATTTTGGTCTTTCTTTATCCTGTAAACCCACTTTGAATCAATAAGATTAGTATTCTCAACATAAGGCACAAGAGTCCAGGTTCCATTCTTAACAAGGGCGTCAAACTCCTCAGCCATGGCGTTATCCACTCTGGTGATATATTGGAAACGGTGAAGGAGGATGGTTCAACAGGGTCAGATGGGCTGAAAGTTGTGTGGTAGGAGGAGGGATTGTATTTTTGTGGTGGTTTAGGATTAGGCCGAAGATGAGGAGGACGAGTGCGAGGCTGGTTTGTTTGAGGAGGGGGTTGGATGGGAGGGTCGGCTGGAGGAGTGGTGGATGGTGTGGACTGCTGATTGGTAGGGGAGTGTTGGGAGGAAGGGGCAGTAGGGCTCGGTGAGGGAGGTGGAGTAGTAGTAAGTGTGGTAGGGAAATCAGCAAAGGTGTTAGGAGAGGCTGTCATAGGTACGGATGTAGGGGGAAAGGAGGAGAAATAGGGAGATGAGTGATCAGCAGGTTCGGCTGGAGGAGGGGTGGTGAAGGGAAGGACGTCTTCATTAAAACGAACGTGTCGGGCAATATAGACACGATCAGTGATTAAGTCTAGACAACGATACGCGTGATGAATGGGACTATACCCCAAGAAGACACATGGAGTAGAACGAAAATCCATTTTGTGACAGTTATACGGACGTAAATGGGGGAAGCATTGGCAACCGAAAACCCGCAAAAAGGAGTAATCTGGTGGACGTTTGAAGATATGCTCAAAGGGAGACTTGTTGGAATAGGACCGAGAGGGTAGCCTATTAATCAGATAAACAGCCGTTTCGAAGGCAAAATTCCAAAACCGGCGGGGGGCCTTGGAGTGGGCAAGAAGGGCAAGACCTGTTTCTACAACATGACGGTGGCGCCGTTCAACAACACCGTTTTGCTCACTTGTGTGAGGACATGATCGGCGATGAATAATGCCTATTGAGATGAAAAATGGGGCAAGATCACGGAATTCACCGCCCCAATCAGTTTGCACATTTTTAAGTTTGGTGTTAAAGTGCCTTTCAACCATTGTGACAAAGGATTTAAAAGTGGTGTAAACGTCATATTTTTGGGCCAATGGATAAAACCACATATAGCGCGAGTGGTGGTGTCCATCAAAAGAAAGAGATGGAGCAGGTCCCCAAACATTACAATAAACCAAATCCAAAATATTATTACTGCGAAAATTGGAAATGTTTAAAGACAACTTGGAGGATTTTCCCAATTGACAAGATGAGCATAAAGAGGGAAACAGTTTAGTAGAAACAGGTAAAGAGCAACTAGTAATGATAGACTGAAAAACACGAGCATGCGGGTGTCCAAGTCGGTGATGCCAGATGGTGGAGGAAGCTTTGTTAACGGTGAAAGACATGCGTGGGATAGACTTCAATTGAGGAAGGCGGAGGGAATAAAGGCCCCCATCACTTGGACCCATGAGCACGATAGCTTGTGTAGACTCGTCCTTAACAACAAAAAAAGACGAGTGGAATTCAAAGAAGACATTATTTCCGGTACAAAATTGTTGAACGGATAAAAGATTCTTTTGGATTTCTGGTACGTGAAGAACATTAGATAGGTTAAATGTTTTGTTTGGAGAGTAAAGTTTGGATGAGCCAATATGGAAAATGGGAAGAGGGTTACCGTTGCCAACATGGAGAGAGTCGGAGCCATGCTGTGCTTCAGAGTTGTCCAAGCTTGTTAAGTCCGGTGTGACGTGACTATTGGACCCTGTGTCAGGAAACCAAGTGGAACCATGCTGAGAGCCCTGATCCGAAAAGGCTGCATAGTTGGCTTAAGATGGGGCAGTAGCAGCCGAGGGGTCAGACTGATTGGGGCACAGAGAGGGAATATGCCCAATACCACATCGGTTGCAATGGCCATAAACGGTGTTCTGAGTGGAGGCCCACAAAAACTGCTGTGGACGATTCTGATGTCCCTGTCCACGATTTCTGAAATAATTTCCACGTGAGTTTCCACGAGAATTGCCACGTCGATTGCCACCATAATTATTGGACGGGCGATTTGCATAAAAGACCTGGGTTGAGTGTGCTGGGTAATAAGTGGGCTGAGTTGGTACCCAAGCTGGGCGGCGGCTTGTTGCAGGCTGGTTAGTTGGGGCTGCTGCTGAATGGGAGTGGGCAGTAGGGGACCAACACCAGCAGTAGAGGCAGTAAATGATTGTGGGGTTACCGGGTGGTGGCGGTTGATCAGAAATTCATGATCACTAAGTAAACCATGCAATTCATCAAAGACAACGGGTGGTGAACGAGCCAGAAGGTTTGCCTTTAGGCTATTATATTCATCTCTCAGACCGGCCATGGCAAGCATGACCAGGTCCTTATCTTTAACAGGTTCACCAATATTGGCTAGGGCAGTGGCGTACTCCTGGGCATGGTTGTGATAGGACGCGGATGGTTCATCCCCTTTCATCTCGAGTTTCAGGAGTTGAGTCTTGAGAGTATATTCCCTTGAGGAATTATTTGGTGCATAGGCCCTTTCCAGGGATAACCAAAGTTCTCGGGAGGTGAGGCCTTGAACATGTTGAAAGGATGCTTCTGAGATGGTAGAGATAACGATCATACGAACGTGGGCATCATTGGAGATCCAATGAAAGTAACTAGGATTATCCATGGACATGGTGTCAGTGGTTGCTGATGTCTTCGGTAGGGGACACATGATTGTTCCATCTATGTAGCCGAATAAATTGTTGGTGACCAAAAAGGGGTGAATCATCGATTTCCAGAACCCGTAGTTGGTGGGTGAGAGTTTGAAAGCAAATTTGTGAGAATTGTGGGCTGTTTTCTCAGCAGAGGAGAAGGCTTGTATCATAGCCATTTGAGAGGAAGGGTTGCTTGCCGGAAAAGGGAAGGTAGGAGGGGAGCAGCGGTGGGACGAAGGCGGCGGTCGTAGAGCAGAGGCGGCAGGTTAAGGGTTAGGGCGATGGATGGTTTGCCCGGCGTTAATTTGGCCAGCCTCTTGGTTTTCTTGGCAGAGCTCTGATACCAAGATAAACCGA
This sequence comes from Smallanthus sonchifolius, assembly GCA_023525975.1. NCBI lineage: Eukaryota > Viridiplantae > Streptophyta > Magnoliopsida > Asterales > Asteraceae > Smallanthus > Smallanthus sonchifolius. The sequence continues at coordinate 78,215,347 of CM042037.1, forward strand.
TGAAAGGTTTTTGTTTATTGATTGATATAATATGATTACAATAGGAGGGTATTAATAGGAAACATAATTACACTTGAGTACCCTCAACATATTGAAAGTAAAAGCATAGCTAAAATATATTGTCTAACATCTGTTAATGCTAGTGGCATCATATTAATCTTGCTTATTTGGTAATCTAGTCACTAGTGCAAGCATCTCTTACTATTGATTCAATTAAGAATGATAGATAGTCAGATGTTTGACTTCTTAAAGTATCCATTTTTCTGGATATAGATGATTTGCTTCATTTAAATTTATCTCCTGTCCTCTATTGCTTCAGTACCTACTGATATTATTGATAGCCCTCTGAAGCATATGCTAAATTTGTTAAAGTATTTTTTTTCACCTTTTAGGTGGAAGTTGATCTATCACTTTCTGCTCATGCCAATGCTCGACGGTGGTATGAACAAAAGAAAAAACAGGAGAGCAAGCAAGAAAAGACTCTTACAGCTCATGCAAAGGCCTTCAAGGCTGCTGAAAAGAAGACACGTCAGCAACTCTCTCAGGTAATTTTACATCAAACAGTTTAGCTGAATGTGTACTTATCACGTCAGCCATGTCTTTCCATAGCTTCTATGTTTCAGTTCCAAATTTACTAATTATGCTTATGGTGAAATTATCAGGAAAAATCTGTTGCTGCCATCTCACATATACGAAAAGTGCACTGGTTTGAAAAGTTTAATTGGTTCATCAGCAGCGAGAATTATTTGGTGATCAGTGGACGTGATGCTCAACAAAATGAGATGATAGTCAAGCGTTACATGTCAAAAGGAGATCTGTGAGTGCATACTGCTAGTTCTAACTTTTAACTGCGTGCAGCTTAGTGCTTGTCTTTAACGGACTATACAGTTTTTTTGAGCCCTTTGAATGGATTTCAGTAGATAAATTGCTTGTCATGTCATAGGATATTTTGAGTAGAATAAAAGATGGTAATTGTAGTTGCTAGTCTTTCGATTTACTAACAGCAGGAAAAGAATAAAAGAGATCTAAATGATGCCTATATCTTTTATCTTGGGATGCTGAGGTCTTTATTTTCAAGTTTACAGCTCAAAATCATCTCATTTATTTGGCTTAATGGTTTGTAGTGAAGTACGATTCAGAGTTTCAAACATATTAAGGCTCTTTTGTGGACCCATATGTTGGGTACTCTTTTTCAGCACACATTATTGACGGTGTTATCTATGCTATTTGGTGAAGTTTTTTGATGCTGACATCAGTGGTTTGCAGGTATGTCCATGCAGAATTACATGGAGCTTCGAGTACAGTGATCAAGAATCACAAGCCTGATAATCCTGTACCCCCTCTTACATTGAATCAAGCAGGATCTTTCACCGTAAGTTACAAACTAGTTTGCACAAATGGGAATAGGTTGCCAGTATTGGTATCTACCTTGATTGCTTTGTGGTTTTGGAACCATTAACTTTTAAAATACTTGATATTTGACCTAAGTTGTATTAATTTTATGTCATTTCTTGTGATATAGGTCTGCCATAGCCAAGCATGGAACTCAAAGATTGTTACAGTGCATGGTGGGTATACCCTCACCAGGTGAGTAAAACTGCTCCTACTGGGGAATATCTTACAGTTGGCAGTTTTATGATCAGAGGGAAGAAAAATTTCCTTCCACCTCATCCTTTAATCATGGGATTTGGAATATTGTTCCGTTTGGATGAGACTTCCTTGGGGTCTCATCTGAATGAAAGGAGAGTAAGGGGTGAAGATGAAGGACTTAATGAATCTGAAGACACTGAGCCTTTTAAGGAACTATCTGATTCTTGTTCTGAGAATGAAGCACCCAATGCAGAATATCCAGTGAACGCTTCTGATTTAGCAACGGATGACCAAAAATTGGCAAATTTATCCTCTGAAGCTGACTCCAATCATGAAATTAGCTCCGATTCGAGACAAATTTCTGTTGAAGAGGAGACGTCTGTGCCCCCTGAACTTGAGGATCTTCTAGATAGAGCTCTTGAGCTTGGATCAGCTGCTAAAAAATATGGGCTCCTTGCTTCTTCACAAGCGGATTCTGATGTAAATAACGAGGAGAAGAAAGAAACAGTGAGTAGGGAGAAGCCTTATATTTCCAAAGCGGAAAGAAGAAAGCTCAAGAAAGGACCGACACATAGTGAAGGTCGTCATGTGATTGAATATGTGGAGAAAAAGAAGTATAAAGTTGAAGAGAAAAATGTTGAGGTGGATGGTGGTGGGAAAATCAGCCGTGGTCAGAAGGGCAAACTTAAGAAGATGAAAGAAAAATACAGGGATCAAGACGAGGAAGAACGAAAAATCCGAATGGCTTTACTTGCTGTGAGTATTATTAATTGCATTGTTTTGTATCAATTTACATTAGGCTGACCATGCAAATACCGCAGTCTGCTGGGAAAGCAAAATCAAATGATCAAGAAGCTCAGAGTGAAGCAACACCTACAAGCAAAGAGTTGGAACCTGTAGGCAGCGGTATGTATGGCTATCACATATGATATGTGCTGAAAAGGGCGCGATTATTAATGTAATGATTGTTGATGCAGGCAACGAAGATGCTACAAAAAGATGTTACAAATGTAAAAAGGTTGGGCATCTGGCTAAAGACTGTCAAGAGGACTCGAATGGAATTGATAGGGTTAATGAAGCTGAGAGGATGGCAATGGAAGAAGATGATATAAAGGAGATTGGTGAAGATGAGAAAGAGAAATTAAACGAAGTGGATTATCTGACAGGGGTTCCTCTACCAAACGACATTCTTCTGTATGCTGTGCCTGTCTGTGCTCCTTATGCTGCTATACAATCATATAAATACCGTGTGAAGATAATCCCTGGAACAGCAAAGAAAGGAAAAGGTACCCTTCAACAAACAAATGTTAAAAATGGAATATTGTTGAGTTTTTAAATGATATTGTTTCTGTTTGGGTTTGTAGCTGCAAAAATGGCTATGAATTTGTTTGGTCACGTGGCAGAAGCAAGTCAACGAGAGAAAGAGTTGATGAAGGCGTGTACAGACCCGGAGCTGATGGCTGCGATTATTGGAAACGTCAAGATCTCTGCAGCCGGACTCACTCAACTTAAGCAGAAACAAAAGAAAGGAAAGAAAGCAGCCAGCAAACAAACCTGAGTTTCATGTTGTTTACTGAGTAAATACACAAGACTAGAATTTTGGTAGATGAGTAAAAACTAAACTGAACCATCTTTATGGCATATCTATTTCTTGTATTTGTGGAAACCAAGGTCAAAAGTGTTTTTGGATTTTTTGCTATCACAGGATAGAATGGTGCTGTTTTGCTTTCATGTTTGGCTCCATCACACCAAACTAAGCCTTTTTTATAAAAAAATTCTTCTTATGGTTGAATCTCTAAAAGTTTAGCCATACTTGGAACCTAAGCATGTCTGCACGAGCCATGGCTTCCGCTTGAGCAATTATGAGCCATCTCTTCTGCCTGTAACATATATTATGTAATGACATCAAGCTAGGTATCATGTTTATGAGCAAACACACTTACTTTGGTTCCCAAGTTTGACAAAAACAAATCTCACTATAAATATAAATTACTGAAGCTTAAAGAAAGAAGCTACCTTCTCCAAAACCAACTTGGGGTTACAAATCATGTCCCCTGGAGGCGGTTCGAGTTTCTTAGCAGATAGACCGACTTTGCCTCTCTCACGGTCATGGCATAATATCATGATCTAACCAAAAATAAACCTTCATGACACTACATTACCTATAAAAGCATGTATCTGTATTAATTAAGATAATAAATTTCCTTGAGGGTATTTAAGAGAATATATTTTGTATAGATTATGTCTAGTTGATAAATATAGAGGGGTGTCATATGTATATTTACTTCATATATATATAGGGCCTTGTAATCAGTTTTATTGATTGAATGAATGAGACAACATAAACACTTTTATGGCCCTAAACCTAATCCACCATAGACGGCAGCTTCTTCACCATCGACGGCTTCACCTTCGACGACCAACCCTTCTTCTCCGATCAGTCATTCATCACCCGATCAAACCTTCATCACCAACCACCCTCACTTACTCACGTCGTCGCAGAACAATGGTAGAAACCGACGGAACATATCTCCATCCCGTATACACTGTCACGAACATTGAGAATAAAATTCATGTTTTAGATGGCTCTAAGGTTACGTACTCCTCCTAGGTTAATGTAATACCCAAAACAAAAGTAAAGGGGCTGAAGATGTTTATACATAGTTTGTTTGGTCAAAAGTAAACTGTCATTTTCGTCCCTATAGTTTGGTCAAAATTGCCACTTTCATCCAATAGTTTGTTTTCTTGCATCTGGGTCCTCATGGTTTTAAAATCTTGCCACTTTCATCCAGCCAGTTAACACCATCCATTTTTCTCAGTTAAATGAGGGGTATTTTAGTCCTTTTACATTTTTGTTTTATTTCTTCATTTTATTACTCTCGTTTAATCACCCCCAATTTAACCTCTCATTAAATTATCCCCCTTCTGGCCTTCTTCCTATTTTCCCGAACAAGTTTCCAGCGACAATACTAGGTTTCTAGTGACACTTTTTTTGTATGTTTTAGACAAGTTTTAACAGCCATATGATTATGAAATACTAGCAGTGATGATCTAGTGTTCATAATTCATAATCAAACAATATACCTCTTGATCGCGGAGGTGATTACGAGAAGAAAAGGCAAAGTGACAGTATACATCTTGATCGCGGAGGTGATTACGAGAAGAAAAGGCAAATTGGGGATGATTAAATGAGAGTAAAAAAATGAATAGTAATGAACCAAATTTCCTGTTTTATCCTATAATATACTTATTATATTGTAGGGGGTGTTTCTAAATAAACGAAAGTTGAAGGGTGTTATTATATGGTGGAATTATCCAACTTTGGGAAGGAGGAGTCAAATATGAGTGTAGAAGGACTGTTTTTGTAATTTTAACAAATCTGATTTGTTATGTGGGAGATGGGTCACACGCACACACACTTGTGGGTGTGTGTGTCGTGATTTTAAGAAAGAAAAGAATGGAGATGAGCAACTTGATCAAGAACTCAAGAATCAGTGATTGCATGCTTGTTTTGAAGGTTTTGATATGCACATTCATTCCCAATCAACAAGTAATTTCCTTTTCATCTTTGAATCCACCATTGTTAGTGTTCTTGGTGGGTTTTTGATGAAAATGAATTTGGGGCTGAATTGGGTGGTCTAGGTGGTTAATAACTTGTTAAAGGTGATAACCTAGCTTGATTGAAGGTAATGAGAGGTAGATAACATCATATAAACATCCAATTTGGTGATTCAAGAATTAGGGTTCTTGAGGGTGATTTGGGGGTTTTTAATATAATGATGTTTAAATGATGAATTGGTGGTTGAAAAGTGCCTATGGTGATAATAAACACATTTTTATGTAAGAAACCTAATCCAATTTCATGATTTGAAATTTAGGGTTCTTGAGGTGAAATTTGAGGGTTTTTTATTTAGTGAAGTTGGAATGTTAAATTGAGGTTGGGTATGTGTCTAGAGAGTTAATAGACACACAATTAACCTTAAAGCCCAAATTTTTATGGTGAATTGTAAAAAAAGAGTTTTGGTGTAACTTGGGTGTAATAGGTGAATGTTGTTTGGGGAGGTTTGAAACTTGATTAAGGTGTGATTAATCAAGTTTAGAATAGGAGAAATCCATAAGGTCTCGGGTGGGTGTTAGACCTCTATTGATAAATGGTGAATTGGTGAATTTGAGAGTTTGACTTTTATGGGTCAAACGGGTCAACATGGGTTGAAAGGTTAAATTGGGTGTTAGAGGTTTGGTTAAGGTTGTGTTAACCAAATTAAGTTGGGGTGTTGATCTTTAGATCATAGGTGTGTCATGAATATCAATGTGGTGAATGAATTAAGATTGTATGATTACTAAATGCAAGTTGATTGCTAGGTAATCAAGGTGTTGAGGGAGCTAGCTTTGAAGACCAAGTGGAATCGTCTTTAGCTAAAGGTAAGTGGTGGTAATTACACATATTTGATTTACATGTTGGTTGTTCAAATATCTTATATGTGTTTAATTGTATGTTGAAAATTAAGGAAATTGCATATGGTGAAAATATGCAAGGGTGGGTGCGTGGTGTTTGAGGTCTAAGAACCTCGCCTTATTGTTTGATGAATTAAGTTAAAAAAATTAAAAGGTGTGTTGATGTAAATTTGACTTGGTGGTAAAAGTCAAACTTGTATGCATAATGTAGTTGAAATTGGAGTAGTTTACTATGTGGTATATAGTCAAACTAAAATGTAGAATATGATAAGTTGGTGTAGTTGACTATGTGGTATATAGTTAAACTAAAAAGTAGAATGTGGTAATTTGGTGTAATTGACTTAAGTGGTGTATAGTCAAACTAGATGTGATATATTAGTGTAATTGACTTATATGGTGTATAGTCAATCTAGATGTTATATATTGGTGTAATTGACTTATGTGGTGTATAGTCAAACTAGAGGTGATATATTGGTGTAATTTGACTTAGTGTAGTATGAGTCAAACTAATATGTAATATGTGGTGATTTGGTGTAATTTGACTAATATGTGGTAAGAGTCAAAGTAAAATGGACTTGGTGGAATTGAGGTCATGAACCTCACATATGTCAATGTAGCTTGAAGTCTTTGAACCTCACTAAATGCCGTTGTTGCTTGAAGTCTAAGAACCTCACACGAAAGTAAATTGAGGTCATGAACTTCACAAGGTTGTTGATATGTCCTAAATTATACATGTTTTACATGCGTAATAATCCTCATATTATGGTATTAATCAAACAAAAACCTTGCAAATGATACTTAATGCATTAATATTTCACAATTGCAGGTTATTCGGTGTCCCAAGATAAACAGATCAAAAACCAGCTTAAAACATGAAGAAATCAAGCTTTTGGAAGACCAAACCCGAGCATTGACCCCCAAGAAGTCAAACCAGGTCAACATAAGTCAAACCCACAGCTAAAATACAAAACTGGAGAGCAGTTGGGAAATGCATGGCCGTGCAATGCCATGCACGACCGTGCAAACCCTATCTTGCTCTCCAAGGGTCTAGTACACTGTCCCGTGTACCCTGTTTGATTCCCGAGGTGTTTGCACGCCCGCGCAATCCAATGCATGGCCGTGCATTGCTCATTTTGAGGCCTATTAATAGATGGCTTGGGTTCTTCATTCAACACACCTTATAACAACCATCCATACCTCGAGAAGACACCAGAGAGAGTTTATTTCGTAGTTAGAATAGAGAGTAGTGGGTAGAGGGGCTCTTCCTCCTTGTTCCGCAATAGGGGAGCCTGCGAAACTCAGCGTTACGCTAGTTATTATGGCCATTCTTGGCTAACTTCTTTGTATTGCTAGGGTGAAGATGAAGTTTGGTGCATGTTAATGTTTAAACGTATTAATCCAAGTGATGTGTTTATGTCTTTAATCATTCGTCCTTAAAACCACCACTTGGTGGGCTTTTATTATTGTCTAAATCCGTCTTTATATTTGTGAGTGTTCTTGATTTTAAAGTGTAAGATTGTAAAACCTTTTTAATCGAACTTCTTTTAAAACTTTTACGTCTTTATACAAGCAGAGATTGATAAGCCAAGGCTTGGTCAACACTATTAAGGTCGTACGTCTTTATATGAATTTATTATGCCACCAAGAATTGGTGAACTCATGTTGGGAACGGTACGTCTTTATACTTGGTCCCATTGCTACACCGCCTCCCGGTGAACAAAATATAATCACCTATTTAACTCTAATACAAAGCATTTTACGTTTGACGTCTTACCCGGAGATGACCATTCAAAGGGTTGAGGGTAACCGTTGTCCTTAACGGGAGGCACTACTACTTTTTAAAGATTTTAATTTGCAAATCAAATGTCGTGAGGACGAGGCTCTAGCGGTGACCCGGGTCACAAGTTTGTAGTAGTCACATCACTGGATTAGTCAACTTAACATTATCACGTACCAAGCGGATTCGAAGCCCAAAGCAATACTCTTTGTGACCTGATCATTTCCGAGATATTTACCTTATTGCTATTTACTATTCTGTTCCTTACATTTCTGTTACACATTTCACGCACGTTTTTACTTTTTTGACATTTACTTCTCTGTTTCACAAGCACACAAAACTCACTCACTAATTAAACCGACTAAACGATAACAAAATTTGAGTATTGGAACTCGACCGTGTCCATTGGTTCGATACTTGGTTCTTACCTAAACTATATTACGCTGCGATAGGTACACTTGCCTATTGTGTGTGTTTTAAGTTTGAGTATTTAGCATTTTATAAATTTAAAACCTGATCTCGTGAAATCATTTCTAAAATATATATATTTATATATATATATATATATTATTTACTATATCTACATAACACATCAAGTTTTTGGCGCCGTTGCCGGGGACACGGTGATTTCAAGAAAAATTCGAGTTAACGGATTAGCCTTATCATTTTCATCTGTTTCTCTCTTACATTTTGTTGCCGGGAGTGTATGATCCATAGCTCCACTACTGGTTTATATCAGCCTTTAGCAGAGCCTGAAATATTCTTTGACCGCCGAATACGAGAAAACCGTACGAGAAGAATGGCCGTAGAAAACCGCACTATCTCCGATTTCGCAAGACCGTCACTAGAGGCTTTGGGGTCTAGTATCACAAGGCCAACGGTTGACGCTAACAACTTTGAGATCAAATCTCATGTTATCCACATGATCCAGTCATCATGCACTTTCCATGGATTACCCGATGAAGATCCACATGCCCAAATTGCAAATTTCCTCGAAATTTGTGACACTTTCAAACTGAACGGAGTTTCGAATGACGCAATTCACCTCCGAATGTTTCCCTTCTCCTTAAGGGAACGAGCTAAGGCATGGCTAAACTCTCTTCCTACCGGGTCTATCACTACATGGGATGATCTAGCTCAGAAATTTATGTCAAAATACTTCTCGCCAGCAAAAACTGCAAAATTGAGAAATGATATCACCACTTTCACCCAGGAAGATGGTGAATCATTATATGAGGCATGGGAACGTTTTAAAGTCATGTTAAGGAAATGTCCACATCATGGGCTAGAAGTTTGGTTACAAGTGTCATCAATTTTACAATGGGTTGCACAATCAAGCTCGTCAAACACTCGACGCTATTGCAGGTGGTATTTTTGGAAACAAGTGGCCATAAGAAGCTTACAACCTGATTAAGGAAATAGCTATGAACAACTATCAATGGTACAATCCAAGGAGTAACAGGGGAGCCATGCAAGGAGTTCATTCTGTCGATACTTTCACTTCACTATCCGCTCAAGTAGATGCCCTCACTACTCGACTCAATCAGCTTAGCAAGGGCAAAGCGATCACTGAGACTACTGAAGAAGTAAAGATCATCAACGCTAATACTGAGCAAGTTGACTTTATCGGATCAAACCGGCCGCAGAACAACTCCTATAGCAACAATTATAATCCTGGATGGAGGAATCATCCAAATTTCAGCCGGAAGGATAACAACTAGGGACAATCTGGCTTCGGACAACAACAACAGTTCACACAAAGACAATCTCAAAACTATCAGCCTCGTCAACAATTTCAAGGAATTAACAAGCCAAGTAACGGGTTAAGCTTGGAGGACGCGGTAACTAAGTTAACATCTACAACTGAAAGTCAAGTTCTTCTAGCAGATTCCCGTCACAAACAATATGAGGAGAAGTTTAGTCTTCACGAATGTTACACCCCCGCCAACAGCGGAATCACGGGAGCGCGACGAAATTGAATAACAAGAACACAAGGCATAAAGAAATACTAAAGATATTTTATTAAAAACCCATAATTCGTTACATAGTCTCAAATGAAATTAAAACCCAAATAATATTTTATTTTATTGTCTTCTAAGGTCATCATGCAATCCTATGGTGATGAATCTTCAAAGCTAAACTCTTACTTTTCGTTTCTTGAAAACATGTAAAAACAAGTGTCAACTACAAAGTTGGTGAGTCTCATAGGTTTTGACACACAAAGATATATGTACAAATCAAATACAAACAATTTAAATATACAAGTCAATTAAATCCATACATGAAGTCCACAATCAACCCTATTGACCAAATTGCCCCCAAAGAGATTTGGAACCCACCAAATCATGAATATGTCGGATTTCGATCATCCAACACCTTTAACCGGGTGATGGATGGGTATGTCACACCCATGGATCCATTATCGTACCTACCGTTGGCTTATAAAAAGTTAATGGTTGTGTATGAATCACGTGAGGGACTTTACGTTTACGAATATGCAATCCATCACCCGGTTAAAGGTGTTGGAAGACAATGAGTACAAGAACGAAAGAGTAGAAAGACGATTCGGTAGAACAACTTACTTGGTTCTTCTTGGCTTGCTTTTGCGATTTTTTTCCAGGGATTAGGGGCTGAGAATTTCACAAAAATAAGGGGTTTTAGGAGTGGCTTGTAGGGAATTCACAAAGAATTAAGCACCCAAGGCCATCTATTTATACTTGAGGATTCATGGGTGTAATTATGGAAAGAGCTTAGAGGACAAGTTTAGGGTTTTGGGACCCTAAACCAGCCGTAAGTCGGCCACCATCTACCAAATTTCGAAATCCAACTTTAAGGAATGACAACAAGGTCCCTCAACTTGATTAATTTATGATTAGGTGCATAAAACGTTCAATTTTCTTCCATAGGAGCTTTAAGCGGTAGCCGGTACTAGTGTAGATTTATAGGAATAAATAAATTGGTTGAATTAGTATTTTAGGTACTTAAGATTGATATATTGGTCTTGATTTAGTAATAGGTGAATATAGTGTGTCGGTAAAGCGTTACAACTACACATGCGCAACTTGATCGTTTTACAAAATTCGGAGTCTATTTAAGGAAAGTTTTGTACATGAAAGTTTTTCTTAATAATGAAACGAATCCTTTTAGCAAATGAAATAGAAATCAAAGTTATGTATAATGTGGTTGGCGGTAGTGGACAGTACGCAGTAAACAGAGGTTTATAAGGCGAACGAGGATGTGCAAGCACTAAATAACATGCAAGGTATCAAATTAAATTGTTTGAGGTATAACATGATAATATAATAAATCCAAATGTTATTCATTCAATAATACGATAAACGTTACGGTTACATGAAATGCAGAAATGTTACAGTCTCCCATAGTTAATGGAATTTCGTCCCCGAAATTCAACTAATAGAGGATATAGGATTTTCGAAAAGGTGTGGGTATTTGAGCTTCATATGGTCTTCGCGTTCCCAGGTGAACACAAGTTGACGTTTCGAATTCCAACGAACCCTAAAAACAGGTATGCGGCTTCGTTTGAGTTGCTTGATTTCACAATCCATGATTTCCAAGGGTTGCTCGACGAATTGAAGTTTGTCATCGATGCAGATTTCATCCAAAGGAATATGAAGGTTATCATCGGCCAGACATTTCTTATGGTTTGATACATGAAATGTGTCGTGAACGTTGCTGAGCTCGGATGGTAGCTTGAGTTCGTAGGCCATGAGACCTATCCGTTCCACGATTTCAAAAGGTCCAACGTACCTAGGTGCCAGCTTTCCCTTTTTCCCAAATCGGACAACTCCTTTCCAGGGGGAAACCTTGAGTAAAACTTTGTCGCCGACTTGAAACTCGAGAGGTTTCCTTCGATTGTCGGCGTAACTCTTCTGACGGTCGCTAGAGGCTTTGAGTCTTTCTTGAATTAAAAAGACCTTGTCAGAAGTTTCTTGAATGAGTTTAGGACCGGTAATTTGGGTGTCACCGATCTCGGTCCAACACACCGGAGATCGACACTTCCTACCATATAGAGCCTCAAAAGGAGCACACTTGATGCTCGTATGGTAGCTATTGTTGTATGAAAACTCGATAAGTGCAAATGGTGGTTGTCACACCCCAACCGACGGCGGAATCATCGGGGCGGGACATGTAGACTGTTCATGAGCTCAAGGTTGCCTAAATTGTAATATGATAAATCCATTTCCATTCAAATAAACATGAATCAAGTTCCAAGTACATAATGAAATACAATTTGTTTTTTTTATTAAGATTAACTAGGTCCAAAGCCTATGTGTAGCATGTCTTGATCAAACTCATATGAAAGCACCTGAAACATGAATAAAATAAGGTCAACTAAAAAGTTGGTGAGTATAACACAGGTTTGTATATAGATAGCATATAGTTTGTAAAACAAATCCTTACATAACATGATAAATAAGGCATTTATGGGGAGCAGCTATTGTGTAACCAAGTACAATCAAACCTTTGTAACTAGCATGCAAAATTGTGTTGTCGGTATCAATCACCCCAATCTGGGTGGGTTTGTCAGACTCAATAGATCTATCATTGAAAACCGTCGGCTTGAAAAGTTAATGATTGCACATAATAGCATACAAAAGTTAGCACACATAGCATTCGGACATAAAGCTCAAATTTGTACACATGAATGTAAATAGGATTTGTACTTGTGTTGTTTGTGTAAATGTAAACATGTAATTTGATAGAGTTCATGTTTCACCCCAAAAGTGTAAAAGAGTAAAAGGGGCTATGTATACTCACTTGGTTTGAAGGCGTAGCTAACACGAAATACTAGCTAGAAATGAGTTCCTTGTAATGCACAACGTTAACCTAGAGCGTAATGTGTATTGAATTAATAGTGTGTACAAATGTCTATGTCTAAGTCTAAGTTGAATTGGATGTGTGTAACATGTCATTGATTTGTACTTAAAAGTATTGAATAAAATATAAAGTTCGAAACAATTGTTTTTGGAACATTTTGATTTAAGGTTTGAAATTGATTAACTAAATAAGTAATTTAAATAATTATTGTTTATGAAAATAATGTAAGTATTAAATGTAATTAGGTATAAATAAATAATTATTTATGTTTAAATATAAATCTTTATATGAATTAATTATTCTTATTTAAAAATTTATTTGAAATGTTTATTGGTTTTAGAAATATAAAATTTTGGTATCCTGTCAAGATTTTTCTCTCACACACGACTGTGCCTGGAACAAGGCACGATAGTGCTAGGACCACGGGCGCGACCGTGCTAATCAGGGCGCGACCGTGTTGATCAAACAGAAGACATAACAAGGCTGCTCACTAGGCAAGACCGTGCCTGGGCCAGGCACGACCGTGTCTAGGGTTCTGATAGCACGACCATGTCTAGCCAAGAGGCACGACCGGGTCAGAGGGTGAGACACGACCGCGCTTGGAGAGGCGCGACCGTGTCTTCATGGAGCACGATCACGCTAGAAGACTAGCGCGACCATGCCTGTTCCAAAACAGGAACGAATTGGTCGATTCTTATGATAATAGTGTTAGGAATCATAGGGCTTTCACCCACCAGGTTATTACTAGTCTTTTTGTGTAGTGTAATTGTATTTAAAACATGTACAAGGTACGATTCGATTAAGCCATTTTAGAACGAACTCTAGATTCGGGTTCGTGTAAATTTCACTATTGTAAGCCCAAATTAGTTTGGGGCTTTTGATCTATAGACTAAATCGAATGTGTGGAAGGTTTCAGTTACCCGAAAGGAGAATGAATCGATGGTGTATGGGTAGAATGAGTTCCGGCGATGACAGTTTGATCTCCGGCGTCTTCTGCTACAATCCCGACTAAACCAGCGTGTCCAGAAGCCTTAGAGAGGATCGAGTGGTGTAGTTTGTTTGTTTGCATGAGAGAGTTTGGATTGAAATGGAGGAATTTGTGGTTGCAATGAAGATGATAGACGGCTGTGAGAGGGATCGACAAGATTGGGTTAATAAGTCGTAAAGATGATGATTAAAACCTTAATTTGGTTTGTTAAAGTGTGAAACGGTTACGAATTCGAATGGTTTTGCGATTAAAGGCTGTATTTACGTTTCAACTGATGTGAGGCGCGACCGTGACTATAAGAGGCGCGACCGTGCCAGACGAGGCGTGACCGTGCCTATAAGAGGCGCGACCGTGCCAGACGAGGAGCGACCGTGCCAAAACGTGGCGCGACCGTACCTACTAGGGTTTCTAGTTATTTACAAAATCAGCCCTTGCAATTTCAGCTTTGACAGAATTAGCTTGGTTAGGATTTAACAGAACACCTAACGGGATTACTAACTGGATTAACTCTAAGAGGTGTTACCACATGATTATGAGTTCTAAATATTTGAATTGAATACGATTGGCTAACGATTAATGAAGTGTAGGTTTGAACAAGTATATGATTCAATGTCGTGTTGTTATTTTATTAGTTAGAATAAATTAAAATAGGGTCAGAAAATCAGGAATGTTACAGTCTCCCCATGTTAAGGGAATTTCGTCCTGAAATTTAACTAATGGAGGCTACTAAAAATCAAGAAAAAAAAGGCGGAAGTTTTGGGTTCTCGGTGAGTTTTGATTGTTGGATTCTGGGTAGTGTAACCGTTGTCATGGCTTAGGCCTAATACTCTAAGTTAAATATAAAGAGTGATAATGAATTTTGTTTTGAAATGAATTTAAGGAGGAGATTATCGAATAAAAATCCTGGTTTCTAAATGTGAGATGTATTATTTGGAATGAATTTGATGGGACCTTGATCGTTAGGGTTTGTGCATAATGTAGTCTAATATGTTTAAAAATGTCAGTGGGTAAGAGATTTCGTATACATTGGTCAAGGTCAAAACTTCACGTGACAGGAACAACTTTACCTCTGATAATATGATAGGACACTTATATATAGGAAGTACCATCGGCGTATCCACCATGTCCTTGTCATAACACATCAGTTTCGTTGTTACACATCATGATAAGTTTTAGGTCACAACACATGACAAAATTTCACTATGTTTCCCATGTGTTGATTTTTATAATTCCGTGTGCACCCGTAATTACTCAAATCATCGCATGGTACGTATAAATCATCTCGTTGTGTGCGGGTCAAGAGGGGCAAAATTTCACTCCGTCCATGTCCATTGTTTTCACATAAGAGTCGCTAACAAATAACTATGTCTTTAAGCAGGTAATTTCACAACTAAAGAGTAGTATAACCTAAAGTTTCCTAGTTTGCTCGTGTTTGAACAAGAATACGTCAAATCCCGAGTCGTTTCCATGTATTATGGTCTTCAACTTTGGTGAACAAAGTGCATGACCATGTCTTGTGTATAATGTAATCAATCAATTGTAATAATTGTAAGCAATTTGGTTTCATGTATAAAGTAAACACACAAGTCTCATGTATGATCTAGTGTCACATAGCTCGAAATCAAATAAGTCTCATGTATCGCGTGAACAATTTAGCGCCATGTATTTTGTAAATTATTAATCTCTCGTGCGGAATGTAAGCAACATAGTATCATGTGTATTGTAGGAGATGAAGTTCATGTATAGTGTCGATAACTTGGCATCATGTATTTTGTAAGTCAACAAGTTCTCACGTGTAATGTGAACAACCTAGTATCACATGTATTGTAGGAAACGAATTTCATGTATGGTGTTGACAACTTAGCATCATGTATTTTGTAAACCAGAAGCTCTCATGTGGAATGTAAACAATATAGTGTCATGTGTAATATAAACATTTTAGTATCATGTATATTGCATAATGTGGAATGTTTAGTATGATGCACCTTCTAACCACATGAGTTTCATTTTTTATGTGGTCAATCTAGAATTATGTATCAAACAATCAACGGTTATGTGTCATGTATATTGCAAATAACTAAGTTTCGTGTATTATGTGCTCAATCTAGTAGCATGTATATTGCAATTTAGCATGTTTCGTGTGTTATGTGATCAATTCAGTAAATTATGATTTGTAGGCAAACTAGTTTCATGTATTATGTAATTTGTGTAGCATTGGGTATACTGAGAATAATTGAGTTTCATGTATCATGTGGTTGCGTTGGGTATATTGTGAACGTGTATACGTAAGTTGTTGAACTTCGTGTGTGACGTATACTAATGGGTTTTGCATGTGATCGAGTGTTGCGGACAAGCGTGTTGTTTGGCGTTCCTGTATAATGTGATAGTTAGGTTGTAGCTCTTAAATGTCATTGAGGTTGATGGGGAGGGTTAAAGTCTACGCGATATGGATCGTCTCTGGAAGCGACAAACGAAAGGTAGCGAGGAGGTTTTGAAAACGTTCGGGGAAATGTGTTTACAAATACTGATCTTTGCTTGAAAATAGATAGTGGTAAATTGTTCCTTGTTGTAGATATAAAGTAGTGAATTCATTGATTAAGATAATTTAAATAAATAGACAATTTATGGAAAAATCTTTTAATTTAAATTTTCAGCTATTAATAAAAGGATATTTCTAAGCGGAATTATTGGCTAAACAAGTAGTCGTATACTAATTTAGCCAGGGTTTAGGAATATTTTTCTTTAATGAGGAAAATCATAATTATTTATCAGTTCGGAATAATATTTTTTAAAATAGATTGTGTTAAGTTTCTCTATCAGGAGAGAAGTTTTATGGAAAATTTATGTTTTTTTTATACTATCTAAAAGTTTGATAAACATTTTGTTTGAACGAAATAACGAGGTTTGTTTAAATCAAATAATTGGATGATTTTTTTACGAAGGAGATTGCTGGTAGTGTACTAAATTGTGGTGAATGGGAAAGATAATACTTGGTGAATTTTGATGAAAATATGATGGGTGTAATTCACACTCAACGTATTGAATTTATGAATAATAACTTTGGAAAATATAAAATTTAGTAATGCTGAAATGTATTCAAAACACAGGGAAATGGTTCTCAAACTGAAATAAATAAGAAAAATAATCCTGTTAACGCCTCATGTAGCTTTTCACTAGAAGGAGAATAATTCCCAAGGCAAGCATCGCTTCGAGGATGGAGATTAATTCCTTTTGGTACCCTAATTGGTTTGCTAGGCTATTCATTCCTTGTCCTTGCAAATCGTGCATTAACCCTTGCTCCATTCTTTGCCTCTCAAATTCTGAGGTCCTTACATATTGGTGCGTGTCATTGATTGGAAAATTCGATAGTACTAGTGAGTGCCATGATATGCCCTACTCAAGGATTAGAGTAATACGGGTCAGGCATTAGATATGGGTCTCTTAGTGGAGTGGTAGTTGATTGTGGGGATGGGGTGTCTGATACGGGTTTCAGGGCGTGGCTGATCCAGGTGTTCGAAGTCTTGGGCCGGTGTTCCTAATCCAATCTACCCTTACATCAAACCTAGGTCTAGCAGCTGCGGGTGTTGGTGATCGATGTACGGGTGATCCGGTGTCTTCTTCCCAATCAGACTCTTCTTCGGGACGGCATACCGGGGAGATAGGAGAGTAGGAGTCTATGCTTAGCAGGAAAACAATGGAAATGTTGTAAGCGATAAATAAATACTGAGTGTCAAACATAGGAGTTCTCATAGGTTTAGAGTTTGACTAGTCATAACGCCGAGTCTTCACAATAGTATTTTAGGAGTACACTTGACCTATAAGTAGTGTATTCCTGAGGAGAATTCCCAGGAAAGAGGGGTGGGTCACTAGGACACACTTAAGTACCCTATCTTTCCTTAGCCAGAATCCCTCATGGGCCTACACACTCTTCCAGCCATCATGTATTAATAACACTATTGTTGGGCTCATGATCATGATGAGAATTGTTGTGAACTGGGCCTTGTGGCCTGAAAGTAAGGTTTATGCACTTCAGTGGGCTTTTGCTTCTTGGAGGATAGATTGACTGCTTAGTTTATTATTGATGGACATTAGGCCCAATAGTTTAAAATTTTGTTGTTCACAAGAGGTGTGGTATTATGTATGTGAGTTTAGGGGTGCATGAATAACTAAGTGTGTATGAGTGGGCGTGGAAACTTAGGATAGCACTTTTAAATAAATTAAATAGGTAGCAATGAATAGGGGAGAAAGTTGGCAGGTAATGTCACACATAGATTATTAAGTATTGTATCATGTGATGTAGTTATATAGTATAACATGTAAGAATATTCACATAAAAAAATAATCATATAGCATGTAGATAGTAATGAGTGTAAGCACAAAAGTTATCAAGTAGTGTGACACATAACTCATTATGTATTGTATCACGTAGTGTAAATACTTATGATAGCATGTAAAAATATTTACACAAGAACTAATAATGTAACATGTAGTAGCATGGCATTTTATGGGTGTCCTAAAGTTATAGTCTAGGTCAAGGGTGTCTAATAACCTAGTTCCCTATAACCAAGGCTCTGATACCAATCTGTCACACCCCAACCGACGGCGGAATCATCGGGGCGGGACATGTAGACTGTTCATGAGCTCAAGGTTGCCTAAATTGTAATATGTTAAATCCATTTCCATTCAAATAACCATGAATCAAGTTCCAAGTAAATAATGAAATACAATTTGTTTTTTTTATTAAGATTAACTAGGTCCAAAGCCTATGTGTAGCATGTCTTGATCAAACTCATATGAAAGCACCTAAAACATGAATAAAATAAGGTCAACTAAAAAGTTGGTGAGTATAACACAAGTTTGTATATAGATAGCATATAGTTTGTAAAACAAATCCTTACATAACATGATAAATAAGGCATTTATGGGGAGCAGCTATTGTGTAACCAAGTACAATCAAACCTTTGTAACTAGCATGCAAAATTGTGTTGTCGGTATCAATCACCCCAATCTGGGTGGGTTTGTCAGACTCAATAGATCTATCATTGAAAACCGTCAGCTTGAAAAGTTAATGATTGCACATAATAGCATACAAAAGTTAGCACACATAGCACTCGGGCATAAAGCTCAAATTTGTACACATGAATATAAATAGGATTTGTACTTGTGTTGTTTGTGTAAATGTAAACATGTAATTTGATAGAGTTCATATTTCACCCCAAAAGTGTAAAAGAGTAAAAGGGGCTATGTATACTCACTTGGTTTGAAGGCGTAGCTAACACGAAATACTATCTAGAAATGAGTTCCTTGTAATGCACAACGCTAACCTAGAGCGTAATGTGTATTGAATTAATAGTGTGTACAAATGTCTATGTCTAAGTCTAAGTTGAATTGGATGTGTGTAACATGTCATTGATTTGTATTTAAAAGTATTGAATAAAATATAAAGTTCGAAACAATTGTTTTTGGAACATTTTGATTTAAGGTTTGAAATTGATTAACTAAATAAGTAATTTAAATAATTATTGTTTATGAAAATAATGTAAGTATTAAATGTAATTAGGTATAAATAAATAATTATTTATGTTTAAATATAAATCTTTATATGAATTAATTATTCTTATTTAAAAATTTATTTGAAATGTTTATTGGTTTTAGAAATATAAATTTTTGGTATTCTGTCAAGATTTTTCTCTCACACACGACCGTGCCTGGAACAAGGCACGATCGTGCTAGGACCACGGGCGCGACCGTGCTAATCAGGGCGCGACCGTGTTGATCAAACAGAAGACACAACAAGGCTGCTCACTAGGCACGACCGTGTCTAGGGTTCTGATAGCACGACCAGGTCTAGCCAAGAGGCACGACCGGGTCAGAGGGTGAGGCACGGCCGCGCTTGGAGAGGCGCGACCGTGTCTTCATGGAGCACGACCGCGCTAGAAGACTAGCGCGACCGTGCCTGTTCCAAAACAGGAACGAATTGGTCGATTCTTATGATAATAGTGTTAGGAATCACAGGGCTTTCACCCACCAGGTTATTACTAGTCTTTTTGTGTAGTTTAATTGTATTTAAAACACGTACAAGGTACGATTCGATTAAGCCATTTTAGAACGAACTCTAGATTCGGGTTCGTGTAAATTTCACTATTGTAAGCCCAAATTAGTTTGGGCTTTTGATCTATATCGAATGTGTGGAAGGTTTCAATTACCCGAAAGGAGAATGAATCGATGGTGTACGAATTCGAATGGTTTTGCGATTAAAGGCTGTATTAGTTTGGGTCTGGCACGCCTTAAGATATGTGAGGCATTTTCCAACGTAAAGAGAGATGTCTTTCTTCATCCCAGGCCACCAATAGAATTCTCGGAGATCCTGATACATTTTATCGGCTCCAGGATGAACTGAGTATCGAGATTTATGGGCCTCTTCAAGGATCAGCTTATGAAGTTCATTGGAGTCAGGGATCCACATACAACCCATGTAGTAGAGTGCTCCATCGGACTTGGGCTCGAGATGCTTCTCAGCACCACAACCCAGTTCTCTTTTTAAATTATCCCTAGCAAGAGCTTGTTGCTGGGCCTGAAGAATTTGGGCTTTGAGGCTTGTTTAGATGATCATTCCTATTTCCTTATAACGTGCGGGTTTGATATGATCTTTTTGGCTGAGTGCATCAGCTACCACGTTGGCTTTACCGGGGTGATAGCAGATTTCGCAATCATAATCGTTGAGTAGCTCAACCTAACGTCTTTGCCTCATGTTGAGTTCTTTTTGATCGAAGATGTGCTGTAGGCTTTTATGATCAGTGAAGATGATACACTTCGTGCCATAGAGATAATGTCTCAAGATTTTAAGAGCGAAGACCAAGCACCTAATTCAAGGTCGTGAGTTGTATAATTCTTCTCATGGATATTAAGTTGTCTCGATGCGTAGGCTATGACATTTTCTCGTTGCATCAATATGCATCCAAGACCTTGGTTTGATGCATCGCAGTAAACGACAAAATCATTAGTACCATCGGGAAGGCTCAAGATAGGGGAATCACACAGCCTTTGTTTAAGGAGTTGGAAGGCATCTTCTTGCTTTTGCTCCCAACAGAAGGGTTTATTATTTTGGGTTAGCGTTGTAAGAGGCAAGGCAATCTTTGAAAAGTTCGAGATGAACCTTCGATAATACCCGACCAAACCCAAAAATGAACGGATTTCGGATGGTGTTTTTGGTACACTCCAATTTTTGACAGCTTCGATCTTGGTAGGGTTAACGTGAATACCTTTGTCATTGATCACGTGGCCTAAGAACTGAACCTCTCTAATCCAAAATTCACACTTGGAAAATTTGGTGTAGAGTTTCTCTTTCTTTAAGAGTTCCAAGATTAGTCGGAGATGTTGTTCATGCTCAGCTCTGGTTTTGGAGTAAATCAAGATATCATCGATGAAGACGATGACAAATTGATCTAAGTAGGGTTGGCAGACATGGTTCATAAGGTCCATGAACACAGCGGGTACGTTGGTCAAGCCTAAAGGCATAACCACGAATTCGTAGTGTCCATAGCGGGTACGGAAAGCAGTCTTCTGAATATCTTCATCTAGAACTCGAAGTTGATAGTAGCCAGAACGAAGATCAATCTTGGAGAAACAGGTTACTCCTTGAAGCTGATCGAATAAGTCATCAATCCTCGATAGCGGGTACCGATTCTGGATGGTGAGTTTGTTCAACTCACGATAGTCGATGCACATGCTGAATGATCCATCTTTCTTCTTAACGAATAGGACCGGAGCTACCCAAGGTGAGAAACTCAGTCTAATGAATCCCTTATCAAGAAGTTCTTAGAGTTGGCTAGATAGTTCTTGCATCTCGGAAGGAGCTAAGGGGTAAGGAGACTTGGCAACAGGGTTAGCTCTGGGCACGAGGTCTATACGGAACTCGACTTTTCGGACTGGAGGAAGTCCGGGCAAGTCATCAGGAAAAAATTTGGGATAATCCTTGATGATTGGGATATCTTGGATCTTTTTCGCTTCAGGCTTTTTCTCCACAACGTGGGCTAGGAAAGCATAGTATTACTTCCTTAAGTAGCTTCAGGCTTTTCTGCATGAAATGATCTTGAGATTTTTGCAAGGCTTTTCCCCGAAGATCTTTAGGGTATCTCCTGATAGCAAAGGCACACGAACGAGCTTTTCAGAACAAACGACTTCCGCGTGATTGTTGTATAGCAAATCTATTCCGACGACAACTTCGAAACTTCCAAGAGCCATGGGAATCAGGTCAATAGCGAAGGAATGGCCATTGAGGGTTAGGGTGTAACCTCGGACAATGGAGTGAACATGAGTTAGTTTTCCATCAGCTAGTTCAATACTATAAGTGGGTTCCAACAAAACAAGGCTAATTTCAAGCAATGGTTCGAACTTGGCTGACACAAAGCTTCGGTCCGCACCAATGTCGAATAAAACTAAAACAAGATGGTATTTAAGGAGATACGTACCGGTGACAACGGTTGGTTCCTCGCGAGCTTCATTCGTGCCATTGGCAAACGCACGACCACGAGGAGCATGGTTGGTGTTGTTCTTCGAGCAATTGTTCCTGAGATGATAGGTAGCACCGCACCAATAGCAGGCCCTACCATTGTTAGCAGCAACTGGGACAACGACTTTACCAGAAGTAGCTGCAGAAGATATACGGCAGCTTTGGTCCAGGTGCCCAAACCTACCACAGTTGTTGCATTGACGGCATTGGTTCCCAATGTGATGATAATTACACTTGGGGCATAAAGGTTCCGTTCCAGTGTTTCCCTTTTTGACCGGGGCTTGAACGTTAGGAGCAACTTGGGTCACCGGTGTAGCGGGTGTCACCATTGCAAAGTTCTTCATAGTTCTTTGCCTCTTGCTAGAATCAAACTTCTTAGATGGTTCCTCCACGACCCTTTTTGCATCCTTTTTAACCAATAAACCAGATTTAACCATGTCATCTGTTAAGGAACCGGATAAGCGGATAGCAGCTTCGAGAGTAGCAGGAGCAGAGGCCATGATGTGACCCCTCATGATTGCTGGCAGACCACCGACATAACGGTCGATTATACGGCCGAGCGGGGTTACCATATGTGGAACCAAAGTGCAAAGCTCGTGGAAATGAGTGGTATAGGTAGTATGCTCTGCCCCATCCATGCAGTGATTCCACATTTCGATTTCAATCTTCTTGAGCTCATTTTGGGGACAGAACTCAGCCACCATGATTCCCTTAAAGTCATCCCATGAAAGAGCTAGAGCAGAATCCCTACCCCTTGTATGCGTTTCTGCGTTCCACCAGGTCAGGGCTCTCTTATGGAGAGAGCTTGAAGCATACTTAACCTTCAGGTTTTCGGGGCAACCACTGATATCAAGGGTATTCTCCATCTTTTCGAACCATTGGAGGAGACCAGTGGCCCCTTCGGTGCCGAAGAAACTAGCAAGGTTGCAGGAGGCAAAATATTTATAGGTACAAACATTTTTGTTGCTGTTATTAGCACTGGAGTTTCCCGAGTTATTGATTTATGTGACCATAGTGGGAATGACGGACGCAAGCTGTTGAGTAATAATTGCAGCAAGATCGGCAGTGCTGTGGTTATTACTGGAGGTTTCATTGGTGTCGCGACGAGGAGGCATTCTAAGAAAATAACGAATATAAGTAAGTGAATAAACAAGAGAATGATGAATCCAAATGAAATTTTAATGATAATGATAAACGTTTACAATAATGAAATAAAAGAAATAGACAATAATAGATAATTCTAAGGATAATAGTTGGACTAATCAGAAGCTTTAGGTCCAAATCACTAGCCCATTAGAAAGTATGTTTCTCGCCTATAAGCGATGCTCACTCCAAGAATTCCCAGGAAAGAGTGACGGGTCCTTTAGGGATTTATGCACCACGTCTTTCCTAGACATAACTCTTAGTGTACAGGCATCCACTCTTCCAGTTTACACATACTTCTAATAAGCCATCGATTGGGCCCAAGGTTCTAACGAGAGCATTTGTGGATTGAGCTTCCTTTTCTTGAACGACAGTTGAGCCTCTTTGACCGGTTCATCTTCTCTTTCTGGTTCATCAAGCTCTGAGTCGCTAGAAATTTCAATGATTTGATTTTTGCTTGTAGCATCAGACATTAGTTCCTCTTCTTCATTCTTGCTTGCAAAGTTTGGGCTTCGCATCAATCTGCTCTAGCTAATCAGGCTTTGTGGTTCACCGGTAGGCAGATCTGAGCCTTCGAAGGTAATGTAAGTGTTATCGGAGACGTCAGCGGAGTAAGAAGACATGGCTAGAAAAGAGACGTTAGTAATGATGATAGTGTGTGAATGCAAAGTTTCCTAATGTGGGGGGAACTTAGGTTATAGTTTAGGACTTTTTACTAAAGTGACCTAATTCTCTATAACCTGGCTCTAATACCAATCTGTCACACCCCCGCCAAAGGCAGAATCACAGCAGCGCGACGAAATTGAATAACAAGAACACAAGGCATAAAGAAATACTAAAGATATTTTATTAAAAACCCATAATTCGTTACATAGTCTCAAATGAAATTAAAACCCAAATAATAATTTATTTTATTGTCTTCTAAGGCCATCATGCAATCCTATAGTGATGAATCTTCAAAGCTAAACTCTTACTTTTCGTTTCTTGAAAACTTGTAAAAACAAGTGTCAGCTACAAAGTTGGCGAGTCTCATAGGTTTTGACACACAAAGATATATGTATAAATCAAATACAAACAATATAAATATACAAGTCAATTAAATCCATACATGAAGTCCACAACCAACCCTATTGACCAAATTGCCCCCAAAGAGATTTGGAACCCACCAAATCATGAATATGTCGGATTTCGATCATCCAACACCTTTAATCGGGTGATGGATGGGTATGTCACACCTATGGATCCATTATCGTACCTACCGTTGGCTTATAAAAAGTTAATGGTTGTGTATGAATCACGTGAGGGACTTTACGTTTACGAATATGCAATCATGTATAGCCATTTAATTCTAACAAGTATAAGAAAATGTTTTAGTTGATTTGTATGAAAATGTTTGAATGTTCCATGGTACATGTTTCCACCCCAAAACTTAAAAGGAAAGGGGCTATGAAAAAGTCACTTTTGTGTTGAGAGATGATTGACTCGTAAGGCTTGAGAGTTCTAGGATTTAGATCAACGCCCTAAAAGATCACGATATAGTCAATTAGGGTTTGGATGGTGTTTATCGTAAGTTAGAAAGTTAACAGATGCGAGAAATAGAAGATATAATATATAATGGTTAATGTTGTTAATTTACAGATTTGGACAGCATAAGAGCTGAACAGAAACGTGCTGGTTAAAAAAATCAAACGACGTGCTAAAATCATGAAATTTTATAGGCGACTAGTTTATAATGTTTCGAAAAAGTTTCATTTAGAAAGTTTTTCCGTTTGAGACTCGGATCATAGCAAAAACAGTCAAACAAGACAGAAGGTTTTGAAAAACGTTTCTGTCCCGTTTTAGCTACTACGGAGACATGCTTTTGAATTAGAAAACGAGCCAATTATGGTTGGAACGTCCACTCGACGAACTATGTCGTGGAATTTGGGTTTGCTCATTTTCAATTAATTATGATCAAGTTATGCTTAGTTAAAGTCAGCACTATTTCTGTCCAAATTCAACGGTTGCATTTAAGTGGACCGTTTAGGGTTTTAAGGTTACCGAACGCGTAAATAAAAATTATAAAAATGTATGTAGCGTTAATATATAGTAGATACAACATTTTTATGTTAACCCATATGTTCTAAGGTATCGACAGAGCACACTATTACCGAAGAACGTACGGAGGATTCATAGAATGCGACGACATAGCCGCCATTGCAAACTGAATCCTATGCTCGATTGATTATGTTAGTTAGCTTGATTATAATATTAGTTATATAAAATAGGATTAAGATTCATCATGATCAAGTGATCATGATGTAAGAAAAAAAATAAAATAAAAGAATAGAAGGAGATGGAAGACAATGAGTACAAGAACGAAATAGTAGAAAGATGATTCGGTAGAACAACTTACTTGGTTCTTCTTGGCTTGCTTTTGTGATTTTTTTTCCAGGGATTAGGCACTGAGAATTTCACAAAATAAGGGGTTTTAGGAGTGGTTTGTATGGAATAAGCAAAGAATTAAGCACCTAAGGCCATCTATTTATACTTGAGGATTCATGGGTGTAATTATGGAAAGAGCTTGGAGGACAAGTTTAGGGTTTTGGGACCCTGAACCAGCCGTAAGTCAGCCACCATCTACCAAATTTCGAAATCCAACTTTAAGGAATGACAACAAGGTCCCTCAACTTGATTAATTTATGATTAGGTGCATAAAACGTTCAATTTTCGACCATTGGAGCTTTAAGCGGTAGCCGGTACTAGTGTAGATTTATAGGAATAAATAAATTGGTTGAATTACTATTTTAGGTACTTAAGATTGATATATTGGTCTTGCTTTAGTAATAGGTGAATATAGTGTGTCAGTAAAGCGTTACAACTACACATGCGCAACTTGATCGTTTTACAAAATTCGGAGTCTATTTAAGGAAAGTTTTGTACATGAAAGTTGTTCTTAATAATGAAATGAATCCTTTTAGCATATGAAATAGAAATAAAATTTATGTATAATGTGGTTGGCGGTAGTGGACGGTACGCAGTAAACGGAGGTTTAGAAGGCGAACGAGGACGTGCAAGCACTAAATAGCATGCAAGGTATCAAATTGAATTGTTTGAGGTATAACATGATAATATAATAAATCCAAATTTTATTCATTCAATAATACGATAAACGTTACGATTACATGAAAAGCAGAAATGTTACAACGAAGCTGCGTTTAGGACACAGAAAGCAACTCTTCAGTCCATTGAGACACAACTAGGACAAATTGCGAAACTTCTATATGAAAGACAACCAGGATGTAACCCAAGTAATAATGAAACCAATCCAAAAGCAAACGTAAGTGCTATCACTCTTAGAAATAGCAAGGTCTATCCGGAACCACCAATGCCAGAAGAAGAAGTTCAATCACCAAGGAGAGAAATATTCACTGGAGTACCACTTCATCCGCACATCGCAGAAACAACTACTCAAAGATCACAATCAAATGTGATCTCACCTACTGCTCCGGTGGATACCCCTCCAAAAGTTCTGACAAAAAGAGCATTCCATTTACACATAGCATACGCAGGAAGGTTAGTGAAGCAGAAGACTGACAAACAATATGAGAAATTCATCGAGCTACTAAGTCAAATCCATGTCAATCTTCCCTTCTTGGATATCATACAACAAATGCCTAAGTATGGACATTTCATAAAGGATTTCCTTATAAACAAAAGAAACATGGAAGAGGCAGTAAAGAGGACGAACCATTATGTCACTCTTATTGAGAGATGTCTTCCAAAGAAACTTTCAGATCCTAGAAAATTCTCTTTACCATGTTCTATCGTACCACTTCCGATAACCTTCGCGCTCGCTGATCTAGGAGCTAGTGTGAATGTAATGCCATATGTCATGTTTAAAAGGCTAAAAATTGGAAATCCACGAGCTGTCAATGCAACTATCGAACTCGCGGATGGATCAGTCAAATCACCTATAGGAGTCATTGAGAACTTACTAGTGAAAGTTGACAAGTTTGTCTTCTCTGCCGATTTCATGGTTTTAGAAATGGGACCCGACTATTCAGTACCTTTGATTTTGGGTCGTCCATTTTTAGCTACTGCCAGAGTCGTCATTGACATGAATGAAGGAATTTTGAAACTTTATGTCGAAAAAAAATCAGTGCTCTACAACGTCGGAGGAAATAATTGCTTATCCAATGATCCCTTCAAAATATCACAATTCATCGATACTAATCTGGACTACCAACTAAAGAAAGCCAAAGAATTCAACAAAGGAAAGAAACTAGATCTTGGCAAGGGTTTTGACAACACTAATCGGATTGATGAGTACTTTGATAAGCTACCAAAAATGAAGGACTTGAATGAAGGAACATGAGATACGTGGGAAGTCGATGGCCCCCACCTGAAGAAAGACTGATGAAGCACGTACGGGTCTGGCCAACGACCCTTAAATAAACGTGGCGCTTCCGGGAGGCAACCCGATGATCATGAATACATTGAGAAGTTGGTGCATATGGCCGAAAGCATGGACCTCAGGTTTGGTTTTTAAATTTAAGTTTCTATTACTTCAGCCTCCAGGTATGCCTTCTCGATACTAGGACCTTAGTAGCTTAACTACTACCTTTTATTTTCCTTGTCTGCTTTTATGTTTTTCTTTATGTGTTAGGTAGAATAGCATCACCAGTTAGTCTCTCTACTTCTTTGAGGAGTTACACTCCATCTCTACAACCCAAGGAATCGAAAATCACATCAAATTTCTTTGAAATTCGATGAAGTCTTTGAAGCAAAGTGTTGACAAGCAGCTGATAGGCACAGCTTGACAGATGCAATAAGTTTTGGCCTTAGGTTATACACCGAATTGACTGGGGAGTACCCGTTTCTTTTCCCTTAAAACTTCATGCATTTAAATTCTTGCATAACATTCCATTGCATGCATTTGTACATTGAAGGCAATGCACAGTTTTAGTGTGTGATGGGGAATTAGAGATTCAGGACTATTTGTAACCTCCAGGCAGTAAAATTTTAACTCGTGATTTTCTACCCATTTGATTAAAACATTACAAAACCCTACCTTTCGTAAAACCAGAAAAATGTTCAAAAATTTTAAACCCTAAAACCAAAACCTCTTTGAGTTTGTGTAATATCCAAGATTTTCCTGACGAAAATTCTTTTCTAAATCCGTTATAAACACAAATATTTAGAACCTATATTTATCTAATTATGCTTATATATATATCTACAATTGAGACTTATTTTAACATGTATATATATATATGTATGTATCTTATGGATAAAATGTATTAAATTCTTAAAACATTATAGATTTATAATTATATGAAAACTATAATTTATAAATCTTACTTCTAAATACTTAAACATGTAGACTACAAATCCTATAAATTATTTTATAAAAATTATAAGATAATAAAAGATGACAAAAACTTATAAGAATAAAACCTATTTATTTTATAAATAAAGTCAAGGGACCAAAATTGCCAACTTTTGGAACTTGTTTCAAACAAAAACTTAACCTTTAAACATAAATCGATAAAGCTTCAAACTCCAGGGACCGATCGTGTAAACTCACCAAACACCCGAGACCCAAACCGGTCCCGAGTTCGACTCCCACCATCATCGGTTTCCACCTCCGATTATTCAAGAACGCGAATTCCGTCCGGATTCGATGAACCTCGGGTTCATCTCGCGCATGCGACCCAACCCCGAGGACGTTCAATGCTCGATTTCGAGCCTAGCACCCGCGTGACTCGCGATTTAACCCATTCGGCCCAGCCGTTAACCCCCACCTAATTCGTCATTAATAGGTGAAATCGGCTATAAATACCGGGTGTGATCCAACTACAAAATCACCCTCAATCTTCCTAAACCTTCAATTTCATAAACACATACCTGCATTGCTCGATCCTTCATCGCGACAGCCGACCCATAACCCAGACTCGTTCTCCCTCATCTCGACTCCGATTCAGGTATTTCTTGTGCTCATTTCGATCGTTACAACCCATAGATCGAAAGCCCTTTGTTTAATTCCATTAACAAAGGGCAATTCGACGCGTATTTGGCAGATTTCGTTTCTAGGGTTCATGTGGAAAGAGGATCGATTTGGGTTGTTGTTTAAGTTTCTCTTTTCCGAGTATATACACCAGCGAACCCGTAGCCGGGATGGTTAGTGTGTTTGTGCGTATATGTGAACCGGTCAGCGACCCGGGTTCAAATCCGGGGGAACAGGTTTTGCCCTTTCTTTTTTTGTAAGCCTTTTTAAAAACAGTTTTCAAGTTTTAATAATTTTTATAAATTCTATTAAACTTTCATAAACTTAAAAATGATTTTTATTGGCACTTTTACATGTTGGAACATTTTTAATTAAATTAAACTTAGTTAAACCTATAAAAAAATTAAACCTTTAATTTTTGTTTTAAATTCATGAGAACTTATATAAATTTTGTGAACTCAGAAAAGTTTAGAAAATTTATTTAAAAATCAGAAACTTATGAATCTATAAATTTATACACTTTATAAAATTTATATAAACATAAATCTATTTGTTTATATAAAACCTTAGAAATAACTATACTTTATTTGCTTCCTAAATAAATATAAACTTACGAAACTAAATGAAAACTTTAAATGCTATGAACTTGTAAACATTATTTATGAATACCTAATGAAGCCTTAAATACTTAATATAAATGATTTAAATTGGATAAAGTAATTACTATTTTTAAATAACTATTTATCCTTGTCAAATAATTGTTATTCTTTAATAATTATTTGTTTATTCTTAGTCCTTAACTACTTATTAAAAATGATTATCATAGATTTCTACTAATTATTTATTCTTTAAATAAATGTTATTAACTTTGATGCAACCTTATTTACAATACTTAGAGAACTACTTTAAACTATTATCACATAACTTATGTAAAACTTTTTAAATAATTATTTTAATTAATAATTATTTTAATCTATAAATCTATTAAACTTTGATATACAAGTCTTGTATCATTCATTCAAAAACCTTTATTTTTAACTTGATTTAAAACTTCATAAACACAACCAACCCACCTCCCATCGGAACCCTAGTCGAATCTCGAAATCCTAGACTCTTTGTCTGAGACTTTTTATTTGAAACTTTAGACTTATATTCTTAGGCTCGTTGTGAGGATAACATCCCTCAAAGTCTTGCAAACTTACTCTTGTTGGATACTCTTCATCAATCCAAGTGAGTATACTTAGCCCCTTTTTCATTTACATTCTTTTGGGGTGAAACATGTTCAAACTTCAAACTTATACAATTCTTGTACAAACTATGACTAGATGCTTATTCTTATGTTAAACTTGAGACTTGTATGCTTAGATTAAACTTAATTCTAGCATGTTCATTAACTTTGATCAAGCCGATAGTAACAATGATAGATCTATTGCATTTAACCAATCCACCTTGATTGATTGACCCTTCGGGGGGAGCCCTTGGTGTTTGTTACTTAAACTATTAAACTTGATACTATAAGGGTAACCTGCGGGTTATGCCTACACTTGGTTTGGAGGTTTGACATGCACAATGTTTAAGATACTTGTTTCTCATACTTACATTATAGAATGCATATATCATAGTGAATTGTAATTCTTCTCAAATACTTGTTAAACGGTATCAAAACCTTTGTATCTCACCAACTATTTTGTAGTTGACAGATTCTTTCACATGTTTCAGGTTCTACATCATGAGACTCGTTTGTGATCACATAGGATGCTTTGGACCTAGACTACTTATTAAATAAATGTTGTATACTTGTTATTTCCTTTGTATTAAACCTTTGAATCTATTATAAATGAAATATTGAAACTTTAATAGTCAACCTTGTGCTATTGAACAACCGCGTCCGCCCCGACGTATAATCCGCCGTCGGTTGGGGTGTGACAGTTCGCACCTAACTAAATAGGGCATTTACATATATCCCCTTCCTAAGTTCTTTTATTACATATTTATCCAACTCTAAAATTTAATTACATATTTCCCTTTCCTAAAACCTATATATTACATATTTATCAAATTCATTTAAAATAACTTATTTTATTACCATTTTACCCTTAATGAACCCATTAAAGTACTATTTACATATATCCTCTTCCTAAATATTTGTGAGAGGCAATTGGGTAATTTTATGTTAATTGGGGAAATATGTAACTAAAGTTAGGGGTTGGGGATATATGTAATTTAGAAGTTTAATAGGGGAAATATGTAAAAAAAAACCAATTAAATAAAACGAATACATGACAAGTAAAAACAAATGGATATTATGCATAACAAATCACTAAACCATACCCCATCCGTTTCCATGTGAGAATAATCTGAGCCTTTTCATGAGCATTATTATCATTATTTTTCGCATGCTCTTTCATTTGGTATATTGAGTGTTTTTTAATCGGATTTTATGCATAATTAGAACTTGTGTGACTGATACATATTGATGTGTGCTGGACTGGACTATAAAAACTAACTATAAAACCTAACCTAGACACTCTAGGTTTAAATTTATAAATCTAGACTCAACCTAATACTATACCACACAACCAACAAGTGTACCAATCAATGTAGCAAAGTCAAATGAAGTCCGGATATCGAACTCACGAGATACTAGCGATAACTCTATCTAGACTCTGACTCAACTAACTAAACTAAAATGTTTTTTGGGGGGATTTTGTGTTGTGAACTATAACTAATGAACTCCTAACTATCGAAAACCAAATAGAAAGCAAGAAAATTTAGATAACTCACAAATGGGAAAAGCACTACCTAGACTCTTAATCCTATGCATGTACCTTGGAAATCTCTCGGATACGAAAACTATGATGGAACCGTGCTCTTAGAATACGACACACTTAGACAACCTAGTGGATCCCGGATCATTCTCCAGGTGTGACAAAAAAGAAACCCTAAGGGACGTGTGAAACTCACCAGTTAGTTGGATCACCCCTCAGCTATCTCCAACAACACTAAAGTACTCGCTAGGCAGATTACCTCTCAGTCTCACTATCTCAATACACCTTTCAGTGCAAGGAGTAACCTGATCTCACTTGACAAGAGACGGAATAACAATGACGCTAAGAAACCCTCCTCTCAGAGCAGTTGACCTAAAAACCCTAACACTAAAGATTACCCGACAACTTCGCACCTTTCAGCTATTGAAGCAGGCATAATACCTACCCCTAAAAGACTCTCAATTGATGTTCCTATGGATACGACGTCAGTAGACCATAAACTAATCACATGCACACAGCTAGTGACCTAATACGCAACCGTACATGAAAGACACTCACAAAGCAGCATATGGAACATTCAATAGATCATAAACCAAGATTAAATACGCAATTATATCCAATCAAACAAAACCAAGTTCTTTACTTTAACGTTAACCCATCAACAAATAACCGAAATCCGACATCAAACCAATTAACAAAACATAATCATCAAAATCTAGGTAGCTATGAAAGTCTAGCCAATCAACATGGCCAATAACATCAAAACAGAAGAATCAAACACATAAATCATGGTATCAAATCTGGAAAAGTAGAACAAAGAAAGATAACGAGAACCGGATGACGAAATCGACCCGATCTTCAATCTCCAACTTCAATCCAAGTCTCTGATTGATCCTAGAAGCCTTCTCCCACTTAGAATCACCAAAAAGCTCTCAACTTTAAGTCTGGAATCGAATAATAAACCCTAGGATTGATCTTAACCTTTTACACCTTGAAAATAGGCAAAAATACCCGTATCCGGTGTCTCTCGCGTATCGCGAGAGGTTCTGGCAAGTCTCTCGCATACCGCGAGAGACAAACTAGTCGCGCTAAATTCTTGGTCCCTCGCGACGCGAGGGAATAGACCCAAAACTCTCACGTACCGCGAGAACAACCTGAAGATTTGAACTCCTCTCGTCGAGCTACCCCAAATCGATATATTCTGGGCTCTGTAACTAATTTTCTAGCCCGAGATATGCCCTTTCTAAGGTTGGACTCTTTCTCGACTTTTTCCGTTTTCATCTCGGGTTCTCGTACTCGTTTCTTTCACGCTTCTTGATCGTTTAAGCTCCAATGTGACCCGATAACCTACAAAACATCACATAAGTAAATACTAACTATAAACGACTCAATATGACTCTAAAACTATACGAAAATGAAACGAAACACGACAGAAATGCATGTGTGCTTTGTGACACATCAAACATCCCCACACTTAACATTTTTTCATCCCCGAAAAAGTCTGCAATGGAATCATAACTGAAATCTAACTTAACAACTCATCAATTAGCAATTAGCAAAACATACGCATTAGAAAACAATAATTAGTATTTCTGTCCGATTAAACCCAACCACCAACTTTCAAGCCCCCGTAATGTGTTCTAATTGCAATTTATACAGATATCAATCAACCTATGTGACTCACACTCAGAAGTTACAGCTCCACATAATCCCGTCTCACGGTCATGTTTAGGCACGAATCAAACCATATAGATTTACCCTACCACGTTAAACTAAAATTTACAGGTTTTTAGAAATAATGATGATCAATGAATGAATGGATGAAATATGAGCATTATTAAGCAAATTAACTTTCGTCTAGAGGCGTTTCAACCAAGTCACTATCCCGAAAGGTAACACATAGACTACAGTTTCGGGTTAAAAACATTTTGGACAACGAGTAGCATGATACAAGTCGTGCAATTTTAGTAAACCGATTTTACTAATTTTAGTTCGTGAAACAATTTTCAACACTCGACACGATCCAAATTCAAATACCTTATTTAATCTAAATTAGTCATTCGTCGCGAACCGATTTTAAAATAATCAACTCTTTAATTAATTTAAAATTGTTTTAAATAAAACCATTAAATTTATAACTTGTTTTTACTTTTAAACAAAACACCTTTTTATTTAATTATCTTTCCGAGAAAAATAAACAATTTAATTATCTCGTCGTTTTTTAAATTGTGTCAAAAGTTTTATAATTTTATTTTGCGGTTTAATTATTATCCTAAATAATTATCACTCCACAAAAAAAAAAAAAAATAGAACATAGAACCGAGCAACTAGGAAAAATGTCCGGTTTCGTTCGCGCCATCAAACGAGTAACCGGACTAGTCTAAGAGATAACAAAAATAAACAAATCTGCTATCTCCCACTTAGTCTAAGATCTTCATCTTTAGTCCTGTTTTTGTCCACCTTGGTCTTCTAGTATTCGTGTATTTAGGGTTACAATATTTATTTACAGATACTCTAAAAGTAAATAAATAAAAATAAACCTAACTACTATATCGGGGTTCCAAATAACCATAAAATACAAAGAGAAACAACCAATAAAAAACAATACAATCACATGTCACTAGTGCTCGATTCATTCAACACAATAACATTAAACAAAAAAGGCTCGCTCTTTTGTCAAACAATAGTTTTGAAAAATAAAACAATAGATCGATAAAAAAATATGTCTAAAGAGCGTAAAGGTGACTCTGATACCACTGCTGGGAATCAAGCACCAATTTTTAACTTTTAAAAACAACAATTATCTAAACCTTTAAATAAATAAATCATATATATTTAGCGGAAACGATTTATGATACTAAACAGATCAGATATGGATTTATGTCAGTGATCCGATTACATGCGTATAAACAATATTATATAAACCAACCATAGGGTGTTCAGAGATTATACCTTTGACGATAACCAGATCAGAACACCTCAGATCAACGAACGTAATGCTAGATGACACGTACACAAAACTTGCAACAAAACGTCACACGAGATGTGCAAGAGAGAGCCGATCACAGTGGCGGTGGTGCGACGGTGGAGGTGATCCGACTAGGCGGCGGCGGCGCTCAGAGGTGGTGGTGGCGTCGGCCGAAAATCGAAG
The DNA here is from genome assembly GCA_023525975.1 of Smallanthus sonchifolius. Classification (NCBI taxonomy): domain Eukaryota; kingdom Viridiplantae; phylum Streptophyta; class Magnoliopsida; order Asterales; family Asteraceae; genus Smallanthus; species Smallanthus sonchifolius. The sequence goes on from CM042037.1 coordinate 78,250,559, forward strand.
AGAGGGGGGAGGGTTTTTCAAAACCTACGGTTGCTAAAAACTGTTTTAGGGTTTTCAATTAAGATTATATTTATGTAACATCACAAATTTATTTTCTTAAAACACGGGATCCGTTTTGGACTAAGGTTGTCAAAGAACAAACTTTTTGTGCTAAACCCTATAACAAATAACTAGATAACAAAGCTGAAAATGAAATTTACTTCAACGTTGAGGGGATCAAAGTGAAAATTTAGTTAAACCTAAAAACCAAATGTTTATATCCAGCCGCCTCCTTGTTCGTTTGACACCACCCGACGACAGCAAGGAAAGAATCACCGGAGCAATTCCGGCTAGAAAACTCAGACGTGGTGGTTATGGCTACACCTAGATGACGGAATCAACACAACACCCTAATCGTCTCCTTCATTTCGTCACCTGCAGAACCGAAACCAACACCATTATCCTCCTCCTAACCTGCAACTCTAAGCCTCTCCTCCACCTTCACTAAACCCTAATCCGACCAAACTAAGCATTTCGTGTAACTCGGTTACATGGAGAAGCTTCCGGCGACGCGTACGGCTCGGTGACAGCAGTGGAGCGTCTGGGCAGAGGTTCACGGCCGAAATGGAGGTTCGGAATGGAAAGAACCTGTGATGGTGGTTCGGCGGCGGCGTGTTGATTATGTGAAGATGAAGAGGGTAGCAACAGAAGTGGTGGCGAAGTTATGGCAGCCATACGGTGGCGACATCAGTGGTTCACGATGGAGGGTGGTGGCGTTATGGTGGTGTTATAGTGGTTATATGGCGGCGGAGGCTGTTAATGGTGGTGGTAACAGCAGTAGGCTCGAGTAACGTGGTGGTAAGCTTCACGACGGTTAGCGGTGGTCTTACGGGTCTCACGGCAGTGAAGAGTGTGGTCATGATGGTAGTTACGGTAGTTGTACGGGTCTCACGGTATCACGCCGGTGATTCGGAGGTGGACGGTAGACCTATTAGGGTAAGCCTCATGGTGGTGATTGTACGAACAGTGGTGGGTATAGTGGTGGTAATATGGAAGTCATGATAGTTTTAACGAAGGTGACTTTGGTTCACGCTGAACGGCTCGGTGGTGGCTGTTAGCCGCCGAGTGGTGGGTAATGGAAGCTTCACAGAGGTGGTGATGGTACAGGTTCACGGTGGTCTAAATGGTGGTGGTGGTTCGGACTTGGTGACGAGGGTTCGGATTTGATGGTGTTGGTTCTACAATGGTGGTTGGTTCACGGCAGTTTCACGGCCAAAACCCTACGGTGGCTATTATGGTTCACGGTTGAGGGTGGTGTTGTTATGGTGGTGGTTAAAGGTGGTGCGGATGATGGTTAGTGGTTGACATGGCAACGATGGTGGTTGAATGCGGGTTTCACGACAGGGATGGTGAAGATGGTACGGGCGAAACGGTGAAGATGGTACGGATGAAAGGGTGATGATGATGGTGATGGTATGTTGATGGTGATGGTATGATGATGATGATGGTATGATGAAGATGATGGTATGATGATAGTGATGGTGGTCACATGATGGTGGTGATTCTATGATGATAATGATAATGGTTACATGGATTATGGCTTCATGAGAATGATAAGAGTATGACGAGGATCGGCAATAAGGGATTCCCTTTAGTTGAGACCGACGTGTCGAGACGAATTCGTGGACCTTTGAATCACCCAATTCGGAGTCTGTACGATCGAGTTACGGGAACGGTACAAGATCGTATTCTAGATGCCGTGTTCGGGAAGGTATATCTCTTCAACCCGTAGAATAATTAATACTAGTTCGGGTTATGAATACCGTGTTGAGGATGACGTGTAAGATTTATAATTATGACAAGTGATAACCGGTAAAGATTAATTATTTTAATAACGGTCATTCGATAGACGTATAGAAAGATGGTTATCAAATCAGACATAGTAAACGAAAGATTTTTCGGTCGAAATAGTTTTCGGTCAAAAAAGATTTCGACCGAAATAGTTTTCGGACATAGTACTTTCAAACGAAAGAGTTTTCGGTTGAAAAAGATTTCGACCGAAATAGTTTTCGGACATAACGTTTTCGACCGAAATAGATTTCGATCGAAAAAGATTTCAGACAAGAAGTTTTCGGATGAATATATAGGTTATAACCTTGTTCCGTTCATGAGCCTTGACAGATATGTTAGCATCCTACCTAGCTTGAAGTTATCCTTGTTAAGTGAGATAAGTTCCATAGAAGTCAGGTGAGTTCTTATTACCCTTTTTCCCTAACGGTTTTGGCCTGGCATGCATACCGGTGGAAAGATTTAAAAGGCAAAGTATATTATTTTATAAAAAATGTTTTTTTATAAAATGAAAAGCAAAGTATTGTATTTTATAAAAATGTTATTTTTATAAATTAAAAGGCAAAGTATAGTATTTTATAAAAAGGTTATTTTTATAAAATGAAAAAGAAAGGTAGTATTTTGTAAAAATGTTATTTTTATAAAATGAAAGAGAAAGGCATAGCTTTTTATAAAAGGTCGATTTTATAAAAAGAAAGGTAAAGTGTTAAAGAGAATAGTACTATCTTTGAAATGTAATTTCAAGAAAAGTAAAGCAAAGTAAAGATTGGTAAAGAAGCTGCATGTCGATGCAGCTTGACAGTGACAATGATAGATGTCATATTATATGCTTATGTGTTAATATGTGTTATTTGTCTATGTGTTATGTGCTTCAATGTCATTATATTATGTGACGTAGTATAACTGCATAGTAGTTGCAAAGTAAAAAGTCCTGCAGGCAAGCAAAGTAGAAGTCTCACCCCGAGGTGTGAACAAGCAAAGTAGAAAGTCTCACCCTGAGGTGTGAGCAGGAAAATGAGTCTTCACTTCGGTCTAAGCGAGAAAGTCCCACCCTGAGGTGTGGGCACAACAAAGTAAAAGTCTTATCCTGAGGTGTAAGTAAGTAAAGGGATCTTGCCCTTGGGCAATGATTCATTTGTGAAAGTTAAAGTATGTTATAGTCACTTGTCTTGTACGAGTGAAATGTAAAGTTGCAAAGAGTAAAGGAGGACACCTTAATCGGTTACCTTAAAAGCAAAGTTGTAACGAAAGATATAACGTAACAATTTTATAATCGTCACGTTGCAAAGTTTTAAAGTAAATATAAAGTATTTTCAAAGAAAGTAAAAGTAAAGCTTATTTTTATTTTTATAAAACAAAGCTACCTAAAAGAAAGTTTACAGTTTAAAGTAAAGATAGAACTTAACAGCGTTAGCTAACTTTTAGTATGCATGACAGGTAGAAAAAGGTAAAGAGATAGTAAAGTAGAGCAGCCGTGAGGGCTGGATAGCATGGGGATCGGGTTGCTGCGCTGAAGACTGACATTTCCTATTCCTGATAGTTATGATTGAATAAAGTTTTATTTGGTTTGGATTTTTATGAATGTTCTAATTAAAGACTTTCGTTGTAAAAGATTCTGATTAACAGTTTAAGAACTATGTTTGTTATGTTTTGTGCCAACTATGAGATGTACCCTGTTTGAGGCATTTCAAGTTGGTATCAGAGCCATAGTTTGAAAGATTCAGACATTTGCGATAATGTCTGAACTTAAACTAAAAATGGGACAAAGGAAAGGAAGGAAAGGGATGTTAGTCAGTGCAACCCGTCCATGGATAGAAAGTGAAAGAAGATATTCAATGTCCTAACATAGAACATAGACGATAATGCCTTAGTACAGATAGTAGACAGTAAATGTTGTAGCATAGGTAGTACATAGTACGTGCTTTCGCATAGACAGTAGAAAGTAGACAGTATGTGCCTTACAGTAGAAACATGGAACTTGGATACAAATGTTAACTGACAGTGAATGTTCAGAACCCGAGTAGTAAGGTAAATTAGTAATTTCGTACCGGTCTCTGCAATTAGTAATTTACATTACTCGAGGTGTTCTAAATAATTACCTATCATGAGAACATGAGTATTCCTTGTTCGTTGGGGAATAGAAATATTAATGGCAAGTAGAGAAAGAGATAGTACATGACTAGTTATGCTATTTTATAGAAATGTTCAAAAGAGTCTTGCCATGTGCAATCTAAATCAGAGGAGTCTTGCCTAGTGCAAGCAAAGCAAAGAATCGAGAAAGAACGAATGAGGAAGGCAGAGTGAGAACCATAAGGTTCATAACGATAGATCACCGGCCAACCGACTTGCAGAGGAAAATAAACACTCGTGCAATGATTCTAAATCCTGCTGAGACAAGGAAAAAGGAGAAAGGGCATAACATAACCAACCACAATGCATAGTATGATGGCAGGCCAACTTTGGAGCCTGTAGTTGGGGTGATATTCAATATTGGAAGTCGTCTTGCCAACAACCCTACCCGAAGCTATGAAAGAAACGAGAAAACGTGAAAGGAAACCTGAAAGACAGAGAAAGAGGAGGTGATAGAGTTGTTGGAGAGACTGATAATGGCAACTCAGATGCAGAACTTTTGTAGAAATAATTAAAAAGCTTTTCGAAGATGCGATCCACCAATACTAAATGGCAAGGAAGGGGTTTTGTTACCTATTGATAGAAAGAATGAGTGCGGTTATCAACGCCAACCTTGTTACAGAAACTACTGTTCATATAACCACGAAAGTGATAGAAGCGGTAGATGACTTAAGAATCAAGGGCCATGGAATTTCCTGTTAGGGTATCTCTGTTAGCCCGATAAGGAATAATTATAGTTTTGGGAATAGTTTGGCTCGCTGCCAACGAAGCCCGCGTGGTATGTAAAAGAAAGACAATCCGTCTCAAAACTTCTGATGGTAGTTCAATTTCGGCTATGGGGACAGAGAATGTATAGTGCCTGACATCATCTCAATGATCGAGGCTGAAAGCTTTATGAGGCGCAACTGAGAGGCTCACTTAGCATATGTCGTTGATGCTAGAAGGAGAGTTACAGAGTTGAAAGATGTACCCGTGGTGTGCGATTTACCGGAGGTGATCCTCGTGGACTTGCCTAGGATGCCACCTGATTGGGAGATATAGTTTAGACAGATGTGACACCAAGGGCCCAGTTCGCTGCGAAAGCACCTTATCGGTTCCTACGTTAGTACGAGAGGTGAGTTCAGGAATCCCTATTTCACTGTTTTAGGGTGATGTGCACACTCACAGAGAACGTTTTATAATAAATATCTTTTATTACTAAAACGAGGATGGTCACAGAGGTATATGTTACAAGAGAGAATGGTTTAATAAACTATATGTTTTTAAGCAAACATAGTATAGACAGAGAATGATTATAGATACATTGTTTTCTAGGAAAAGGGTATGGTTATAGCAAGTTAAGGTTATATAACTAAATGTATTATAAACAACAGTGAAACAGAAAGTCAAATACATTGTCTAATCTGTTAGAGTATCGATGCCATAGTAAAGTCTTGAGATAGTATCATAGACCTAGAAACTAAAGATATGTTCCTATGGTAGCGTCATGGCCCGAGTTCATGACTGCCATAAGAACAACAGGGGCAGTGACTTTGTGGTACTGTCAATGGTGATGGTTGTACAGTTTGGTATAGTGAGTAACGATGGTTACTCAAGTGATGTTGATCACTAGACATAGGTTCCTTCGGGAACAACTACCGGTTCCTTCGGGGACAAGCACAGGTTCCTTCGGGGACAGGCATAGGTTCCTTCGGGGACATACAGAGACGCTACAGTATGACACAGATTTAGACATTTAATGTATGAATTTAACGACAGAGCATAGAATATCTATGTATTAATCTACATGTTGAATGGTGATTACCTACTTAGTAGGTTTAAAGAATGTTTTTCAATAAATAAGTTTTATGTGATTAACATGAGAAAGAAATGTCTTATATCCAAGGGGATTGGAAAAGAAAGGGATGATCGAGTATCACCACACGTGTCATCTAATGATAACAAAAATCTATGAACATAGTTTTGAAAGAATCCCATTCGGGAAATGCTAACGGTCACGACATATTAGAGAATATATATTGTTAGTCACAAGGGGATGCAAATCCCTAAGACCATGCAGTAATATGTGGTAAAAGCGGTGCACAATAGACTAATGATGAGAAAAGTAAAGAGCAGAGGAGAGCCATGAACACGGGAGTAGGAAAGTAAAGATCGTGTACCTAGTGTACCGTCTGAATAGATACCTACCCGACCAGTTGAGTATGATAGAGAAATGCTTGATATGGTTCCTTGGAAATGAAATGATATGGTTCCTTCAGGGACGAAGCGATATGGTTCCTTCGGGAACGAGATGACATGGTTTCCTTCTGGAACACGATAGTAGGACTCATTCGGGAACGACCTGGTATGTTCCTTCGATGGAAAGTGCACCAAGGATAGCGTATAAGGAACCCACAATAACAAAAGGGGTTCAGACAGAGGTTGATAACAACTGCCTAAAGAATAAATAAAACAATTTAAACGGGATATTAGAACACCAAAGAGACACTCCTAAGTGTCGAAAAGAGTTCATGACCCGCTAAGCATGACACACCCACACAGGTGCTTGTTGGAATCGAGTTAAGTCCACCCACATGTGGTGCATGAGAATAAAGTAGGTTATACTATCCAGTATAACATCCGAGATGATAGTTACAGAGAAGTAGAGGCAGTAGGGACATGTAAACCCTAACTACATGCAGCTTATGTATGGCATCGAATGTTCATCAACATGAAGATCGACATACAGATTCAAAAGAAGTGAAGATACTACCTAGTCGCGAGGTACTAGGTTTAGTTGTGTAACAAGAAGCGACGAATTTCGAGGACGAAATTCTTATAAGTAGGGTAGACTTCTAACATCCCAAATTTCTTTTCTTAAAACGCTGGATCCGTTTTGGACTAAGGTTGTCAAAGAACAAACTTTTTGTGCTAAACCCTATAACAAATAACTAGATTACAAAGCTGAAAATGAAATTTACTTCAAGGTTGAGGGGAGCAAAGTGGAAATTCAGTTAAACCTAAAAACCAAATGTTTATATCCCAACCGCCTCCTTGTTCGTTTGACACTCCACCCGACGGCAACAAGGAAAGAATCACCGCAGCAATTCCGGCTAGAAAACTCAGACGTGGTGGTTATGGCTACACCTAGATGACGAAATCAACACAACACCCTAATCGTCTCCTTCATTTCGTCACCTGCAGAACCAAAACCAACACCATTATCCTCCTTCTAACCTGCAACTCTAAGCCTCTCCTCCACCTTCACTAAACCCTAATCCGACCAAACTAAGCATTTCCTGTAACTCGGTTACATGGAGAAGCTTCCGGCGACGCGTACGGCTCGGTGACAGCAGTGGAGCGTCTGGACGGAGGTTCACGGCCGAAATGGAGGTTCGGAATGGAAAGAACCTGTGATGGTGGTTCGGCGGCGGCGTGTTGATTATGTGAAGATGAAGAGGGTAGCAACAGAAGTGGTGGCGAAGTTATGGCAGCCTTACGGTGGCGACAACAGTGCTTCACGGTGGAGGGTGGTGGCGTTATGGTGGTGTTATAGTGGTGATATGGTGGCGGAGACTGTTAATGGTGGTGGTAACAGCAGTGGGCTCGAGTAATGTGGTGGTAAGCTTCGCGACGGTTAGCGGTGGTCTTACGGGTCTCACGGTAGTGAAGAGTGTGGTCATGATGGTAGTTACGGTAGTTGTACGGGTCTCACGGTATGATGCCGGTGATTCGGAGGTGGACGGTAGATCTGTTAGGGTAAGCCTCATGGTGGTGATGGTACGAACAGTGGTGGGTATATTGGTGGTAATATGGAAGTCATGATAGTTTTAACGAAGGTGACTTTGGTTCACGTCGAACGGCTCGGTGGTGGCTGTTAGCCGCCGAGTGGTGGGTAATGGAAGCTTCACAGAGGTGGTGATGGTACAGGTTCACGGTGGTTTAAAGGGTGGTGGTGGTTCGGACTTGGCGATGATGGTTTGGACTTGATGGTGTTGGTTCTACAATGGTGGTTGGTTCATGGAAGTTTCACGGCCAAAACCCTACGGTGGCTGTTATGGTTCATGGTTGAGGGTGGTGGTGTGATGGTGGTGGTTAACGTTAGTGCGGATGATGGTTAGTGGTTCACATGGCAACGGTGGTGGTTGAATGCGGGTTTCACGACAGGGACGGTGAAGATGGGACGGTGTAGATGGTACGGGCGAAACGGTGAAAATGGTACGGGCGAAACGGTGAAGATGGTACGGATGAAAGGGTGATGATGATGGTGATGAAATGTTGATGGTGATGGTATGATGATGATGACGGTGTGATGAAGATGATGGTATGATGATAGTGATGGTGGTCACATGATGGTGGTGATTCTATGATGATAATGATAATGGTTACATGGATTATGGCTTCATGAGAATGATAAGAGTATGACGAGGATTGGCAATAAGGGATTCCCTTAAGTTGAGACCGACGTGTAGAGACGAATTCGTGGACCTTCGAATCACCCAATTCGGAGTCCGTACGATCGAGTTGCGGGAACGGTACGAGATCGTATTCTAGATGCCGTGTTCGGGAAGGTATATCTCTTCAACACGTAGAATAATTAATACTAGTTCGGGTTATGAATACCGTGTTGAGGATGACGTGTAAGATTTATAATTATGACAAGTGATAACCGATAAAGATTAATTATTTTAATAATGGTCATTCGATAGACGTATAGAAAGATGGTTATCAAAGCTAGTAGTTAAAACATAAGTAGTTTTCGGACATAGTAAACGAAAGAGTTTTCGGCCGAAAAAGATTTTGACCGAAATAGTTTTCAGACATAGTACCTTCAAACGAAAGAGTTTTCGGACATAACGTTTTCGACCGAAACGTTTTCGACCGAAATAGATTTCGATCGAAAAAGATTTCGGACAAGAAGTTTTCGGATGAACATATAGGTTATAACCTTGTTCCGTTCATGAGCGTTGATAGATATGTTAGCATCCTACCTATCTTGAAGTTATCCTTGCTAAGTGAGATAAGTTCCATAGAAGTCAGGTGAGTTCTTATTGTCCTTTTTCCCTAACGGTTTTGGGCTGGCATGCATACCGGTGGAAAGATTTAAAAGACAAAGTATATTATTTTATAAAAAATGTTATTTTTATAAAATGAAAGGCAAAGTATTGTATTTTATAAAAATGTTATTTTTATAAAATGAAAGAGAAAGGCATAGTTTTTTATAAAATGTCGATTTTATAAAAAGAATGATAAAGTGTTAGAATAATACTATCGTAATTTCAAGAAAAGTAAAACAAAGTAAAGATTGGTAAAGAAGCTGCATGTTGATGCAGTTTGACAGTGACAGTGACAGATGCCATATTATATGCTTATGTGTTAATATGTGTTATCTGTCTGTGTGTTATGTGTTTCAATAACATTATATTATGTGACGTAGTATAACTGCATAGTAGTTGCAAAATAAAAAGTCCTGCAGGCAAGCAAAGTAGAAGTCTCACCCCGAGGTGTGAGCAAGCAAAGTAGAAAGTCTCACCCTGAGGTGTGAGCAGGAAAAAGAGTCTTCACTTCGGTCTAAGCGAGAAAGTCCCACCCTGAGGTGTGGGCACAACAAAGTAAAAGTCTTACCCTGAGGTGTAAGCGAGCAAAGGGATCTTGCCCTTGGGCAATGATTCATTTGTGAAAGTTAAAGTATGTTATAGTCACTTGTCTTGTACGAGTGAAATGTAAAGTTGTAAAGAGTAAAGGAGGACACCTTAATAGGTTACCTTAAAAGCAAAGTTGTAACGAAAGATATAACGTAACATGGATACGACGTCAATTTATGTAACATCACAAATTTATTTTCTTAAAACACGGGATCCGTTTTGGACTAAGGTTGTCAAAGAACAAACTTTTTGTGCTAAACCCTATAACAAATAACTAGATAACAAAGCTGAAAATGAAATTTACTTCAACGTTGAGGGGATCAAAGTGAAAATTTAGTTAAACCTAAAAACCAAATGTTTATATCCAGCCGCCTCCTTGTTCGTTTGACACCACCCGACGACAGCAAGGAAAGAATCACCGGAGCAATTCCGGCTAGAAAACTCAGACGTGGTGGTTATGGCTACACCTAGATGACGGAATCAACACAACACCCTAATCGTCTCCTTCATTTCGTCACCTGCAGAACCGAAACCAACACCATTATCCTCCTCCTAACCTGCAACTCTAAGCCTCTCCTCCACCTTCACTAAACCCTAATCCGACCAAACTAAGCATTTCGTGTAACTCGGTTACATGGAGAAGCTTCCGGCGACGCGTACGGCTCGGTGACAGCAGTGGAGCGTCTGGGCAGAGGTTCACGGCCGAAATGGAGGTTCGGAATGGAAAGAACCTGTGATGGTGGTTCGGCGGCGGCGTGTTGATTATGTGAAGATGAAGAGGGTAGCAACAGAAGTGGTGGCGAAGTTATGGCAGCCATACGGTGGCGACATCAGTGGTTCACGATGGAGGGTGGTGGCGTTATGGTGGTGTTATAGTGGTTATATGGCGGCGGAGGCTGTTAATGGTGGTGGTAACAGCAGTAGGCTCGAGTAACGTGGTGGTAAGCTTCACGACGGTTAGCGGTGGTCTTACGGGTCTCACGGCAGTGAAGAGTGTGGTCATGATGGTAGTTACGGTAGTTGTACGGGTCTCACGGTATCACGCCGGTGATTCGGAGGTGGACGGTAGACCTATTAGGGTAAGCCTCATGGTGGTGATTGTACGAACAGTGGTGGGTATAGTGGTGGTAATATGGAAGTCATGATAGTTTTAACGAAGGTGACTTTGGTTCACGCTGAACGGCTCGGTGGTGGCTGTTAGCCGCCGAGTGGTGGGTAATGGAAGCTTCACAGAGGTGGTGATGGTACAGGTTCACGGTGGTCTAAATGGTGGTGGTGGTTCGGACTTGGTGACGAGGGTTCGGATTTGATGGTGTTGGTTCTACAATGGTGGTTGGTTCACGGCAGTTTCACGGCCAAAACCCTACGGTGGCTATTATGGTTCACGGTTGAGGGTGGTGTTGTTATGGTGGTGGTTAAAGGTGGTGCGGATGATGGTTAGTGGTTGACATGGCAACGATGGTGGTTGAATGCGGGTTTCACGACAGGGATGGTGAAGATGGTACGGGCGAAACGGTGAAGATGGTACGGATGAAAGGGTGATGATGATGGTGATGGTATGTTGATGGTGATGGTATGATGATGATGATGGTATGATGAAGATGATGGTATGATGATAGTGATGGTGGTCACATGATGGTGGTGATTCTATGATGATAATGATAATGGTTACATGGATTATGGCTTCATGAGAATGATAAGAGTATGACGAGGATCGGCAATAAGGGATTCCCTTTAGTTGAGACCGACGTGTCGAGACGAATTCGTGGACCTTTGAATCACCCAATTCGGAGTCTGTACGATCGAGTTACGGGAACGGTACAAGATCGTATTCTAGATGCCGTGTTCGGGAAGGTATATCTCTTCAACCCGTAGAATAATTAATACTAGTTCGGGTTATGAATACCGTGTTGAGGATGACGTGTAAGATTTATAATTATGACAAGTGATAACCGGTAAAGATTAATTATTTTAATAACGGTCATTCGATAGACGTATAGAAAGATGGTTATCAAATCAGACATAGTAAACGAAAGATTTTTCGGTCGAAATAGTTTTCGGTCAAAAAAGATTTCGACCGAAATAGTTTTCGGACATAGTACTTTCAAACGAAAGAGTTTTCGGTTGAAAAAGATTTCGACCGAAATAGTTTTCGGACATAACGTTTTCGACCGAAATAGATTTCGATCGAAAAAGATTTCAGACAAGAAGTTTTCGGATGAATATATAGGTTATAACCTTGTTCCGTTCATGAGCCTTGACAGATATGTTAGCATCCTACCTAGCTTGAAGTTATCCTTGTTAAGTGAGATAAGTTCCATAGAAGTCAGGTGAGTTCTTATTACCCTTTTTCCCTAACGGTTTTGGCCTGGCATGCATACCGGTGGAAAGATTTAAAAGGCAAAGTATATTATTTTATAAAAAATGTTTTTTTATAAAATGAAAAGCAAAGTATTGTATTTTATAAAAATGTTATTTTTATAAATTAAAAGGCAAAGTATAGTATTTTATAAAAAGGTTATTTTTATAAAATGAAAAAGAAAGGTAGTATTTTGTAAAAATGTTATTTTTATAAAATGAAAGAGAAAGGCATAGCTTTTTATAAAAGGTCGATTTTATAAAAAGAAAGGTAAAGTGTTAAAGAGAATAGTACTATCTTTGAAATGTAATTTCAAGAAAAGTAAAGCAAAGTAAAGATTGGTAAAGAAGCTGCATGTCGATGCAGCTTGACAGTGACAATGATAGATGTCATATTATATGCTTATGTGTTAATATGTGTTATTTGTCTATGTGTTATGTGCTTCAATGTCATTATATTATGTGACGTAGTATAACTGCATAGTAGTTGCAAAGTAAAAAGTCCTGCAGGCAAGCAAAGTAGAAGTCTCACCCCGAGGTGTGAACAAGCAAAGTAGAAAGTCTCACCCTGAGGTGTGAGCAGGAAAATGAGTCTTCACTTCGGTCTAAGCGAGAAAGTCCCACCCTGAGGTGTGGGCACAACAAAGTAAAAGTCTTATCCTGAGGTGTAAGTAAGTAAAGGGATCTTGCCCTTGGGCAATGATTCATTTGTGAAAGTTAAAGTATGTTATAGTCACTTGTCTTGTACGAGTGAAATGTAAAGTTGCAAAGAGTAAAGGAGGACACCTTAATCGGTTACCTTAAAAGCAAAGTTGTAACGAAAGATATAACGTAACAATTTTATAATCGTCACGTTGCAAAGTTTTAAAGTAAATATAAAGTATTTTCAAAGAAAGTAAAAGTAAAGCTTATTTTTATTTTTATAAAACAAAGCTACCTAAAAGAAAGTTTACAGTTTAAAGTAAAGATAGAACTTAACAGCGTTAGCTAACTTTTAGTATGCATGACAGGTAGAAAAAGGTAAAGAGATAGTAAAGTAGAGCAGCCGTGAGGGCTGGATAGCATGGGGATCGGGTTGCTGCGCTGAAGACTGACATTTCCTATTCCTGATAGTTATGATTGAATAAAGTTTTATTTGGTTTGGATTTTTATGAATGTTCTAATTAAAGACTTTCGTTGTAAAAGATTCTGATTAACAGTTTAAGAACTATGTTTGTTATGTTTTGTGCCAACTATGAGATGTACCCTGTTTGAGGCATTTCAAGTTGGTATCAGAGCCATAGTTTGAAAGATTCAGACATTTGCGATAATGTCTGAACTTAAACTAAAAATGGGACAAAGGAAAGGAAGGAAAGGGATGTTAGTCAGTGCAACCCGTCCATGGATAGAAAGTGAAAGAAGATATTCAATGTCCTAACATAGAACATAGACGATAATGCCTTAGTACAGATAGTAGACAGTAAATGTTGTAGCATAGGTAGTACATAGTACGTGCTTTCGCATAGACAGTAGAAAGTAGACAGTATGTGCCTTACAGTAGAAACATGGAACTTGGATACAAATGTTAACTGACAGTGAATGTTCAGAACCCGAGTAGTAAGGTAAATTAGTAATTTCGTACCGGTCTCTGCAATTAGTAATTTACATTACTCGAGGTGTTCTAAATAATTACCTATCATGAGAACATGAGTATTCCTTGTTCGTTGGGGAATAGAAATATTAATGGCAAGTAGAGAAAGAGATAGTACATGACTAGTTATGCTATTTTATAGAAATGTTCAAAAGAGTCTTGCCATGTGCAATCTAAATCAGAGGAGTCTTGCCTAGTGCAAGCAAAGCAAAGAATCGAGAAAGAACGAATGAGGAAGGCAGAGTGAGAACCATAAGGTTCATAACGATAGATCACCGGCCAACCGACTTGCAGAGGAAAATAAACACTCGTGCAATGATTCTAAATCCTGCTGAGACAAGGAAAAAGGAGAAAGGGCATAACATAACCAACCACAATGCATAGTATGATGGCAGGCCAACTTTGGAGCCTGTAGTTGGGGTGATATTCAATATTGGAAGTCGTCTTGCCAACAACCCTACCCGAAGCTATGAAAGAAACGAGAAAACGTGAAAGGAAACCTGAAAGACAGAGAAAGAGGAGGTGATAGAGTTGTTGGAGAGACTGATAATGGCAACTCAGATGCAGAACTTTTGTAGAAATAATTAAAAAGCTTTTCGAAGATGCGATCCACCAATACTAAATGGCAAGGAAGGGGTTTTGTTACCTATTGATAGAAAGAATGAGTGCGGTTATCAACGCCAACCTTGTTACAGAAACTACTGTTCATATAACCACGAAAGTGATAGAAGCGGTAGATGACTTAAGAATCAAGGGCCATGGAATTTCCTGTTAGGGTATCTCTGTTAGCCCGATAAGGAATAATTATAGTTTTGGGAATAGTTTGGCTCGCTGCCAACGAAGCCCGCGTGGTATGTAAAAGAAAGACAATCCGTCTCAAAACTTCTGATGGTAGTTCAATTTCGGCTATGGGGACAGAGAATGTATAGTGCCTGACATCATCTCAATGATCGAGGCTGAAAGCTTTATGAGGCGCAACTGAGAGGCTCACTTAGCATATGTCGTTGATGCTAGAAGGAGAGTTACAGAGTTGAAAGATGTACCCGTGGTGTGCGATTTACCGGAGGTGATCCTCGTGGACTTGCCTAGGATGCCACCTGATTGGGAGATATAGTTTAGACAGATGTGACACCAAGGGCCCAGTTCGCTGCGAAAGCACCTTATCGGTTCCTACGTTAGTACGAGAGGTGAGTTCAGGAATCCCTATTTCACTGTTTTAGGGTGATGTGCACACTCACAGAGAACGTTTTATAATAAATATCTTTTATTACTAAAACGAGGATGGTCACAGAGGTATATGTTACAAGAGAGAATGGTTTAATAAACTATATGTTTTTAAGCAAACATAGTATAGACAGAGAATGATTATAGATACATTGTTTTCAAGGAAAAGGGTATGGTTATAGCAAGTTAAGGTTATATAACTAAATGTATTATAAACAACAGTGAAACAGAAAGTCAAATACATTGTCTAATCTGTTAGAGTATCGATGCCATAGTAAAGTCTTGAGATAGTATCATAGACCTAGAAACTAAAGATATGTTCCTATGGCAGCGTCATGGCCCGAGTTCATGACTGCCATAAGAACAACAGGGGCAGTGACTTTGTGGTACTGTCAATGGTGATGGTTGTACAGTTTGGTATAGTGAGTAACGATGGTTACTCAAGTGATGTTGATCACTAGACATAGGTTCCTTCGGGAACAACTACCGGTTCCTTCGGGGACAAGCACAGGTTCCTTCGGGGACAGGCATAGGTTCCTTCGGGGACATACAGAGACGCTACAGTATGACACAGATTTAGACATTTAATGTATGAATTTAACGACAGAGCATAGAATATCTATGTATTAATCTACATGTTGAATGGTGATTACCTACTTAGTAGGTTTAAAGAATGTTTTTCAATAAATAAGTTTTATGTGATTAACATGAGAAAGAAATGTCTTATATCCAAGGGGATTGGAAAAGAAAGGGATGATCGAGTATCACCACACGTGTCATCTAATGATAACAAAAATCTATGAACATAGTTTTGAAAGAATCCCATTCGGGAAATGCTAACGGTCACGACATATTAGAGAATATATATTGTTAGTCACAAGGGGATGCAAATCCCTAAGACCATGCAGTAATATGTGGTAAAAGCGGTGCACAATAGACTAATGATGAGAAAAGTAAAGAGCAGAGGAGAGCCATGAACACGGGAGTAGGAAAGTAAAGATCGTGTACCTAGTGTACCGTCTGAATAGATACCTGCCCGACCAGTTGAGTATGATAGAGAAATGCTTGATATGGTTCCTTGGAAATGAAATGATATGGTTCCTTCAGGGACGAAGCGATATGGTTCCTTCGGGAACGAGATGACATGGTTTCCTTCTGGAACACGATAGTAGGACTCATTCGGGAACGACCTGGTATGTTCCTTCGATGGAAAGTGCACCAAGGATAGCGTATAAGGAACCCACAATAACAAAAGGGGTTCAGACAGAGGTTGATAACAACTGCCTAAAGAATAAATAAAACAATTTAAACGGGATATTAGAACACCAAAGAGACACTCCTAAGTGTCGAAAAGAGTTCATGACCCGCTAAGCATGACACACCCACACAGGTGCTTGTTGGAATCGAGTTAAGTCCACCCACGTGTGGTGCATGAGAATAAAGTAGGTTATACTATCCAGTATAACATCCGAGATGATAGTTACAGAGAAGTAGAGGCAGTAGGGACATGTAAACCCTAACTACATGCAGCTTATGTATGGCATCGAATGTTCATCAACATGAAGATCGACATACAGATTCAAAAGAAGTGAAGATACTACCTAGTCGCGAGGTACTAGGTTTAGTTGTGTAACAAGAAGCGACGAATTTCGAGGACGAAATTCTTATAAGTAGGGTAGACTTCTAACATCCCAAATTTCTTTTCTTAAAACGCTGGATCCGTTTTGGACTAAGGTTGTCAAAGAACAAACTTTTTGTGCTAAACCCTATAACAAATAACTAGATTACAAAGCTGAAAATGAAATTTACTTCAAGGTTGAGGGGAGCAAAGTGGAAATTCAGTTAAACCTAAAAACCAAATGTTTATATCCCAACCGCCTCCTTGTTCGTTTGACACTCCACCCGACGGCAACAAGGAAAGAATCACCGCAGCAATTCCGGCTAGAAAACTCAGACGTGGTGGTTATGGCTACACCTAGATGACGAAATCAACACAACACCCTAATCGTCTCCTTCATTTCGTCACCTGCAGAACCAAAACCAACACCATTATCCTCCTTCTAACCTGCAACTCTAAGCCTCTCCTCCACCTTCACTAAACCCTAATCCGACCAAACTAAGCATTTCCTGTAACTCGGTTACATGGAGAAGCTTCCGGCGACGCGTACGGCTCGGTGACAGCAGTGGAGCGTCTGGACGGAGGTTCACGGCCGAAATGGAGGTTCGGAATGGAAAGAACCTGTGATGGTGGTTCGGCGGTGGCGAGTTGATTATGTGAAGATGAAGAGGGTAGCAACAGAAGTGGTGGCGAAGTTATGGCAGCCTTACGGTGGCGACAACAGTGCTTCACGGTGGAGGGTGGTGGCGTTATGGTGGTGTTATAGTGGTGATATGGTGGCGGAGACTGTTAATGGTGGTGGTAACAGCAGTGGGCTCGAGTAATGTGGTGGTAAGCTTCGCGACGGTTAGCGGTGGTCTTACGGGTCTCACGGTAGTGAAGAGTGTGGTCATGATGGTAGTTACGGTAGTTGTACGGGTCTCACGGTATGATGCCGGTGATTCGGAGGTGGACGGTAGATCTGTTAGGGTAAGCCTCATGGTGGTGATGGTACGAACAGTGGTGGGTATATTGGTGGTAATATGGAAGTCATGATAGTTTTAACGAAGGTGACTTTGGTTCACGTCGAACGGCTCGGTGGTGGCTGTTAGCCGCCGAGTGGTGGGTAATGGAAGCTTCACAGAGGTGGTGATGGTACAGGTTCACGGTGGTTTAAAGGGTGGTGGTGGTTCGGACTTGGCGATGAGGGTTTGGACTTGATGGTGTTGGTTCTACAATGGTGGTTGGTTCATGGAAGTTTCACGGCCAAAACCCTACGGTGGCTGTTATGGTTCATGGTTGAGGGTGGTGGTGTGATGGTGGTGGTTAACGTTAGTGCGGATGATGGTTAGTGGTTCACATGGCAACGGTGGTGGTTGAATGCGGGTTTCACGACAGGGACGGTGAAGATGGGACGGTGTAGATGGTACGGGCGAAACGGTGAAAATGGTACGGGCGAAACGGTGAAGATGGTACGGATGAAAGGGTGATGATGATGGTGATGAAATGTTGATGGTGATGGTATGATGATGATGACGGTGTGATGAAGATGATGGTATGATGATAGTGATGGTGGTCACATGATGGTGGTGATTCTATGATGATAATGATAATGGTTACATGGATTATGGCTTCATGAGAATGATAAGAGTATGACGAGGATTGGCAATAAGGGATTCCCTTAAGTTGAGACCGACGTGTAGAGACGAATTCGTGGACCTTCGAATCACCCAATTCGGAGTCCGTACGATCGAGTTGCGGGAACGGTACGAGATCGTATTCTAGATGCCGTGTTCGGGAAGGTATATCTCTTCAACACGTAGAATAATTAATACTAGTTCGGGTTATGAATACCGTGTTGAGGATGACGTGTAAGATTTATAATTATGACAAGTGATAACCGATAAAGATTAATTATTTTAATAATGGTCATTCGATAGACGTATAGAAAGATGGTTATCAAAGCTAGTAGTTAAAACATAAGTAGTTTTCGGACATAGTAAACGAAAGAGTTTTCGGCCGAAAAAGATTTTGACCGAAATAGTTTTCAGACATAGTACTTTCAAACGAAAGAGTTTTCGGACATAACGTTTTCGACCGAAACGTTTTCGACCGAAATAGATTTCGATCGAAAAAGATTTCGGACAAGAAGTTTTCGGATGAACATATAGGTTATAACCTTGTTCCGTTCATGAGCGTTGATAGATATGTTAGCATCCTACCTATCTTGAAGTTATCCTTGCTAAGTGAGATAAGTTCCATAGAAGTCAGGTGAGTTCTTATTGTCCTTTTTCCCTAACGGTTTTGGGCTGGCATGCATACCGGTGGAAAGATTTAAAAGACAAAGTATATTATTTTATAAAAAATGTTATTTTTATAAAATGAAAGGCAAAGTATTGTATTTTATAAAAATGTTATTTTTATAAAATGAAAGAGAAAGGCATAGTTTTTTATAAAATGTCGATTTTATAAAAAGAATGATAAAGTGTTAGAATAATACTATCGTAATTTCAAGAAAAGTAAAACAAAGTAAAGATTGGTAAAGAAGCTGCATGTTGATGCAGTTTGACAGTGACAGATGCCATATTATATGCTTATGTGTTAATATGTGTTATCTGTCTGTGTGTTATGTGTTTCAATAACATTATATTATGTGACGTAGTATAACTGCATAGTAGTTGCAAAATAAAAAGTCCTGCAGGCAAGCAAAGTAGAAGTCTCACCCCGAGGTGTGAGCAAGCAAAGTAGAAAGTCTCACCCTGAGGTGTGAGCAGGAAAAAGAGTCTTCACTTCGGTCTAAGCGAGAAAGTCCCACCCTGAGGTGTGGGCACAACAAAGTAAAAGTCTTACCCTGAGGTGTAAGCGAGCAAAGGGATCTTGCCCTTGGGCAATGATTCATTTGTGAAAGTTAAAGTATGTTATAGTCACTTGTCTTGTACGAGTGAAATGTAAAGTTGTAAAGAGTAAAGGAGGACACCTTAATAGGTTACCTTAAAAGCAAAGTTGTAACGAAAGATATAACGTAACAGTTTTATAATCGTCACATTGCAAAGTTTTAAAGTAAAGATAAAGTATTTTCAAAGAAAGTGAAAGTAAAGCTTATTTTTATTTTTATAAAACAAAGCTACCTAAAAGAAAGTTTTACAGTT
Organism: Smallanthus sonchifolius; assembly: GCA_023525975.1. Lineage (NCBI taxonomy): Eukaryota > Viridiplantae > Streptophyta > Magnoliopsida > Asterales > Asteraceae > Smallanthus > Smallanthus sonchifolius. Next base: position 78,270,098 of record CM042037.1, read on the forward strand.
TAAAGTAAAGATAGAACTTAACAGCGTTAGCTAACTTTTAGTATGAATGACAGGTAGAAAAAGGTAAAGAGATAGTAAAGTAGAGCAGCCGTGAGGGCTAGATAGCATGGGGATCGGGTTGCTGCGCTGAAGACTGACATTTCCTATTCCTGATAGTTATGATTGAATAAAGTTTTAATTGGTTTGGATTTTTATGAATGTTCTAATTAAAGACTTCCGCTGTAATAGATTCTGATTAACAATTTAAGAACTATGTTTGTTATGTTTTGTGCCAACTATGAGATGTACCCTGTTTGGGGCATTTCAATTTATAAACCTGTAACTTACAGATTGACCCCTGATGTATTAACAGTTAATACCTAACTAATAATTAACTGTTTAATTATTAACTCTATATTTTACTAATTATAAATAATCAGTAAAATACATTCATTAAATGTTTAACAGATTAAAAATTTATTCCCCGTAAATAATTAATTCACTAAGTAATTAATTATCTCAATCACCGATAAATATTTCTCTAAATATTTATTCACCGTTTATTATTTCCGTCTTTCGTGGACTATAATATTTAACAATTAATTATTATATATATTTGTTCGTTGCCCAAAGTGCAACTCTTTGGATCGTACCTAGTTAGTAACGTTGACTTAATTGACGATCGAACATCATATATCCAACACTTCATGCACCTCACCTTATCAAAAACTTATTATCTGTTTGACGCCTTACTACAGATAATCTCATTTCCATAGAATTTGACCCATTTGGTTTTCTTGTGAAGAATTACCCGACACGGATTCCTATCCTTCGATGTGATAGCACGAGAGAGCTTTATCCACTATCCTTGCCCACTACTCAAGTCACAAGTCCCTCCACTTTTGCTGCCCTATCTCAAGAGTTATGGCATTCTCGGTTGGGACACCCGAGATCCTCTTTATTACGTGTTTTGAATAAAGACAAGTCTATTTCAATTTCCAACTTTGCGAATAAACCTTTCAATGTGATAATGGAATCGAATACAATAACACTACATTTCAAAACTTTTGCACCCAACATGGCATGATGTTTTGTTTTTCATGCCCTTATACCTCTTCCCAAAATGGCAAATTCGAACGTAAAATACGGTCCATTAATAATATTATCCATACCCTTCTCACCCACGCTTCTTTACCCACCACCTTTTCACACCATGCCTTACAAATGGCCACATATCTCCTAAATATCCTTCCCTCCAAAACCAAAGCTCACCACACTCCCACATATCTCCTTTATAAGAAACAACCTACCTACACCCATCTCAAAACATTTGTTTGTCTATGTTATCCTTTAATCCCCTCCACCTACATTTACAAACTCCATAGTCGTTCATCCCCATGTGTGTTTTTAGGCTACCCCTCTAATCATCGGGGATATAAGTGCTACGAACTTTCCACCCTTAAACTTATCATTTCACGCCATGTTTTTTTTTATGAACACATTTTCCCCTTTGCCTCCCACCACCTTCCCCTCTTATGAGTTTCTACACACGAATCTGTCCCCAACCCTTCACCCATTCATCTCAGATAATATTCAGCCCACAGTTTACACTCCCACTTCCCTAGCCCAGCAACCAGTCCCATCCTCCCCTGCTCCTATCTCTCTAGCCCACTCGACCCATTAAACACCCCCTCCCCCACCACCCTTGACAACTCTACTGCTGCCCAAACCACTCCCCCCTCTGGACTACTCTCGACACCACAAACAGCCCACACAACCCACCCCTCCGGTTCCTCCACAATAGCCCCCATCGTCATCACAATCTCCTGAGCAGTCACCACTGTCTCCTGCCCCCACTCCACCACCACCAACTCATCCCCCTCCACTTCGGACCATGACCACCCGAAGCATGGCCAAGATCACCAACCCCATTCCTCCTTTTAATCTTCACACAACCTACATTGAACTTCTTCCTCATAGCCCAACTATAGCCTTAGCTACACCCGTTTGGAACCATGCCATGACCGATGAGTTTCGTGCTCTTATCGAAAATAACACTTGGGAGTTGGTACCTCATCACCTGGACATGAATATTATACGGTCTATGTGGATTTTTAAACACAAGACTAAATCGGATGGTTCCCTTGAGCGCTACAAAGCGCGTTTAATTTGTAATGACAGGTCTTAACAGGTGGGAGTGGACTGCAATGAGACTTTCAGCCCCGAGGTCAAATCAGCAACCATCTGTACGGTATTAAGCATTGCTCTATTCCACAACTGGGAAATCAATCAACTACGTAAAGAACGCTTTCCTACATGGTTTTCTCTCTGAAACTGTCTTCATGCATCAACCCATGGGGGTTTCGGGACCCCACACAACCCCATCATGTATGTCGTCTCAAAAAGTCTCTCTATGGTCTAAAACAAGCACCGAGGGCGTAGTATCAACGCTTCACAGATTATGTCACCACATTGGGCTTTCATCACAGCTCTTGTGATCACTCCTTATTCATCTACCACAGCGGACCAGACATTGCCTACCTATTACTCTATGTTGATGATATTATGCTGACCACTTCTTCCCCGGCTCTCAAAACCCGCCTTCTACATAACCTGTCCACTGAGTTTACCGTGAAAGACTTCGTCCCTCTCAACTACTTTCTTGGAATTTCTATCTCCTGCATCAACCATGGTCTGTTCTTATCCCAATCCAAGTATGCTCAAGAAATTCTCCAACGGCCTCACATGACCTCTTGCAACCCAGTTCATACACCCGTTGACATCGCCAGGAAGTTAAGTGCAACATCCGGCATACCACTGGACCAACCACCACTGCCACACTGTTCCGAAGTCTCGCTGGGGCCTTCCAATATTTGACATTCACTAGACCCGACATTTCCTACGTTGTGCAACAGGTTTGTATGCATATGCATGCCCCTCACGATGTCCACATGCTTGCTCTAAAACGAATGCTTCGCTACATCAAAGGGACGGTCACCATGGGGCTTCACATGAGCCCAAGCCGTCCAGCCGTTCTTACGGCCTACACTGATGCAGATTGGGCAGGCTGCCCCGATACCTGCCGTAGTACCGAGGCCGAGGCCTCTAAACGACAAACCACTATCTCCCGCTCTAGTTCCAAGGCCGGATACAGAGGTGTAGCCAATGTCGTTGCTGAAATATGCCGGTTACGTAACCTCCTTCTTGAACTGGGCAGGCCTCCTACTCCAACCTACATGACTGGGAACCCCATTAAGCACCAACGCACCAATCATATAGAGATCGACATCCACTTTGTTCGGGAAAAAGTTCAACATGGTCAGATACGCGTTATACATGTCCCTTCTGGCTATCAACCGGCAGGCATCTTCACCAAGGGTCTCCCACGAGTGCTGCTCAATGAGTTCTGCTCAAGTCTAAGCATCCGTCAACCTCCTCCTTACACTAGGGGGTATACCGTATATTAGACTAGATATTATATTAGACCTTGTATTTATTAGAATACTTATTTGTCTCTTTTATCATCAGTAATCACATGTTTTAAGGTGTGTCGTGAAGACGATTAAGCTCCCCTAATTCAACTATTTTCTTTGTTTCCTCCCCATATAAATCTTCTAGAGCTAGATTCTCTCTAGTTCATCAATAACATACGTTGGGGCTTTAAACAACGAGAAGTAGAACAACCTTAATCAAAGTAATTCTACCTCCAGCTGATAGTTTAGATTCAAAAATTGATGCCATTCATGTTCGGCCTAAGCCCAAGTATGTAATACCTTGCTATATATTATGGAAATTTACCTAAGAATAGAAGCCAAAATAAAAACACCTAAGTTCAATAAATTTACTAGTGACCAGTCACCCAAGAAGATAATATCATCATCATAGAAGAGGTGGGCCGTTGTTGATCTTTGCCTTGACATGAAAAGTGTTCAAGATTTGGCTTCCGAATACATCCCAAAATGACTCAAGAATGTGTGGCCCACCCAACATGCATTTAGAGGAATACACACAATAAAACTAGAAGAAGAGACAGCTGACCAAATATTTGTTATGGTTAACCAGATATGTAGATGTTTTGCATGTAAACATCAATATCAAATCTGTACACTACAACCAACAATGAATCACCTATATTACATTTGCATCGATCTATGCTCTCTCTCGACAACTACAAAGGATACGCCCATGTCGCCTTGCCCAAAATTACAGGTTACCACTTTGAGAACGGAGTGTGCTGTCATTTTCTAAGCATGCATCCTGTAGGTGATTTTCACAGGAAACACACATGATGTTATTGAATATCAATTCATCTTAGAAAAGCTTCCAGGATTACAAGAAGATGCATACCATCCCATCCAGGGTTTGACATTTAAACATGTCTAATGATGACTACCACTGCTGCTGTCAAAAGTAGAATTTGGAGGAAGGGGTGCAGGGACCTGCTGTGAAGACCAAGGGCGTTCTTTCAAAAAAACTGCTTCAGCAGTCGATACATCACTCGTTGCGGAATATGGTCTTTTCACTTTCCTTTTATGCATTTCCTGAAAGTCAAACCAAAGTCAACCTTCAAGAAAACTGCTTATGCCGAAACTGCAGAACTAATACCTTTGAGTCTTTGGGTGCATATGTACTCATTGCTTGCTCAATGGAGGAATGAACCTCAACTGCCTGTTTGGTATCGCGGTAGCATTTGATAACACGAGTATGATCGTTGTTCTCAGAGGATGATTCAGATTTCAAGAATAGAATAAGTTTAGATGGAGGTGCATTCTGGTGATCTTTCTTTCCAGTAGTTAGTTCCATGGTGGCTAGGTTCTCCCAAAGAACATCCCACAACACCAAACATGGATCTCTAGCTGGATTGAATTTCTTCTGTGTTATAATGTTGGATGTCTGCACATATATCACTAGCAATCATGCTAACGAAACAATATAAAAATCTTTGTTTGGCTCTTGAACACAACTTTGAACAAGTTGCACATACCTGTAAGAGCATAACTCTTCGATGCGTGACAAGAAGTATCTTTTCTTTACGCAGCGATAAATGATCCTCGTAAGCATCGGATAAAGCAAACTTTCCACGGACTTTAAATAGATCCACCTGTAAAAAGAATGACCCTGATTCTGCAAGCTGCAGTATTACCTGTGCATGCAAAGGGTAAATGGGTAGAAGCATCTTTTAGATGAAAAAAAGGGTAAATAGGTAGATAGTACCTGTCCCTGTGCCCTGTAGTCATCATTGGGTTTGAGGAGATTATCACCACTGATAACCCTTGGGAGTCGTCTGCGGAGAAGAAGGTCTTCAGAAGTGATAGCAGCAGCAATCTTCACTCTCATTGCATTTGCACCTTCAGTTGTCTTTGATAACAAATCAAGGACACCGCTAACGGGTTGTGCAGCAGCACCTATTATCCCTTTACCAACACCCGAAACAAAACTCTCTACACCTGATGCCTTTGCACCTTCTAATGGTTTTGCAATTATACCCACCACTCCTCTATATAGCCCCTTTGCTTGTGCTCCTCCCCCCTCTTATCACATCACCAAAATCTTCAACACCTTTATTTTCCTGCCACCCATTATATTAATAACGGAACATCACTTCGTCTCCTTCTTCCAACTAAATAGATAAATATAAATATACCTGCCTCTGCTGACTTTGAATGAATTTCTTGTCCATTGATAAGGCAGCAACACCTTTGCTCCTATGTCCAAATGCACTGCTTGCATTTCCCAGTATATCCACACCAGAAAGCAGCTGAAGAGGCTGGCTTAGAATATCCTTTGTTATATTTGAGATGGCATTCGTCGTAAGAACACTTTGTCTCATTGACAAGTTTTCAAGGAATCTCTGATTCACACGTACCTGTCATGCCAACATACATCATCATTCTATTGTCTATACACCATCTATGTATCCAACACGTATTTTGTTGGAAATATGAGGTGATGGTACGGTACTTACGGGCATATTCTCCGTGTTCCCTAGAGCTGTCATCAAGGATGCCCAAAAACCAAGTACACCCACAGGGCGCTGAGTCGGTGACATAGCCATGGAGAACTTGAATCGAAACTCTGAGATATTTAGAACACTGCAATTACCATAATTATAAATCATTTTGTTATTAGAGATATATTATATTTATTAGGATATATTTTATTGATTTGTATATATCTAGTCCTAAAATAGTGGTAGAGATATTCTTTGTATTTCCCGTATAAATAGGGTGCTTGGTATCAATAATAATCATCAAGATTGCAATACCATAAACCACTTTTATGGTATTAGAGCTACGGTTCTGTTTTGTTCCTATAATACCAAACTCGGCTAAACCCTAACCGGCTCGTCTGCCTCTCTTCTTCTTCTTTTCCGATCGTCTGCTTCCTTCAAGCAGCAGTCCTTCGTCTTCATCTTTCTTCCGATCAGACCTACCATGCTGTAAACAAAGGACGACGCTTACACGTCCGATCCCAAGCCTATGGGCTTGCATCCGACGTATTCAGTAACAAATATTCAGACGAAGGTTCGTAGCCTAGACGGTTCAAAAGTCACTTACTCCTCGTGGACCAAACTCTTTAAGCTTCACGCCATCGCTTACAAAGTTTTTGACCACATTGATGACACGATTCCACCGGATCCAACTTCCGAAGGCTACGGCTCTTGGAAAGAAATCGATGCCCTCGTTCTTCAATGGATCTACAGCACCGTGTCTGATGACCTACTTGTTCGGGTGCTTGACGCCGACACCACCGCCCGGGCTTCTTGGTTAAAGATTGCACAAATCTTTCTGAGTAACAAAGGTTCCCGGGCCGCCGCTCTCGAAAGTGAGTTTTGTAACGTCACTCTCACAGCCTGCTCGTCCATGGACGACTATTGTCAGCGTCTTAAGGACATTGCTGATCAACTCGGAGATATGGACAAACCAGCCTCTGAGTCTCGTCGGGTTCTGCAACTAGTACGCGGTCTTCCCCAAATATGACACGGTAGCAGCCTTCATTAATCAAAGTACTACAACTTGGGATATCGCACGCAGTATGTTACAACTAGAACTTCAACGGCTCGCGGCTCGACATAAGACTTCTTTGGCTGTCCTTACAGCCCCATTAGCACCGGATCAGCAGCCCTCCCCCAGCTCTAACACGCACCAGTTCAGCCAAAGGGGACGGGGACAGGGACGAGGACCATTACGTAACAACTTAACAGGGGCGGACGGGGAAGGGGATGATACCAATACCAGAATCAATCTACTCAGGGACCTCCAGCCTCACCCTATCCGAATTGGGCTTTGTGGAATGCTCCCCCTTGCCCATATCCAACCCAATCCACCTGGAGGCCCACCACCCCTTTCTTGCAACCTTCTGCCCCAGTTCCTGCAGCAGCCCACTTTGCCGGATACTCTCCACAGCAGGCCCAGTACCAGCCTTCTGATCAGCCGGCTCCAGCCCAAGAACCCGGCCCACAGCCTTCTACCTACAGGTATAATGCACTTAATCCATCCGATCTTCAGGCGGCTTTCTCCACCATGCACTTGAATCAACCGGATCCAAATTGGTACATGGACTGACACAGGTAAGATCCAAAAATATTTTTCATCTACTGTACGTAATATTTTGGTTGGTAACGGTAATTGTTTACCAATTAAAGGGTCCGGCATAGGCTTTCATACCCTACCCAACCGAACCTATATCTTACCACACATTCTATACATCCCACAAATTATCAAAAATCTTTTATCCGTTAGACGCTTTACACGTGAAATTAGACGCTTTACGCGTGAAAATAGCTTATCTGTTGAATTTGACCCTTTCAGTTTTTCATTGAAGGATCTCACCTGTGGAAAGATACTTTCCCGCCACAATAGCACCGTGGATCTTTATACCTTCACTACTCCACAGCCCCCTGATTCAACATGCTTTCTCATCACTCCTTCAACACAATGGCATAACCGACTTGGTCATTCCGGTGCTCAAGTTTTAGATATTCTTGTCGTTTCAATCTTCATTGTAATAGGGACAAAACTTTTAATATTTGCAATTTTTGTCAACTTTCAAATAGTAAACGCTTACCTTTTTGTGATTCCAATTCCTTTACTTATGCACCATTTGACATCATTCATTGTGACCTGTGGACATCACCGGTTGCTAGCAATTCGGGGTACAAATACTACATGGTTTAAATCGATAATTTTTCTCACTTTGTTTGGATATACCCACTTAAATACAAATCTGAAACATTCACAAATTTTGTTAAATTTCATCGCCTAATTCAAACCCAATTCAATAGAAAAATAAAAACTTTCCAATGTGATTTTGGGGGCGAGTTCGATAACAATGACTTTAAAACCTTCGCCCATCACAACGGCCTTCTCTTCCGCTTCTCTTGCCCCCAAACCTCCTCCCAAAACAGTAGGGCCGAACGACTTATACGTCGCCTTAACGATATCATTCGATCCCTCCTCATACACGTCAATCTTCCACCAAAATTTTGGGTGGAAGCTCTCCATACGACCACTTACCTTCACAACATCCTCCCCACCAAACGCCTTAACTTCTACACCCCAACCTTTGCCCTTTACCTTCATCACCCAACCTATGACACCTTACGAGTGTTCGGGTGCGCTTGCTATCCAAACACATCGGCCACCCAACCACAAAAACTACATACTCGCTCCTTATGGTGCATCTTCCTTGGCTATCCCCACGACTCTAGGGGATATAAGTGTTTAGACCCGTCCACCGGTAAGGTCCTCATTTCCTGCCATGTTGTCTTTGACGAAACCCAGTTCCCATATGGCCAGCCCCTAAACCAACACCAGTACCATTTCCTAGAGGACCCCATACCACACGGTTTTAACTTCCAACACAGCCCTACCACCCAACCCCACCCAATCCCTCCCACACACCCCCACCGGCCTCCACTACCTGGTTCACATATTCCCGTCGTCCCAGGCCTCCCTACAACCCACCTTCGATGCCCACTGCTACCAGCCTACCTACTGCCCCTCCCAACTCAGAACCCGAGCCATCCCCACCCTCCAATCTACACCACATGGCAACCCATTCTAAAACCGGTAACACTAAACCAAAGCAACCACTTAACCTACACGCCACAACCCTCTCCCCAGTACCTAAAACCTATGCCCAAGCCTTTGCCAACCCTAATTGGTTACATGCTATGCAAGCCGAATTTAATGCGTTCCAAGAAAATGAAACTTGGACTTTGGTTCGACGCCCTGTAGACAGACCCGTTATCCGCTGCATGTGGCTTTTTCGCCATAAATTTAAATCCAAGGGCTCCCTGGAACGTATAAAGTACTACTGGTCGTTAATGGAAAATCACAGACCATGGGGATTGATTGTGAGGAAACTTTTAGTCCAACCGGCCACCATCCGGACCGTTCTATCACTTGCCGTCACCCGTTCTTGGCCCATCCATCAATTGGATGTCAAGAACGCCTTCCTACATGGGAACTTGCAAGAAACGGTCTTTATGCATCAACCCCTGGGATTTGTTGATCAACGAAATCCGCATTTGGTTTGTCATTAGAAGAAATCATTGTATGAGCTCAAACAGGCCCCACGTGCATGGTACACCCGATTTGCAACGTACATTACCGCACACGGTTTTACTAGCAGCGCCTGTGATAACTCCTTATTTATATATAAGAAAGGTCCTAATATTGCTTATTTGCTGCTCTATGTGGACGACATCGTTCTTACGGCGTCTACCGATGCTCTCCTCCATAGCATTATTCGTACACCCTCACGAGAGTTCACTATGACCGATTTGGGCCAATTACATCACTTCTTGGGTATAAAAGTTACTAAATGTACTAACAGGCTTTTCTTAACTCAACCCACATATAGCAAGGAGATTATTGAGCGGGCATCCATGACCGGTTGTAAACCATGAACCACACCGGTCGGCCTATCGGCCAAACTCAGTGCTACTGATGGGCCTCTCTTTACGGACCTTACACTCTACCGCAGTTTAGCCGGTGCACTCCAGTATCTCACATTCACCGGGCTAGATATATCCTATGCAGTCCAGCAGATATGCTTGTTTATGCACGAGCCACGTGACCCGCATTTTACGTTTATGAAGCGGATTATCCGCTACTCACAGGGTACTCCCGATTAGGGAGAAGCGACTTGTTTTTTCACTGGCCCACTCCTTAGTGACTTATTCTGATGCTGACTGGGGTGGTTGTCCAAACTCCAGATGTTCCACTAGCGGCTATTGCATGTTTCTTGGTGATAACCTCATTTCTTGGTCGTCCAAACGACAACCAATGGTATCACGGTCCAGCGCCGAGGCAGAGTATCGGGGCGTGGCTAACGCCGTTGCTGAAGTCACCTGGCTTCGTAATTTAATGCTTGAGTTGCACGTCCCGTTACAACGGGCAACAGTTGTTTACTGCGATAATGTTTCAGCGGTCTATTTATCTAATAATCCAGTTCAACATCAGCGAACTAAGCATATAGAGATTGATATTAATTTTGTCGGTCACATACGGGTCTTACATGTTCCTTCCGACATGCGGTATGCAGACATTTTTACAAAGGGTATCTCCGTAGAGCTGTTCCAATCATTTCGGTCTAGTTTAAGCGTCTGTGCACAACCAACTCAAACTGAGGGGGACTATTAGCGATATATTATATTTATTAGGGTATATTGATATATTGTATTGATTTGTATATATCTAGTCCTAAAATAGTGGTAGAGATATTCTTTGTATTTCCCTTATAAATAGGGTGCTTGGTATCAATAATAATCATCAAGATTGCAATACATAAACCACTTTTATTTGTTACTAGAAAAAAGTTGATGAGGCCTGAAATGACAGTGAAAAACATACCCGATCCCAATGATAGGGTCCACCGAGACGGCGGTTGTTTCAGCCTCACTGAATCTGCTAATATCAATCTGCTGGATCATACCATGAAGTCGCCAAATAATTGGTTCAGGAATACTTATCAAGAAGGCGGACTTTTCAGGTCCCTATAAGAAAAAAAAAACAATAGCAAAAACACATGGTATTTTATTACAGAAGCACGATTAAAGCCTTTACTAGAAGAAACAACAAGCACATACTAACCTGCAAGCCAATATAAGAAATAGCACATAAATCTAATGATCCATCAGATTGCCTTGTCGTAGAAAATTTCAAGATGTAATCAGTTTCTATTCCAATTATTTGTGGTCTAAAGAGTACCGGCATCGGTGTCAAAGGCAGCTGATTGTCGACTTGGATGCCTCGCATTCTTAATTTGATCCTGCAACATTCAAGTTACAGGAATTAGTATAATAGCAAAAGTGGATTTCAAGCAGGCAGGACATTACCTACTGATTCCAGAGCCCAAACCAGTTGAATGTGACAATAGAAGGTTCTGTACTGACAAGTAGAGTATCTCTTCAGGTGTATGATCAATAATGGACAATCCAAGTTCAGTGAGCTCAAGAGTAAGATGGAATTCACAATCCGAGGGAGATGAAACCAAATCATTCCTTGGTAATGAAGATGATGTGGTAACATTCCTATGGATATTTGCTGCTTTGGGATCATCATTGTTGTCTGGCATCCAGTCTCTCAGCATAACAACATTCATCTTCTCTTCTTTAACTACAGTAACACGCACAGCTTTAGTGGGCCCCCATTCACTTGAACAGGTAGATAATCACGAACCTCATCAATATTGTACTTAGCTGAATCTTTAGCGTCGGTGCCATCGACTAGGACTTCGAGGATTCGTTGCCTACCAACATCTTCCCATAAAAATGAAGCACTTGTGCAAGGATGTAGACAATGCCATGAATCATCAGCACCATCCATTTGCCGAAAATGGAAGGGTAAAAACATACTACGATTTTCAATCCTGCCATACACACTCAGCTTTTCAATTTGCAAGAAAACACAGCAGTAATAAATCTCAAAGTTTTAATCTCTAAAAAACAGGAGAAAAAATAACCTGTACTGGCTTGAAAATGAATTGGGTCGAAAGATGACGCCAAAACGTGAGCTTGTTGTTCCACTCCTTACTTCAACCTTCAAATACAATTGTTTGCCAGTAGTTTCATTTCTCAAAGAAACACGCATCCAGCCTTCAGTTGCAACACTAAATGGCGTACTCCAGTGGTATCCATCAGTCTTTAACTACAGTAGAGGTAAAATTGACCACAAAACAGAAGTAAGCAACAAACGTATCGAACATAAGTATTTACACAGGGAACAGGGTAATTATATCCAGACCTTCAATAATTCAACTTTGGTAGATGTGTGCCATCTAAAATGGTTTGGAGCATCCGTAGGATGTATCCAAATCAGTGACTGCGTATCACACTGCTGCAGACACAAGCTTAAGCCAGCCCTATTATAAAATAAGGTGTGTGGCTGAAAATGGATAACCTACATTAGAAATAAGAAAGAAAATATGAGTATGCTTTTCAAGAACCTACTTTACAAGCCACCAACTAAAAATGTGAATTGTGTCATTTGGGTCAGAAGAGAGCCAACCAAGGATGGAAACTAGCTTGAAGTCAATTAAAACAAGAACTTTTATACAGTAAAGTCAAATATGAAGACTAGATCTTAGACTGATGCTAACTTAAGGTAAAAGACAATCAAAACTTTTAGGGATATACCTTTGTCCTGTCTGATGTCATGTGCAGTAGAGCTGAAAGGTTGTAGTAAGATCCATCTGAACTTAAAGCTTTGACATCCACTCTTTGCTATATATGAGAGGAGAAGAGGGGAGGCGCTAGCAAAATACATGCTAGAGCAACAAGGTCATATTGGTGAATTAAAATGTGTATGTCTCACTTTCTTTTCCATGTCAATTAGTGATAGTCCAGGACTAAAACTTTCAGAATTCTGAGTAGCAACAGCTAAACCCACACGCGGTGAAAGATATGCATCATTCCGAGATGAAAACAACATAGCACCACCTTGTCCTACATAGTCCTGTGGAGAAAGCATGCTGGGAGTAGGACTAGTGTCCTCTATTGCTTCTAGAACTTGGATATTCCCATTTGAGCTAGTCTCTGTGGGGTGACTAGAACGACTCTTAAAGCTTAAAAAATTTCCAGATTTTGCAGGTTTTGTGTTCACCAAAGAATCTGCACCTGCCTTCTCTAAAGGTTCAATTTCTACCACTTGATATGCAAGTGGTACTGAGCAGTCATTACTAATCCAATACGGGACAAAAAATCTTATGGTATTAGGGGAAGCCGCAGATGCTCCCATGTCACGTTCAATGCTCACATGCAATCTCCTGCATATGCAATATCATACATCTCATCTAATTGCTCTTCTTATAGCTGATTACGGGATGAACAAATATAATCTCATCATAGAAATGAGTGATCTTGCAGTGACCAACTTTAAATAAAAATATGAATATAATATATTAAAGAGTATACGAACAAATGGAAGTTTCCTAGATAATTCTAGTGGTCAACAAAGCAACCAAAATTCTCTTAAAGCAGTAATCCTTTAAGGCCTTAACAAGAACAGAGGCATAGGAGTCTCAAGCTTGTTAGGGGAAGGAAATGCTGGTTCCAACCCTTTCCAATTTTGAAGTTCCTGGACGTTGGCCCTTACAACACCACTATTTGTACATGGAACTTCTTTTTCCAGTACAATGTGTTATATGCTATATCCAGAGTTTGTGGAAAAAGATAAAAATGACTTATTAAAAGTTTGTAAATATTAGAGTAAATATCCCAAGAAATAACAGCTTCCAAGCAATACATTGGTATCCCAATCGATGCCTTTGTATTCACAATATCACCATATAAATAGTACAAGATTAAGGTAGTGTTTGGTATGCATGAATGGATGGTGGAATGGAATTAGTCATTACGTTGGAATGAAACAAAACATGTTTGGTATCACATAGGAACGGAATTGACTACATAAGGAATGTGATTCTTCCCTTTCTAATGATTTTCATTCTTCCCTTTCTAATGATTTTCATTCCTTGGGGGATGTGTGTTTTTTTTCATTTCTTCAAGGAATGAAATTATTTTGTTTAATTAATATAACCGAACCATGACCTGACCCATGACCCGAACCAAGGACCGACCCATGACCCGAACCATGACCTGTACCGTGACCCGACCCATGACCCGAACCATGGACCCACCATGACTCGACCCGTGACCTGACCCATGCCCCGTTCCATGCCCCAAAGCATGCCTCGAACCATCACATGTGCTGTGACCCGACCCATGACCCAACCTATGCCCTAACCCATGACCCGACCCATAGTATAAATTTATTAATTACAAATATTTTATTTTTCATAAAATATTTTCCGACCAAACAACATGAAATAATGATTTATTTCATTCTCATAGGGTAACCAAACATGACAAAGGAATGGTAATGGTCCATTTCTTTCCATTGTCCATTCCATTCACTCGTCCATTCCATTACTTTGTTCATTCCATTACCTCATACCAAACATACCCTAATTCTACCTATGGATAGTATTCAAATTACATTAATACATTTGACCATATCAGTTCCTAGTCTTTAGCCAATAATTATGGGAGCATTATTCTCAGAATTAATGTGGACAGAAATCTAGGTTAATATACCCCCGTAGTCGAAGCAGGAGGCTGTCGGATGTTGAGACTGTGTTTGAAATCATCGAATAAAATGGATGGCAAGCCTTTAGTGAAGATATCGACAATTTGATAACAAGAGGGTACATGAAGAACTCTTACTTGACTGCGAGCAACCTTTTCCCGAACGAAGTGAATGTCTAACTCGATGTTGTACCGGATAGCCCGAAAGGTAAACGACACTAACGTTATCACAGTAAACTATTGTTGCCTGAGTTGGAGGATGTTTTAGTTATAATAGGAGGTTGATTAGCTAGGAGGTTTCAGATACAACATTGGCAACACCTCGATGTTTCGCTTCGACACTTGAACGGGATAACGTAGCTTGACGTTTGGAGGATTAGGATAGAAGATTGTCCCCTGAGTACACACAGTATCCGGATGTGGAACGTCACGTGTCCGGACAACCAGCCCAATTAGCATCCGTGTATGAGATTAACGAATATATTGAAGGCTTAGAGATGAATAGACCGTGTGACAAGGTTCCTTTGATATACCGAAGGATGCGTTTCAACGCGTGCATATGAGAAGATCGGGGTGCATGCATGTGCTTACATACTTGTTGGACTGCATAACTGATGTCAGGACGAGTGAAGGTTAAATATTGAAGTGCCCCCTGCAAGTTATCTATATTGAGTACCTCCTTCTTCTAAAAGAGTACCGGAAGTGGAACTGAGTTTAGATTTTTTATCCACCGGTGTGTTGGAGGCATTGCATGTGGTCATGCCCGCTTGTTTCGGTATTTCCCTGCATATTTCTGTTGTGATAGAAATAAAGAATCTGTGTGTCGTGTAACTGAGATGCCCAAAAAATAGCTAAGTGGCCCCAAGCCTTTCATGTCAAACTCAGGGGCAAGGAGTTTCATGGAGGTGCGACAAAGGGCATCGGAGGAGGTGATCAGGATTATGTCATCCACATATAACAATAGATAAGCAATGCGTGGACCATATTTGTATATGAACAAAGAATGGTCACATCGGCTATGTTGAAAACCAATAGTAGAGACATAATCGGCAAATTGTTGGTACCATGCTCTTGGAGCCTGTTTTAGCCCATATAAAGATTTCTTCAAACAACATACATGATTCGGGTAGCGAGAGTCTAGAAATCAAGGTGGTTGATACATAAAGACAGTCTCGCTAAGGTGACCATGAAGGAACGCGTTCTTGACATCGAGTTGATGGATAGGCCATGAATGAGATAAGGCGATGGCAAGAACCGTTCTGATAGTTGCGGGCTTGACCACCGGGCTGAATGTTTCTCCACAATCGATCCCAATCTATTGTGACCTGTCATCACACACCAAACGAGCTTTGTATTGCTCTAAAGAACCGTCAGATTTAGTTTTATGACGAAAAACCCACATGCTACGTACTATATTCATATGATTAAGCCCCGGGGCTAACTCCCACGTGCTATTATCAGTAAGAGCCCGGAATTCATCGGTCATGGCCTGCTTCCAATCTAGGTTACGGAAAGCTTCAGTTGGGCTACGGGGTATTGGAAAGATGTTATGAGGAGCATGAAAGAGAAAGGGTTGGCGAAGTTTAGAAATGCCCGACATGCTTCTAGTATGTATGGTTCAGTTTTGGAGTGGTTGGGGGGGGATTAGAACAGGAGAGGGACTCGGGTTTGGAGAGGTCTGAGTTGGGACATAAGAGGGGCTTGGCTTGGAAAGGATGGATGTGTGGCAGAAGTGCGATGCTGTAATGGGCTGGTCTGTTGGGCTTCTGCAGTGGATGTGGGCCTACGAGTAGGTTCTAAAGGGAGTATGTTGGGTCTAAGGTGGGGAAACAGGAGAGGAAGAAGGTGTTGTCCGGGCCTTATTAGACAACTAAGATTGGTATTTATTACAGGAACATGAAAGGTCTCATGTATTTATATATGCATTATATTTTAGGGTCTTGAAGAGTCTTATGTTTAGTATATATATCCCTATTGTAATCCTGATTTGAATACTATACGATTACCAAGTATCCCTAAATCACTAAATCGGCGCTTGATATGTGTTTCTGCCAAAGACAATGGCTCTTCTTGCCGCCTTTTCCAAAACCGAGAAAACAAGTCACAATTCCCACAAATTCAGCTTCACCCTTTCATCTACCAATTATGGATACCGGAAGACGATGATCACGCCCTTCCTTGTAACAAGCAACTTGTTTGGCTATGTTGATGGCACGATACCATGCCCCCTGAAACCATTCCATCGGCCGCTTCCTCTGGGAAAGAAAAGGAATCCACCACCTTTCTAGTACCACAACCCAATCCAAATTTCTCCACTTGGGTTTCTAATGACGCCCATGTTCGGATGCTGATCTTGTCGACTGTTTCTAAAGCTTCGTTCCAACATGTCCAGGGTAGCACTTCTCGTGACCTTTGGTTGTCCCTCGAACGCGCTTATGCTCCCCATACATCTTCGAGGGAATACACCCTAAAAACTCGGTTGCTAAAAATCCAGATGATGGGCGATGAGACCTCTTCTGCTTACCTCACTCGGGAAACAGAATACTCCGATGCCCTAGCCAATATTGGCGATCCGGTTTAAAAAAAAGGATCTTGTTATGCTTGTCATATCAGGTCTTAGGGAAGAATACAATGGGCTAAAGTCTACACGGCTTGCGCGTCAATTCCCAACAACCTTCTCAGAACTCCATGGACTCTTGTCGGATCATGACTACATAATTAGAAAATTAGTGACTGATGTGTCACATGTTCAGGCCTTTATGGCTATCACCAATAGCCGGAACACTGATTCCTCTTCTACGCAACCAGAAACGATTCATGTCCTCCAACAGCTTGTTGCTCAACTCGGTCTCCAACACCAACCGGCCAATTCACAGCCTCCACAGGCTTTCTACACAAACCGGTCACAAAATAACTGTGGACGTGGCCAACACAATCGGCGCGAGCGCGTAAACTACAACACCCCCAACCAAGGTAACGGTAATCGAAGCCAGTTCAGTTGGGCTTCAAATCAAAATACCGTTTATGGCACATGCAACAGGTGTGGTATTAGGCATGTTCCGTCTCAATGTCCAAACCGTGACCCCTCTACTTTTCGAATGAGAAAGCAGCCTTCTGCAAATTTCACTGAATCCCGCTCACAAACATCACACTCTTGGTTACCCGACACCGGTTTCGGCCACCATGTTACACTGGATCTCTCAAGCCTTGACAATTCTGAGGCCTATTATGGAGAAGACAACCTGCATGTTGGCAATGCTAAGGGGTTACCTATCCTTCACATTGGTTCCACACAATTATATTCACCAAACAAAACCTTTTCCTTAAATATATTCTTCATGTCCCTGAAATCAAACAAAATCTTCTTTTGGTCCAACAATTTTGCCATGATAATAATGTATATTTTGAATTTCACTCTACTTTCTTTTCTGTGAAGGACAAGACCACACACTATATCCTCCTCACGGGTCCAAGTAATGGTGGCCTCTACTCGTTTCAACCTCCCCGAATTTTGTAGGTTAATCTTGACGGGTTTAAAAGTCGGGTCATTGGTTACGGGTCATGGAGCATGGAGCCGGTTTTGTATTGACGGGTCATTAAGGAGTTTTAATTTAGTCACATGTTTTTAATGTTTTAATAGGTCATGGGTAGTTAACTAGAGAGTCAAAGTAATGGGTTAGTGGGGTAAGTGGCTTTCCTTTTTTATAGGTGCAAGAGTTTCTTTCTATTTAATGTAAGACTTTGGGTTAAATGAAATTAAGAAAGTCTTTAAGCAGTAAATTTATTCTCTAAACATCAGTCTGGGCCAACATTTGGTATCAGAGCGTCAAGGTTTTGAGAGTCGACTTTAAGAGAGAGGGGAGAGGTCCCTTTAAACTGCGGGCCTGATAAGGGAGATAGAGATCAGGTTGTTGATGATTGATAAGAAGAAAGAAAGAAGCGCAGGTCACGGAAAAAGGAAGAGGTTCTGTGTGAACCGAACACGATTTTGAGAGAGCCGACGGAGACAAGAAAGAAGACGATCTGTGTGATCAAAGTGGAGTTTTGTATGAACAAAGTTTATGTGTGAATCAATTTAGAAGAAGAAAAAAAAAGAAAGGCAGATCGGGAAGAGAAGAATCTGGGTGATTCGTTGTAAGCAATCGAAAAGGGGGAGTTTATAAGAGGAAGAAAAAGATGACCAATAGGAAAGGTGACGGCCTATTGAACCCCGCGGGAAGAAAAAGCAATTGAAGGCTGGTATCAAAGGAAAGTAGAAGCAGGCAGGTGTACATACAGGAGAATTAATTCAACGTCATCGAAGAAAGAAAAGAAGCTAAGTAGGTCGGAATTAAATTGAAGCAAGTAGACACCAGAATTAAGTGTTCACGTGTGATTGAGAGTCCAAAAAGGCGGCTACTATGAAATCGGGGTGGAATTGGAAGCACGGCAAGGACGCAGCCAAGTAAAGCAAGTGATTCAGCAAGAACCGAGTCGGTTCAGTGTGAATCGATAAAGAAAGAGACAACTGAAGAATGAACTCACCTGTGTGGAGGCGATGAGCCGACGAGCAAGTGAACCGGTGCGGTTCAATGAAAGAAGTAGCAAGAAACCAAAAACCGACATCAAGATTAAGGGGGTGAATGTAGGTTAATCTTGACGGGTTTAAAAGTCGGGTCATTGGTTCATGCACTTTCCCACTGATAACCATTGGTCTTTGGTTAAAAGGATCCTCCGATACCTTCAGGGAACCTCTAACTACGGTCTGCTGCTTAAACATGACTCTGGCACCCTTTTACACGCCTACACCGATGCTAATTTTAACTCCTTAAGTGCCTTTTCTGATGCAGATCGGGCTACCAGACGACCGTCGATCCAACGGGGGGTATGCAATATATCTCGGTTTCAACCTGGTTTCATGGTCTGCTTGTAAACAACAGACTGTCTCTCGGTCATCAACTGAATTCGAATACAAGGCCCTAGCTGATACGGTTGTTGAACTCACTTGGCTTGAAACACTTTTGCATGAACTTCGGGTTCCTGTGGTCTTGGTTCCCACATTATGGTGTGATAATCTAAGCGCTACATATCTATCGGCTAACCCCGTGTTTCACACGCGTACAAAGCATGCGGAGGTTGATTTTCACTTTGTTAGAGAAAAAGTTGTTCAAAAGAAACTTTTAGTCCAATTTATCTCTACCGATGATCAGATTGCATGTGTTCACCAAGCCGCTACCTTCACAACGGTTTCTCCTTTTACGGTCCAGGTCGCTTCCCTGCCTTAGCTTGCAGGGAAATACTAGACAATTAAGATTGATATTTATTAGAGGATCCTGAAAGGTCTCATGTATTTATATATGCATTATATTTGAGGGTCTTGAAAAGTCTCATGTTTAGTATATACATCCCTATTGTAATCCTGATTTGAATATAATATAATTACCAAGTTCATCTGGCCTATTGTGGGGAAACAGGAGATGTGGAACGGGCTGATTGGGAGGCGCTAGTGTTCCAAACAGAGGGATGTAAGTCATTATTTGTAAGAAATTTGTAGGAAGTAGGAGAAGGTGTGTGTGTGGTGGAGAAGGGGAAGGTTGTTTCGTCAAAGTAACGTGTCTAGAAATTATAATTTGACGAGTGTGGAGGTTAAAACATTTGTATCCCCGATGGTTTGACAGGTGGCCTAAGAATTGTCACACCCCGCCCCAGGCACCCCCTCGACGTGTGCGAGCCCGATTTGTATCACCTTTAAACTTTGATTTCAGAGTTTTTATAAATACAGCGTAAGTCTTTTTCAAAAGGATCGTTTCAACATTCTTTCAACCTCAAGGGTTGTATTTGTAAATATCAAAACTCAGTTGGAAGACAAAAGTTTTATATTTACTTTATAAACATAGAGATTTAAATACCCTTTTCATTTTGATTACAAAACAGAGTTGAAATCAAATACATCTACAGCTACCGAAAATAGTACTATCCAGGGTTGATCAATCCCCCGGTCCTATCTCCTTTTTCTTTTGTTTAGGATTTTCTATACATGAGGCCTGAGAATCCAACATGCAAGTTATCCTTTTTATAGGTCAGATCTGATGTCTGCTTCTCACATTTTCTTTTCTTGGGTCAGAACTGATGTCTGCCCATACCCCATTCTTATTTCAGTTTATTAATTTCCGGAAAACATTTTGAAAATAAAACGTCAGCGCAAACGCCTGTGAATACAATTATCTTGACGATAAAATCATTTGGCACAAATAAGTATTAATTTTATAGTCACAACTTTATGTTCAATCCACACATTCAGCAGGCATGTCCTGTTCAATCGCACCACAGTATACACTGGCGTCATGTCTTATAATAAGGGACAGGTTTGCCTCTGAAGTTATTATAAAACAAGCACCAGCCGTAATTCGGGAATTTCACCCGAGACCTGTGTATCCCTTGAAAGTTTTACGCATAGTTATGGCCTGAATGCTTTATTCGTAGAAGAACGTTGAGCATTATTCCCTTAACCTTTATTTGACCATTTTTGTAAATAAAATGTTTGACACAAGTTTTCAGAGAGATAAGGTATTCACCTTGATTATGGTAATGAACCTAAGTTTAGAATTTAAAGAATCAACTTCATAACTTGGTTTCTCTAGCGTTTCGACCTTTCTATGAGCGTTTCTTCTTACCACTACAACGAGCGAGAGTTGGACTGAAAGCTTCGGGACCGAGCTAAGGGGTCTCTGGAACAAGAAATGATAGTAAAGATCGAGTATGGGATGAGAGAATGGACTGAACCCGATCAACTATTTATAGGGCTGATTCTGGAGTCGTGACGGACCGTTACGGGTGGTGACGGTCCATCACCAGATTAGGGTCCGCGAGTTATCAGACACGTGTCACCGTCTGGTCGAATTGTGGCGTGACGGGCCGTTACCAGGCGTGACGGACCGTTACCAGGCGTGACGGTCCGTTACGGAGTGATACGTGGCACACAAGGGTGAATCTGGGGCTGTGACGGACTGTTACAGGCGTGACGGTCCGATATAGGGTTTCCACGCGTCAGAATGCCATCCTTAGTCACCGGACACGTGGCGCGTCATCAGGGTTCGCGTGCCCAGCCCGTAACGGACTGTTACCGTCCGTGACGGTCCGTTACCATTGAATTTTCATGTTTTTCACTTTTTGACCTTGATCTATTGGTTATTTACACTTATAGTCCTTGTGGTTTGTACCTTTAGTTAAATCTTAGACATTTTCGTGGCAGGTGTTACAGGAATACACATGGTTCGGATCGTTTAGCAAGTTTGTGGATGCTAGTGGAGGGAATGATAGGGTAACATAAACACCCGAAGACACGTAGGTGAGTATAAGTAGGTTTAAGGTTATATAGGAGTTGGGTAGGAGTAAGGTTGTGTAGCATTTTGGTGGGAAGAATGTTGTGGAGGTAGGTTGCGTGTTGAAGGGCATGGTGCCAAAAAGAGTCGGGAAATGGAAGCGTGAGCTAAGGGGGTGCGAATTATATAATTAATGGAACGTATTTTGCGTTCCACTTTACCATTTTGAGGTGAAGTATGTGGGCATGATAAATAAAATTGAAGTCCATGAGCGGAGCAGAAATTATGAAAGTGTAGTTGTTATATTCCCACCCATTGTCACATTGAATGGTTTTTATGTTGTGATGAAATTGAGTTTTGATAAGATTAAAAAATTGGAGAAAAATAGTGAAGACTTGTGACTTTTTAGCTAAAGGGTATGTCCATAGAAAGTTTGTTTTATCATCAAGAAAATGTATATGGTATTTGTGGCCTCCGAAACTTAACACTGGTGAGGTGCATAAATCAGTATGTAAAATATCAAAAGGTAAATAAGTAATAGAAGAAGTATGCAAAGGCAATTTAATTTGTTTCCCAAACACACAAGAGGAACAAACATAATGTATAAGACTAGAATTTAAAGGTAAACAAGTTTTTAATGTAGATATAGTAGAAAGTCCCTGGTCGGCCAAACGGGAATTCCATAGGTCTTGTGTTATTGTTGCAAAGGTGGAGGGGCTTGTGAGTTGAGAAGATGACTAAATGGTGAGCGGTGTTACATCGGAGGATGGGTGTCCACGTCGGGAAGTCCTTCACATCAAAACCAAATGGGTCAAATTCTATTGAAGCATTGTTATCGATAGTAAATCGGCGTACATATAATAGGTTTTTAACAATGGAAGGAACATGAAGAACGTTATTTAATTTTAAAGGTAGAAAGGGTTTGTTTTCCCGTACCATAAATTGGAATTTTAGAGCCATTTCTGACCAGAACATTCCGAAAAAGACCCTTATTAACATAGGACGAGAAGTTACTTGAGGAATTAGTCATGTGTGTGGTCGCTCCGGAATCCATGTACCAGTTTTGATCAGGTGGATTTAATGTCATCGAGTGAAATGCTTGATCAATTTCAGCTGGAGTGTAGCTGACTTCGGAGGCTGCATAAGCATGTGGTTATTGCTGAGGTCGATTACCAAGTAACCCCGGGCCAGGAGTTGGGCTTTGGGCTGGTTTAGGAGGTCCAGAAGGCTGATTTGGATAGGGACAGGATGGGAAGGGCCAAGGAGGGTATCCTTGGTAAGTCCATGGAGATGTAGTGGGACATGAGGAGTTTGGAGCAGCCCATGGGGAATTGGGCCAAGAACCAGCTGGGTTATGTGACTGACATGTTTGTGAACCTGGATAACTCCGATTTCTACCACCGTATGAGCGTCCCCAGCCTCTGCCACAGCGTCCTCGGCCTCGGGTATAATTTTGGTCAGAATGCCTAGTGACATGAAGAGCCGAAGGTGCAGGGGTCTGGACTGAGTTGGCAGCGTGATGCCTTTTCCTGGTTTCCTCCAAAATCAATTTTGGACCGGGCCTCGTAGAATTCTGGTAGAGGGGTGGTCTGTTGGATCATCTTGGCCACGTTTTCAAAGCTTTCATTCAAGCCAACAATTAATTGAAGGACCAACCTTTAGTTCGAGATGGGGGCTCCGACATTGGCTAATCGATCAGCTAGCATCTTGAGAGTTTGACAGTAGTAGGAGATGTTGGCGTGGTTGTCAAGCTTGGTGGTTATGAACCGGTGTTCCAAATAGATTGCTCTAGAGCTTTGATTGTCGTGTAAAATATTTTCCAGAGCAACCCAAGCCTTTGAAGCAGTGGTATTTGGTTTGAGAATAGTGTGGAGTAAATCATTGGAGATGGTGGTATATATCCATTGTAGGACAATAGCATCCAAACGGTTCCAAAGTTCAAGTGAGGGGCCGGTAGAAGAGAAGAATCAATAGTAGCAACAACCTTGGGATTAATGTGGTCACTTACTTGGAATGCTCTGCAATGGATTTTGAAGAGTTCTACCCACGTATTGTCCACTTTCCATTTCCAGGACAAAGGGATGAAATTTTGAATATTAGTGACTGTGATGGCCGGATGCATTTTGTTTTCCATCAGATGAATCAGAGGGAATTTTGGTGATCAGATGGTCTCTGATACCATATTATTCGGTATTCCAATCGATGCCTTTGTATTCACAATATCGGTTAATATATATGATTGAGTAACAGATTTTAAAGCCGGTTGAGTAATTAGAAGCTCGGTTGAATGCAAACTCAACATGAGAAAGCTTGACATCCCAATCTTTGAAAGCCTTTAAAACCAAAGTTCTTAGAAGCATTCCTATAATCCTATTAGTCACTTTTGTCTGCCAGTTTGTGGATGATGAGAAGTGCAAAATACAGTCTGGTGCCTAAGTGCTAAATGGTTCGAGGAAGCTGTGAAATGTGTCATTTTTGAGAAACGGTCCATAAGCACCATGATAGAATCTTTCCCTGTTGTAAATCAGGCCCAAGAACACGACACAGAATTTGATCTCAACCAAGATCGACTCTTTTCGTTTATTATAGTTCTTGACACACTTTACAATTAATTACTAACCATCTATTTATAATAAACTCTATACTAATTATAACACAACTTAAACTAAATTAAATAATCAAATAAATAAAAACTCACTCCTAGTTTAATACGAACTCAACCAAACAATTAATAAACTAATAAAATAAACAAGCATTAGACTTCTACTAGGTCTAACAAACTTGCAACCCAATCCAGTAAACTTGCGACTTCCTCCTTGCACCCCGTAGACTATTAGACTATGACAAAATTAGCCTATAATCACCCCTAATCTTGTCATGCACTTCTCTTTGACCCGTTCACCATCTTGACCCTTTCTTGACCACCGACCCTTCCCTAGGCCTCATCCTAGATCATCCTCACATGAACTTCCACAACCACAATGTTCATACACATGCATTTTCTCCTTTGCATACAACATTGTTATCTCCTCTTCTTCATGGCTTCAAACCCACTTGACCACTATCGATCTCCCTCTTCCTGGGTCACCAGAACAACCCCGTTCTTGACCACCGATCAAAGAAAAAACAAGCCCGCTATCATGCTGCTTCTTCCGTTTTTTTTCTTTACCTGCTAGGCAAGACTAGATTCAAAGTCTCCTACTTTGACGAATCTTTTTTCCTTCCGCCTACATGCAAATCCGATCGGATATCTTCTGCCAAAAAACAACCTACCCCGGTTACTCCGTTTTTATCCTTGGCGGGAAGGATCGGATCGATTGACCAAGTATTGAAGCTGTCTTATCACAACTAGATCAGATCACCATCAACGAACACCGAAATCGCCCCTTATCGGTCTTTTCTTCCTAGCCCCGCAGTTACAGGGGCTGCTCCCCTTTCCCTT
Organism: Smallanthus sonchifolius; assembly: GCA_023525975.1. Classification (NCBI taxonomy): domain Eukaryota; kingdom Viridiplantae; phylum Streptophyta; class Magnoliopsida; order Asterales; family Asteraceae; genus Smallanthus; species Smallanthus sonchifolius. The sequence continues at coordinate 78,295,413 of CM042037.1, forward strand.
CCTAAAAACGACTCTCAAAACGGCCTTCTCTTCTACCTGGCTCTGATACCAATTGTTGGAAATCAGGCCCAAGAACACGACACAGAATTTGATCTCAACCAAGATCGACTCTTTTCGTTTATTATAGTTCTTGACACACTTTACAATTAATTACTAACCATCTATTTATAATAAACCCTATACTAATCATAACACAACTTAAACTAAATTAAATAATCAAATAAGTAAAAACTCACTCCTAGTTTAATACGAACTCAACCAAACAATTAATAAACTAATAAAATAAATAAGCATTAGACTTCTACTAGGTCTAACAAACTTGCAACCCAATCCAGTAAACTTGCGACTTCCTCCTTGCACCCCGTAGACTATTAGACTATGACAAAATTAGCCTATATTCCCCCCTTTGATTTATTGGTAAAGATATAATGCAATCCTGCTCAAGTTGGTTTGGAGTAGGAAGAGGCGTGTATAAGCCTTTGTGAAATGTGTACTTTGCTTGTTTGCATATTGAATGGAACGAGTAATAAAAGCTTAAACACACTTTTTATACAAGTTAAATACTATGTAATCAAAGGCGCACACCTAGGCGCCTTGAAGAAATGCAAGGCGACCATCATGAGAAGGCGCATGTGAAACGCTCGCCTATGCAAGTGTGGCCAGGTGATTAGTCCGGCTGCCAAAACCGGATCCAAAAGCTAGAAACTAAGTTGGAGATAGAGAGAAAGAAGTAAAAAGAAAGAGAAGAGAAGCAAGGGGCCTATGCAAGTATGGCCAGGTCATTATATTTTTTTAGAAAAAAAGTGAATGATGGATTAATCCTTGATGGTCCAAGGCTTAAATTGGCCGAAGGAGTGAAGAAGCATACGAGCCTACGGATTAGTTCTACGCATTTGTTTTGAGTCGGTCACGGATTTGAGATTTACATTTGTTTTGGTTTGTTATTTACTTGCTCCTAAAGTTAAGATAGGATAGATTAGTTTCCAAGTAATTAGTTTTAGTATAAATACTCGTGTTGAGTCTTTGTTTTGATTATGAGAGTTTTTGTAAGTTTGAGTTCATTAATAAAGAAAAAGCCATCGTGGGACTGTCCACCCCACAAAATCATCGTGTTCGTGTGTGTGTGATTATCAATTGTTCCCAACAGTGAAATGATTCACCTTAAGATAATCTCATTAAAGTTCCTCTACTTAGATGGGAGAGATGTAGATGTAATCTCATTATCTGAAAAAACACACAATCAAGAGAGAGTATAAATACATGTATACTAACCTGCGTTTATGCTGATGGATCACCCAAAATGAGGAAGCATGGTTATTAGATGATATATCCAAGATAGGAATAGGTTCCTGCTTTATAAGAAGAGAACTTATTACAACATCTTTATTAGAAGTAAAAAGGAACTTGGATTTAATGACATACCTTTTCCATCATCCATCCACCTTCTAGCGACAATGAAATATATAGAGAATTACGGACATCTGCATAATATATGGGCACAACACCACGTGATGATAAAAGGCCCTGCGGCCTCTCAGTTGTATTTCCATTGTTTGACTTCTCCCATATTGTAAACTGTGCTGGACAAGGAAGTCTGTTTTCCAACTTCAAAGGAGCATTCACCGATATCTTCCAATCATAAACAGGGGAATTGAGCTCTGTCTGAAGAACTGATGCATCTGCACCGACGCTAAGCCAAAACTGCCTGCCGTCAGATGATGGGCAACACCAAAGTGTGTCATTCTTTTCAAGCTGATTTAACTTGAATGAAGAATTCGGCATCTTTTTTCCTTGTTTCATTGAAGATTCTTTGGAGTGCTGCCTCTGGTCGTTTGCCCCAACAGGGGCGGAAACTAAGCCAGCAGGACACTCCCAAGTGTAGAGCCTCTCATTTTGTTGAGCAGAAGGGCGAATTTGTAAACAATTATCAGAATCCCTAGACATAGATCGCCAAGGTAATACAAAAGAACAGCCAGGATCTAAGACATGGATATCAGAACCAGTGTTTGGTGTGTCTTGGTCAGTCATTTCCCTTGTACGGGTCCAACGTCTACGACGTACATTGTCTTGAGCCGACTTTGAAGAATTTTGAGGATTTGGAGGCCATTTTATAGTTTCATAGTCACGCCCATATGCCCATCCATCAACATCAACAAGATCAGATTTATCAATCACCCAAGCTGACGTCCATGTCCATCCATGTGGAAGTGGTGGTTCATAGAAATCCTATTATGCCACATAATATTAAAATCCATACAAAACATATTATTATTTAAGAAAGACTTACATTAGCTGAATATGAAAAATTTCTATTGCTCCAACGTCCGGGACCATTGCCACGGAAACTGAGCATTTTATTACCCCAACCTAAAATTGAGCTATGTCTTTGATTCTCAAAGATCTCTTCCACAACAATAGTACTATCAACTACTTCAGAAGGCTCATGAATCTTAGAAATAGAAGAGACATTTATATCCAGTTTAACATTTGAATCATTAACAATGGTTGCAAGACCCTTCAGAATTGCATGTTTCTTTCCATCTTTCATGACTACTTCCATGGTGATGAAATCGTCATCCATCTTTTTTGCGATGATTGAGAGTGGAAGAAATGATCTAAAACTCTCCCACACACCTTCAGGCCCAAGTCCCACCCAAAACCCCACATCATTATCCGCATCTTTCTCCTGCTCCGATGTACTTTGGAGGTTTGAAACTGCTTTCATTTCAAAATAGGATGTAGAAGCTACAAGACATCCTTGAAAGGGCAAGTCACCATCCTTTTGCTGACCCTAAAGTAATAACATCAAGAATTACAAATTATATATTATCAAAACAAGTAAAATATACAATGACAAGATAATAAAAAAACAATGTATCATTTATTGAACAAGAAAAGATCATGAAAATCACTAACCCTCCTCATTAGAAGGTGTGTAACATCTTTCTGACCGCCAGTTTCTTGTTGCAACATTCTAGCCGAGGCCACCTTTCTTAAGGGATTCGCACCATGTCCAACCGAGATTGTTGAAGCACCGACCACTTCACCTGATCCCAAACACAACCAAGATCAGCTTATGCATACACTGGAATCACATGATCATGTTACATATACACTTTGAGTTCAAATTAGGTATCACATTGCACTAGTATTAACTGTTGGTATAGGATATAATATAATCTGGTTGATACCAGAAAGCATACCATATCAAGTACCAAATGAAAAATCCTCCAAATCTTTCTGCTACATATGCTAACTCACAGTTGTACATTTGAAGGGAAACAAAGGTCTAATTAATGGTACATGTGAAGGTAAAAGAGATGTTATTGAGATGATTTGTATAATACCATGTTATACGTATACACATGATCATGTTACCTATACACTTTGAGTTCAAATTAGGTATCACATTGCAATAGTATTAACTGTTGGTATAGGATATAATATAATCTAGTTGATACCAGAAAGCATACCATATCAAGTACCAAATGAAAAATCCTCCAAATCTTTCTGCTACATATGCTAACCCGTAGTTGTTCATTTGAAGGGAAACAAAGGTCTAATTAATGGTACATGTGAAGGTAAAAGAGATGTTATTGAGATGATTTGTATAATAAAATGTTATACGTATATGTATATAAATACAAAGATCCAAAAACTCTAGCCATAATGGGCTGACCTAATGGGCCTAACTATTTGATATTCCTACACTCCCCCTCAAGCTGTAACATATATATATCAAAGGCTCCAACTTGTTACATACATATTCAACCTGAGGATCTCTAAGAGATGTGTAAACACATCTGTTAGTTGATCATTAGACTTAACATACTCGGTCACAAGTGACAAATCAATATGATCATAGTTGTCAATAGTGAATAGCGGTAAATAGCGACAAGCTACCGATATACTACGTAGCGAATAGCGGTAAATAGCGCCCGCTATTTCATGTTTAGCGGTAAAGTAGTAGAAAATTTTAGAATACAATTAGTCAACTATTTGTGCAATTATAATCAACAAAAAAACATTTACACCACCAAAATAGCTAAAATACACTATCACTATATTAAAAAACACCATAGCGCTAATTTATATTAAATAAAAAACAAAAAAAACCAAAAAAAAGGCTATTCGCTCGCTATGTAGTCGCGATATGGAAGATAGTGGTCATCTACCGAATCGCTAGGTAGCGCGTTATAGCACCCGCTACCGGTGCTATTGACAACTATGAATATGAGTGCTTTGTCCTCTCATGAATACAAGGTTAAGAGGCAATATGTAAGGCAACTTCATTGTCATTAGGTAAATACTGCAAAATTTTAATTATTTGAGAAGTTGCTTGACCATACAAGTTCACATGTTGCATTTGCCATCGCTCAATACTCAACATCTACACTTAACCTTGATACCACATTTTACTTCTAAGCTTTCCAGGAAACCAAATTGCCTCAAAATAAGACACAAAATCCAGAAATTCATTGTCGACTTAAGGACATCAATCATAATTTGCATCACAATAACATTGAACCACTCTCAGTAGCATTGAACCTCCATATCACCTTGATTCTTGTACAGGAGTTCTTTTGACGCACATTAGAATTCACAATGCAGTTTTCAGTGAATGTCAAAATCGACTAACACCACCCCTAACCAATTAATGAACTGCGAGATAGTTAAGTCTTCCAACTAACCTAAGATATGTTACTTGATCTACGAGAGCCAATGGTAGGAGTTTAACATTAAGACCCATAGTTTGCAATTAACTAGACTTGCTTCCTTAAGGATATACCAAGCATACTTCCATTGAGATAATGAAATTCCATCTTTTGATTGTGCAACTTCAATGCCAAGAAAATATGTAAGTCGTCCCATATCCTTAGTTCAGGAGCCTATGGTAGGAGTTTAACATTAAGATGCTTCATTATATACCGGCATACTTCCATTGAGATAGTGAAATTCCGTCTTTTGATTGTGCAAATTCAATGCCAAGAAAATATGTAAGTCGTCCCATATCCTTAGTTTAGACATCTTTAAGCATATAACCCTTAGTTCTTGGATACTGTTAGTTATATTATTCATTATTAATATATTAGGGGTTTATTAGTAATAAGCCCACGGAGGTTTCTAATTCGTTTCCTAGAGGATTCCCCCTCTATTGTAATCATAGCTTTCAGTAATATTCAGTCTAGTCTCTTTTATATGAAATCAAAGCTAAGGCTCTAAGTAACTGATACAAACCCTAGACAGGGCGGCGCCATATCCTCTGTCCCTGATCTGGTTCCAAGTTTCAGTTCCTAATTCTTTTCTTTATTCCAGTTATTCCTGTCCAGATTTCTTTTCTGGTCTCCAGCTTTTTGTCTCGGTACGACGCAAACCCTAATCAGCCGTCACGTGAATCTATTCCTGTTTCACGAGGACTGTTCATGCTAGGGGCACTGTTCATTGGAAAGTGCTGTTCATGCGGTACTATTTGATAGGTAAGAACCGTAACTACGGATAATTAAGAAGCAGGAGGAGAAGAGGCTAAGAAGTAGGGGAAGAGTTTATCATCAAAACATGCTAATTATTCCCAATACATAACCCACATATATAGATTATGCAATTACAAAGAGCACCCTCAAACTGAAAATAAACAAAATAGTCCCTGAACTTGGGAATAATAATAAAAACGTTTGGGAGAGTGATGCAATTTCCTCCATAGCGTCCTCAAACATCGCGTTGGAGAACCGGTTAGAGATGGCTCACACATAATCTGTCCAAGGGAGCTCAACAATCGTTGCGCCTCTTGACTTCATGAACGACTGATGCCATTGAAGAGCATCGCCTTCCGGATGGATGACTGCATATCTCAATTTCATATTCTCCGGAGTTTCATCTATATTGAAAAAATGATCACAACGGTAAATCCAACCATCCACGTCATCACCATCGAATTTCTAGTTCATTTCCTATATATTGAGGGTTCCCCCTCTATTGTAATCATAGCTTTCAGATCTAATATTATATTCCAGTCTCTTTTTTATTTTTTACAGATACCAATAATATCCTCCACGAGATTATTATATCATCACCATAGTGTATCCAGTAGAGTAGGTGCAAAATGCTGATGGAAAACTAAATGGTCTACCTCACTACGCGTCAACCCAAATTCTTTTATCACTGTACTGAATATACCAAAGCAAGTTCTCTGAGACTGCTTAAGGTCATAAAGAGACTTCCATAATTTGCAAACTAATCTTGACTCCCCGACAACAAACATAGGAGGTTGATCCATGTATACTTCTTGCAAATCACTATGAAGAAATGCATTTTTGATAGGCGACCCATTATAAATAGCTACCATAGAGAGTTAAAGTTAGGATACTAGTCAGTTTGGCAATGAGAGAAAAAGTAAAATTGGAATCTAAGTCGAAAATCTGGCTATATCACTGTAATGTAGGTCGATCAACTTTACTACCCGGTCCCACTTTTGAAGTAAAGTTCTAAGAAAACCGACTATGGTTTCTCAAGCGAACAACTCACAAGTCCTAGTGGAATGCAATGCCGTCATTTTATCAAGCATTACGTGACGCCACCTTGTTTGGAATTTGCGGTCCTAATATATATAGGATAAGGGTTAGCGATTATCGTATACCTTTCCGTTGGACAATAGGCAGGTTGTCAAAGGAGAAGAGTCGGGACCATTCATAGAGCATCTGGAAGATTCGACAAGTGTAGGGCAAGGATGTCTATAATAGGTTTTTAAAGGTGGATCCAAAGAAGTGATACTATTGGGAGACTTAGTACTTGTAGTAGGTATAAGAGAAAATATCAGGTGAGCGAGAACATGATCAAGTTAAGATGACATTTGTGGATTGTTAGAGATATACACTTCATGGTAATAAAAGGTTACATTGGTTGTTTGGTTTTAAATTGCGCCCATAATGCGTAATGCGCTGATGCGGTGTAAAGAGCGCATCACTGCACTTGTTGCGATGCGATTACATGATGCGTTCATGTTGTGACGATGCGACGTAATATGCGGTCTTGCAATATGCGTCTGATGCGTTGCAATATGTGAAAAGCTATCGGGTCAGGGTTTTCAATGGAAATTGGGTCGGATCTTTAAAATAAATGGGTGGGTTAGCTAAAAGAAGTCCATGTAGATCACCAAAAATATGAATTTGGACCCAAAAAAATGCAATTCTATCTTCTTATTGTATGAGTTCTTTTTCGTTTAAGTATGTTTTTACAACTTGTTATGTATAATTAATATTTTAGTATTTTTTTTAATAAAGAGTGCATCACATACATGATGCGATCGCATTGCGCAAAACACATTGCGCGTTGGATTTTGGGACCAAACACATCGGAGCGCATTAAGCAATTTAAAACCAAGATTGGTCATCACGAAATATGTTTTCGGACTAGGAGAGTTCACATTTTTAGTCCTTCTAAGGACGAGAATAACCAAGGAAGACACATCTGATGTTTTTGAGAGCCAACTTATCCGGACAGATCGAACCAAAAGGAAGAATGGGAAGATGATGTGGGGCTCGATATGGAAATATCCGAATCTCAGTGTGTAATACTTAGGATGGTATGCGATTAATACATTAGCATGCATGAGACGGTGATGAAGACTCGATGGAACTTATGTGAGGAGGTGGTGCATTCGACCATGTTTCTTTCAACACTTATCTTTAGTACAACCTTGTTTTCGACATTCTTCGCAATAGGGTCATTGTTGTACTTCATCTTCCGTTCTCCGCCCAAAAACGTGGAAAGTGTTGAGGAGAGGTGGTGTAAGTAACGCTAGTTCTAGTCATATCAATAAGTCGATTGAAGGAGGGCCTTGTCTTGCGGACTCAATACTCTAGTTTCAAGAAGAACTGCAACCACAAAGAAATCCTCCTTTTATGCTGTTCTTTTTGTTTGCACAGGTGTTCAAAAATGGCATAAGTGCATCAAACTCTTGCATAAGTGGTCGGACCTATCCTTGAATGTTTTCATTGTTAGGAATCAAAGGCGGTACGCAGCGAAAACAAACACACACGCACAAACGATAAAAGCAGAAAGCAAATAGGGACACAAGAAGTAACGTGAATCTCTCAAGATGACCTACGCCCACCGGTGCAACTAGGGTTTCTCTTTATTAGGTGCTCAAAGATTACAATTACATAGCATGGTATGAATAAGACTAGATTAGGGTTAACAAACTTAGGCAACAAGAAAACTAAAACAGGCCCAAAGCCACCAAGGCCGGCCACCCCATTTGCTTCTTCATTCGGCCCAAAACCGAAGCCCAAGTTCAGGCCTAATAAGCCTTCACAACCCAGCAATCTCCCAATTGAAGGCTTTACACAATCCACGAAAAACTCCAAGCCTCAATTCCCAAGAATAAGCTAAGACTTTAATGATTTGATCCGGCCATATCCCCTAGTTGTAACCACCCCTCTCATTAAGTACCTTAAGGGTGAGTTGAAGCTCCCCCGAGCTCCAACTCAGCAGTCATAACAGACCCATCCTCTGTGTTAACCAAACTTTACTTCTAGTTCCTGTTCATCCAATTGACAGACTAAAATTAGTTTCGTCTTCATCCCAGGAATCACCATGACATTCTTCAAGTTCCATGTGTTTCTTAATGGCATTACCAGATTGACATCTCCCATGCCCGTAACATCAAGAATATGACCATTAGCTAACCGTACCTTCCCAAAGTCACTAACTTTCAGATTCCCCGTTGTGCGTGGCGTGAAACGAAGATCCAGAACCCATAACCCAAGTATCTATAGCAGACTCTATGCAACAAACTAGTGCGACATCAGATTCTCCATCTGCCCCAACACTATTTACATCCTTCTTAGGACCCGGACACTGACTTTTTACGTGTCCTATCTCATTTCAACTCCAACACTTCACATTTTTCCGAGTTCTAGACGAACTCCTTCCCCGACTCCCACTATTCTTGCTATTCCCCCTTCCCCTGCCAACATGTAACATCTCAGAAGATGATCCACTACTAGTACTCTTTCGACAAATGTCTTCACCTAGCACAATATCCCGGATCCCCTCAAATGTCATACCACTAACCCCTACAGAACTCGTAACAACGGTTATTGTCTTGGACCAGCTATCAGGTAGTGAAGATAGCAACACCACGGCTTGAGTCTTATCATCGAACTTCATTCCCACAGATGATGATAATCTGGACATAATTGAGTTCAAATCATTTGTGACCAATAATTGACCCTCCCTCTTTCATCCTTGTTGTGAACAATTCCCTCATCAAGAACATTTTGTTTGCTGCAGACGGCTTCTCATACATGTTCGACAGAGCCAACATCATACCACGAGCCATGGTTTCATGCATGATGTTAAAAGCGACGCTCCTCGTTAAAACCAAAGTGATAGCCCCTAGCTTTCTAGTCCTTTGAGTTCCACACAACTTCCTCAACTTTATCCATTCTTCCCGGTTTCTCCTCTAATGCCTCCATTTACATCTTCTACCAACCAAAATCCGAACCGTCAAAATTTTCGATCACAACCTTGTCTCCACCCATCTTAGACATCAAACAAGAAGCAAATCGTAACAGTGTACGAACACAGCAATGGCACAGGCCTAACTTGACGGTTGTTCTACCGAACACTGTCAAATTAAACCGATTTGCTCCCCGAATGCTGAAATTCACAAAGCTCGTTTACACAGTCACGGTTGATTAATCACAGTCAAAACACCAACCCAGAAAACAAACTGAATAAAAAACCTGTTAAGCCAATCGATTTCAAGGGATTAAGTCAAAACCCTAATCACAACAGCCCCCCCCAAAAAAACAGTCCCGATTGAAAACAGCAGACCCGTCGGCAGCCCCTTTTTCCCGGCGACCAAAAGGTGGCAGAACCCCAGTGACCCAAATATGGCAGCCTAGCGATGGAAATTTTCAGCGGCGACACAACAACCCACTCAGCAACCCTTGCGGCTACAGTCCAGGAACTCAACTATCAACCAATCACAGTCCTGTGCTTCCTCCGATCATTTTCCGGTGCATTCCGTGTGTACAACGAGCCAAAGCTCTGATACCACTTGTTAAGAATCAGAGTCGATACGTAGCGGAAACAAACACACTCACACACGCACATACGATAAAAGCATAAAGCAAATAGTGACACAAGAAGTAACGTGGTTCGACCAAGATGATCTACGTCCACAAGTGCAAATAGGGTTTATCTTTATCAGGTGCTCAACGATTACAATTACATATCATAGTATAAATAAGACTAGTTTAGGGTTAACAAGCTTAGGCAACAAGAAAACTAAAACAGGGCCAAAGACACTATGGCCGGCCACCCCATTTGCTTCTTCATTCAGCCAAATAAGCCTTCACAACCCAACGGTCATGCGTTGGTTCAAACCTCATTACATATCTCAAAAGGTTGTAACATCAATATTGCCACAACAAATTGCTTAGTTGACCATCCACTTCTTCCCACTTAGCACCACCCGTTTCAGCTATATCCTTAACGCTTTTGGTCAAATTATCGACTTGGACTTTCCCTTTGAACCACATTCTAACTCACCTTTACCATTGGTACATACAAGCACCTGTTAGTTTATCGTTGGTTTAAGAGAGTTTCAGTGATAACAAGATGTTAAGATGTATTACTAGCAAGAACAATAATGGTACCATGAACATACTATTAGTTTAAAAAATCAAGCCTGAGTCGACTGAAACATGAGGTGCTAGGAGCGGTGGTGGAATCGCTTGAGGCGTAGTGTTTACACAAAGCTCCGAGGCGTGAGGCGTTGGAGGCGGCGCCTCATGTTTAGTCGCACTCGGATCTTGCTCGTGGGATCTAGTGTGGCTCCTCGGATCTCGTGTTGTAGTTGGAGTTACCGGAGGAGTTGGGGAGTGAAAGGAGAGAGAAAACGATGAAGAAGAAAATGAAAAGCATGTATCAGAGATTGAGTTTCTTTGACTAACTAGCCTTCAGTCTATCTACTATAATTCTTTAACTAACTAGTGTTTCCAAGTTTAGTACAAGTGTTTAATACAAGTTTATAGAGTGAGATTTTTACAGGGTATTTTTGTTTGTCTAGTACAAGTTTAAAGTGTGTAGTACAACTTTTATTTAGTATTTTTAGTTTTAAGTATTACTTTTTATCTTCTTTATGATATATTTTTTTTTTGCTCTTTGTTCTTTCTAATTTGCTATTTTTTTAATATTTTTCAAAATTGTTTTTTAGCTTCTTTGATTGTACAAAGCTTAATTGATTGTACATAAAGTTTATTTGGTTATACATAGAGCTTTTTTAGTTGTACATTAAAAATATGTTTTATACATTATTTAATTATGTGTAATTCTTTTTATTATCCACCTTTTTGGTAGTTAAGTATTAAAATGTGGTAACTATTATCTAGAATTAACAATATACCCGGTGCCTCGCATACGTGAAGCTCTTACCTCCCGCCTAACACTTCACCTCTAGCCTAAGCGTATCGGAGCGCCTCATACTAATGGGACACGGGAATTGCTATCTGGACCGGCATCTATACGCATCGTATAGGGCAATACGATGCGTATAGCCTTCACAATTTTTCAAGCCCGACAACATCGTACACCTGGTCATTCAAACCCCTATATGCATCGTATAGGTCAATACGATGCGGTTTAGAGTACGAGGTAACTTCTGTAACTAGTCATCCATCACAACTCTATACGCCGCGTATAGGACTGAACGTGGTGTATAGTTCATCTGAGGAAGAAGATGAAACCATACGCCACGTATATGGCTATACGTTGCGTATGGCTAAAGTTTCTCGGTAACTGACCTGCGTATGGTCTGGGGTTGCCGCGTATGGTCTGGGGTTGCCGCGTATGGCTTGGTTTGCCCGGAAACTGACCTACGTATGGCTTGGGTTGCCTGTGTATGGCTTGGTTACCCGGTAACACCCTATACGCCACGTATAAGGCTATACGTGGCGTATAGGTTTTAAAAAAAAACTTTTTTAAATTAAAAAAAAACCATTTATTATTATTTTAAGTTATTTATATTAAAACAACAATTATTTATTATTTTTAAAATTAAAAAAACAATTTATTAATATTTTAAATTATTTTTTTGTATTAAAAAATCAATTTATTATTTTAAATTATTTATCATAGCGACCGCATGAAGGACCTGGTGATGTGGGCGGTTGATCGCCTCGTGGATCTGTCACGAGCCGCCGACATCGAGCCACCACCACTACCACCGCCACGTCATTATCCGGGCGACCCCGTTCAGGATGAGGGCGGGGCGGGTCAGGATGAGGGCGATGACGACGGGGCGGGTCAGGCTTAGTTGTTTTTATTTGTATTCAGTTTGTTTATTCTGTTATGTATGTAAAAACATTTTGATGTATATATTTAATTTTTTGATGTAATTTATATAATGTTTTAGTTATTTGTTTGGTTGTAATGTTTAATATTTTGTTTGGTTGTAATGATAAATTATAAATGTAAAATTATAATAAACGTTTAAAAAAACAGATAACAAACTTATATTAAAAAAGTTATATAAATTAAATTAAAAAAGATAACAAACTTATATTAACAAAGTTATATAAATTAAATTAAAAAAGATAATTAAATAAAAAAACATATACGTGGCGTATAGGGCAATACGCCACGTATAGAGGTTGTTAAATTCCAAATCTGCCAACTTTTGAAGCAAAAATATAACCCGTGACCCATACGCTGCGTATAGAGCAATACGCCACGTATGAGTCCCGGCCGCCAGACAGGGAATGACACGTGGCATTCTGTTGTCAGAGACTGAACCTTATACGCCTCGTATTGGACTATACGAGAGCGTATAGGGCGGCGACGTGTCCAATTAGCAATACTCTGTGTCCCATTAGAATCACCCTTTTTAAAACCAAGAACACTCCAAAAAAAGGAGAAATTTATTGTAGGGTTTGGACGGATGTGGCAAGCGGTGACACTCAACAAGGTTTTCTCTGGAAACTACTGTTATTAAGCTCGCCGGATTTGGAAGAAAAAGTGGTGGTCGAGGTGGTTTTGCTTTGGTTGGTTTTGAATATGGAGGTTGTATACTACACGACACGGAAGGTGGCGATAGGGATAAAAAAAACTTCTAAAGGTGTGATACCTTGTGAAGATAAAAGAGATGTTATTGAGATTATTTGTATAATACAATGTTAAATGTGCACATATAGAGATCCAAGAACCCTACACCTAGTTGGCTGAACTAATGGGCCTAACCAAACCAAACCAAACGTACCCAGTATAATCCCACACATAGCTAACGCTATTAGTAGGGTCTGGGGAGGGTGTGATGAGGGCAAACCTTACCCCTATCCCAAGGGATAGAGAGGCTGCTCCCGTTTAGACCCCCGGCTCCATGGGAAAGAAAAAGATAAAAATATAAATAAAATTAATGAGTAATAAAGTAAAATAAATCTAACAATTAGCAGTGTATGACTAGAGTATATTAGTCACAAGAAACACAACACACCTACAAGAAACAAGACATACGCAAAATCTTTGCTAAACAACTCTACTCTCCCACACAACGGGTCACTCATCCTAAAACCCTAATACGACGTCTCCATGAAATCCTATCATTGATCATGTCCTCTGAGAGGTGTAAATCTAGCAAATCAAGCCTAATCCTCTCATCCCACGTTAATTTCGGTCTCCCCCTGCTCCTTTTCCCCTCTACAACGAGAGTTTTCACCGTTCTCACTGGATCTGTGCTCTGTCTCCTATTGACATGTCCAAACCATCTCAATCTTCCTTCTCTTATCTTATCTGAGATACATGTGACTCCCAATCTCTTCCGAACAACTTCATTTCTTATTCGGTCCTTTCTTGTGTGTCCACACATCCACCTCAACATCCTCATCTCAGCTACATCCATTTTTCAATCTTGTGTCTTCTTGATGGCCCAACAATCGGTTCCATATAGCATCGCTGGGCGAACTGCTACCCTATAAAATTTACCCTTTAACCCTATTGGGAACCTCTTGTCGCACAAAACACCAAAGGCCGCTCTCCATTTACACCAACCAGCCTGCACCCGATGGACTACATCATTGTCGATGTCCCCGTTACTCTGGATGACAGATCCTAGATACTTGAACTTCAGTGTCTTAGGGACAACCCCACCTTCAATAGAAATCTGGGTCTCCTCGTCGACGTTTGCACCACTAAAGTTGCAGTGAAGGTACTCGGTTTTAGATCGGCTTATCTTCAAACCTTTGTGCTCTAAGACTGTTCTCCATTCCTCTAGTCTTTTGTTCAATGTCTCTTTACTTTCTGCAATCAACACGATATCATCAGCAAAAAGCATGCACCATGGAATTGCATCTTGAATCGACTTTGACAACTCATCCAAAACTACTGCAAAGAGAAATGGGCTTAGTGCCGACCCCTGGTGAACTCCCACTTCCACCGGAAAAAAAGTCTGTATCCCCCACGGGTGCTCGGACGCATGTATAATACAATGTTAAATGTGCACATATAGAGATCCAAGAACCCTACACCTAGTTGGCTGAACTAATGGGCCTAACTATAATGTATTATAACAGTGCAGATTAACTATATGTTATGTAGCTCAAAGACAATTGAAATGCTAAAGTATAAGTTTATCAATTTTGTATTACCTTTTCCTGCTTTTGCTGCAAGATTAGTCACCTCGACCTCCAATCTTGCTAACCCCTACAAAAACACCAAATAATATATTTCCTAGGATCATACAAAAACTATTTTCATTAAGAAATCTAAAGCATACAAACAAGAAGTTAGGTATTACACCTAGCAGAATAAATCTACTCTCATTAAGGTTTAGAAGCAAAAACAACACAAACAACATGCTTTCCAAAACCCTAAGCTACAGGTCGCTACCCGGCCTTAGCTTGCGGGGGGAATATTAAACAGATTTGTATTAGTTTATATTAGAGGGTCTGATGTGTAATTAAGTTTCCTATTTATTGTTGGATTTTATGGACCGACCCGATGGACAACGCGACTGACCGAGCTATGACCCGTAAGAGTTACACCTAGGGCAACGAACATTAAATCCACTTGACCCGCTTAACTGGTAATTACGAACTGTTAGCGAGGCGATATATTTTATAAATATATTCGTTACACGGGATTTATTGTTTATACAGGTTTATAAATAATAATTCACATTTATTGTTTTAATCCTTTTATTAAAACAATTAAACGGGTGCGGGCTTTTACATCTGGTATTGGACTTTGGGCCCGGAAACAATTATTAGTGTTTATAATTATTATATAATTATAATCTAATAATATGATTTCGACCAAGAATTGAAAGCAATCGTCATTATCACCTCACCTGTGTGACGGCACCATACCATCCTCACCATTGATTGTGAAGGCTTGTTCTGTGAGTTAGAGAAGTTGGATTAAAATCCATAAAATTGTTGTCTCGGTCGAACTCCAATCAAGAAGCAAAAAAAGGAAAAACAAGTTTTTGTTTTCCTGTTTTGCTTTTGCCCGCCGCCAAACCAAAAGTAAAATCGGATCTTCCCTTTTGTCCCGATTCCGGCAGCTATCCAGCCTCCGTCTGTCGCCGTCCAGCCCTGTTCCGGCCTGCTGCGCAGATGCAAGGGCTCTTGCCCGCCGCCGCCCCAGTTGCTCGCATGTGTTCGTGTCTAGCATCGGTTCGTTGTACCTCGGTGTCTCGACCGGTTAATCATTAACCGAAGTATATCTATCTCATTGGTAGTTAGATTTACTTTATTCCGTATTCGTATGGTTTTGTAACCCAGATCCTGTTGGGCTTTATTTTGTGTTGAATCGGTTTCATTCCGCTGCGTATTAATAATTACTAAATAAATTATTATCAATCTATAATTAATTATCAACCGTTTTTGATAACTAATCTAACCGATCACCACTAGCAAAAATACCCAACAGTGGTATCAGAGCCTTGGTTACGACATACGAATCGGATCCGGTCTTTTAACCGGTTATAGATCACAAACTTTAACTTGTTTAAAGTTTTTGATCTAGATCTTTTTAGGGCAATTTTTATTTATTTATTTTGGTCAAAGTTTTTATTTATTTTTTTTGACCAAAAGGATTGCCCAGTTATTTGATTGTATTAAATATGTAAATCTGGCCTGACCCTGTCTTGTGTTTGTTTTCTGTTTTTGGTTTTATGGTTTGACCCATTTGATGGCTCAAAATTGTAATAGATTAGCTTTTATGTTTTGGCCCACTTTGATGGCTCAAAGTTGTAATAGCTTAGGGTTTTATTTTTTTTGTATTCTGTATAAATATTGTAAAGATAAAGACCCGAAGACAAAACAGAAGACGGAGACAAGATCTTGGATTTAGTGGGAGTCACACGGAACAGCTAGATGCATGCACGAAGTTCATCCTTGTGGTTGTTTGTGTGTTGTGACCCCGTGACCTAGTTTGGTCGTGCTATTAGGCTCTAGCAAGATCAAACACTTTTTCTTTAGCCATATGATTTACATATTTTTGTGTTTGCTATTGTGGTTGCTTTTATCTTATAAATGTTATAACATACCGACCAAATACCAAAATTTTCACAATCAAATTAATAACAAGTTCTAAACTTTTTTTTACAACTTGTGGATACTTTATATTAAAACAAACAGTTTGTTTTTAAAATAAATTATAACCAATAAAGTTTTGCAATTTAAACTAATTTTAAAATTTCAAAACGAATAACTTAATAGTTCATTTAAACTATTAACTTTTAATTGGTTAATTACATCGCGGCAAACTTAGTTTTAATAGGTTATTTAAAATTAAGTGTCCTGAGAGATGAAAGAGTTCATCACGTTGTCACGATCTAATATATAGTAAAACTGGATTTTACAACACACGTATGATTTATCATTCGTTGTGTTTGACCATATTCGATAAACACTAAAATTAAATCCCATATTTAAAATCTTTAGTCTATGCCATCCTACTATAAGGAACACTTGGGGCATAACGTGAAACACCAGTGTTTGGAGCCACAGCACCGCACTTGGTGCGTAACCTATCCCTCCAAGGTGCAATGGTTTCGTTGACACATACGGCCCTTCCACATGTACCTGTACTAGGGCGACTATTACTTTTCTCTCTATTACATGCCCCAGCTGTATGGAGACCAAAAGTGGGCATAGATTAGGCTAAACGTATTAATGCATAGACAAGAGTTGTCTTAGCGGCCTCATACTCGAGAATTGTGCATTTTTCCACAATTGGCAATTATTGTCAGTCTGCCTAAATCACTTACTAATGTTGCGTGCCACAGCCGCCATTACTAATTGATATAACCAGATTCTCTATTCTTAATCTATTCTTGCCATGGGTCATTAATATAAGAATTTATTACATCCAAAATACTAATTAACATTTAATTTGCTTATTTAACAGATGTCTACTGAAAAGGAATCTCACTCCTCCTTCTCTCTCAAGTCTTTGCTTGAGAATGAAAAACCGAATGACACCAACCTCATCTTGAACTCTCTTCCTAGTTCTTATGACAACTTCGTAATGAAATTAAATATGAACACATGGGAGAAGACTATGCCCGAACTGCACGGCATGCAGGAAACGGCCGAGATGAGAATATCAAGTAAGACTAATCAAGAGTTGATGGTCAAATCTGCTGGTGTTAACAAGCCCAAAACCAAGAAAAGGGGTTATAACAGCAAAGGTAAGAAGCAAGTTATTGTTGCTGCCAAGAATGCCACCAATAAAAACAAGCAAGTTACAAAAGCACCCCCTCCCAAGGAGCGTCAGTGTTTTGAATGCAACAATATGGGGCACCGGAAACGTAACTGCCCTGAATATCTAGCTAAGCTGAGATCGAAGAGAGCAAATAGTGAAGGCATCTCTTCTGGTATTTCTATCTATGTTATTGAACTTTTCACTATCTCTAGCGACACATGGGTATTTGATACCGGATGTGCTTATCACATCGTTAATGTATTGCACGAGCCTGAAAAGTGGAAGAAGCTGAAACAAGGCGACATGGAACTCATCGTTGGTGATGGGAAGAGAGTACCAGTTCTTGCAACTGGAACATTTCACCTTTCATGTCCTTCTAGCCTTGTTGTTATCTTAAATAACTGTTTGTTTGCACCTGGTTTAACCAGAAACATTATTTCAATTTTCTTATTATTTGAACAAGGTTTTAAGTATGTTTTTAATGGAATTAATATTTCTACTTACTTAAATGATATTTTCTATTTTGAGGCTAAACCTCGAAATGGAATTTATGAGGTTGATGTTCAAACTAATAATAACATATACAATCTTTCTAAACGTATCAAATCTAGCATTAATGATACATTTCTATGGCATTGTAGACTTGGTCACATAAGCAAGGCCCGCATGAAAAGGCTCCAATCCGAAGGGATCCTTGAATCCACCGGACAAGAATCCTTTGAAGACTGCAAGTCTTGCTTAGCTAGCAAACTCACTAAAGGATCATTCACCGGCGTTGGTGAACGAGCCAAGGATCTGCTAGGACTCATACACACTGATGTATGTGGCCCTTTCAGAACCATGTCTAGAAATCATGAAAGATACTTCGTTTCATTCATCGACGATTATAGTCAATATGCTTATGTCTATCTTATGAAACACAAGCATGAAACTTTTGAAAAGTTCAAAGAGTTTCAAAACGAAGTGGAAAACCAACTCGGTAAAACGATAAAGACACTTCGATCAGATCGAGGTGGTGAATATCTCAGCACAGAGTTCATAAATCATCTTAAGGAGCGTGGAATAGTTTCATAACCTACTCCACCCGGCATACCCCAACTTAATGGCGTGAGCGAGAGGAGAAATCGAACCCTACTTAATATGGTTCGATCGATGATGTGTAGAACAAACTTGCCTCACTCCTTCTGGAGTTATGCACTTATGACCGCCGCCCGCATTGTCAATCTCGCACCGACTAAGAAGGTAAACAAGACTCCATATGTGATATGGCATGGGTCTAAACCCAATCTGTCTTACCTTAGAGTATGGGGATGTGATGCATATGTCACCGGCGATTCTGATGACAAGCTCGATCCTAGAGGCGAAAAGGTCGTTTTCGTTGGATACTATAACAGAAGCGGATATTATTTCTACCATCCTGATGCAAATGTTATTTCCATCAAAAGAAAGGCACACTTCCTCGAGAAAGAAATTCTTGAACGAGGAACTGGAGATAATATAGTGAATCTTGAAGAAATTCGAGAACCACAAACAACCTCTGATGAAGTCGGAGTGTCTGAACAACAAGAAGTTGTTGCTGGTGAATCAGGCATAAACACAAGCGTTCGTAGAAGTGTAAGGACTCGCAAAGAACCTGACAGATACCTATGGCATCTTGATAGTACCGAGGTCCTATTAGTAGCCGAGTCTAATGACGAACCTACTAACTACAAATCTGCTATTTCAGATCCAGAATCTACAAAATGGCTAGAAGCCATGAACGCCGAGATGCAATCTATGCGTGATAATCAAGTCTGGGACTTGGTTGAGCTACCCCCCCGAATCTCGGGCAGTAGGGAGCAAATGGATTTTCAAGAGAAAAACCGACATGCATGGAAATATACACACCTATAAAGCACGGCAAGTTGCGAAAGGTTTTACTCAGACTCAAGGCATTGACTATGATGAAACCTTCTCGCCCGTTGCTATGATCAAATCGATCAGGATATTGTTTGCCATAGCCGGCCACTATGACTACGAGATATGGCAAATGGATGTCAAAACCGCTTTCCTTAATGGGCATCTCTCTGAAGATGTCTATATGGTACAACCTGATGGTTTTGTTGATCCAAAATATCCTAATAAGGTATGTAAACTGAATAAGTCTATTTATGGACTCAAACAAGCATCTCGAAGCTGGAATCTTCGTTTTGACCAAAAGATCAAAGAGTTCGGTTTTGTCAAAAATGAAGATGAGCCTTGTGTCTACAGAAAGGCTAGTGGGAGCACTATATCATTCCTCATCTTGTATGTGGATGATATACCTATCATTGGAAACAACATCCCTATGCTTAACGATGTTAAACACCGGTTGGGTGTTTTGCAATGAAAGATCTTGGAGAAGAAGCTTACATTCTAGGAATCAAGATCTATAGGGATAGATCTAAGCGGCTTCTAGGGCTAAGTCAAGGCACATACATAGACAAAGTCATGGCATGCTTTCATATGGAAAACTCCAAGAAAGGAGGTGTTCCTATGACTAAAGGCACCGTGCTGAACAAATCACAATCTCCTTCAACGGACATTGAAACCAAGCGTATGGAAGCAATTCCATATGCTTCGGAGATTGGTTCTATCATGTATGCTATGTTATGTACCAGGCCTGACGTCTCGTATGCTTTAAGCATGACCAGTCGTTTTCAGCAAAGTCCTGGCATTGCCCATTGGACTGTAGTCAAGAACATCCTGAAGTACTTGAGAAGGACTAAAGACATGTTCTTAATATTTGGAGGAGTGGAAGAAGAGCTCACTGTAAGATGTTACACTGACGCCAGCTTCCAAACTGACCGAGATGACTCTCGCTCACAATCAGGATTCGTATTCACTCTAAACGGAGGAGCTATCTCCTGGAAGAGCTCCAAGCAGAGTGTGGTGGCAGATTCAACCACCGAATCTGAGTATATAGCTGCATCAGATGCTGCAAAGGAAGCTACTTGGATGAAGAAATTCATTACTGACCTCGATGTGGTTCCGAGTATTCGCCAACCAATCGAGATACTTTGTGATAACATAGGTGCTATAGCTCAAGCCAAAGAGCCCAGATCTCATCACAAAGCCAAGCACATTCTCAGAAAGTTCCACTATATACGAGAAATTGTGGAACGTGGTGACATCGTGATAAGCAAAGTAGACACAGTCAAAACCTAGCGGACCCGTTTACTAAGCCCATGACTCAGGACAAGCATGATCTTCACAGAGATGCTATTGGTCCTAGATTTGCTAGTGATATGTTTTGATTTAGTATTTTGAATGCGTGAACAATTAAACAGTTGTACTTTTGAATTCTTTTGGTTTACTGATTTAATTGCAATTCTGAATTCTTACAACTGTGTTCGATTTTAATACGTTTAATCCATGAATCTTGTATTCTTAATCATCCGTAGTCGATCAGAATCGTGGGAACGACTCTGAATTAAGACTATTCTGAACTTGGACTCAAGTAGTTGACTTCCAATTTCACAGACCTCATCTTGGATGACGTTGGATGTAACTCACATCAAATCATCTTCATGGATTTTAATCATAAGATGTTTTGATATTGGTATACTCATTTAGTATCCTCTGACCTGAGATACATACTAGAACTTTCGTTTACCAAGGACTGTTCTTTAATCACTGTCAACCACTATCGCGTAACTGCCAGTCATAAAGGCATTGGTTAGGAACAGATCTGAAGTTCAGTGGAAGTTGTATGTAGTCGATAAGGGATTCTGTACTCTTACATGACATGTAACAGTTAGACGTCGTGGCGCCCTCGTGATTCTAACTGGTGGAGTGTAAGGCCTTACCCAAACTGACTGTGTGTTTGATTGGACCACTATGAATCTTGAACAAGAACAATGATGATTGAACGCTATATGAGAATGAATCTAATCCATGTCTCATTGATTCAATTGATGTCTTATACGGAAAGGATGAATGAAAACTATTGCCATAAGTCTATTGTCTTGCTTTAGTTAGCTATTACTAACACCAAGATATTTGGTTAATGACTTTAAAGCATCATACCATGTTAGGGACAGCCATGTGCAGCTAGAGCGCCGCTGACTGTTTGCGTTGATTTATCGTGGATCGTCCGAGTGGGAGATTGTTGGATTTTATGGACCGACCCGATGGACAACGCGACTGACCGAGCTATGACCCGTAAGAGTTACACCTAGGGCAATGAACATTAAATCCACTTGACCTGCTTAACTGGTAATTACGAACTGTTAACGAGACGATATATTTTATAAATATATTCGTTACACGGGATTTATTGTTTATACAGGTTTATAAATAATAATTCACATTTATTGTTTTAATCCTTTTATTAAAACAATTAAACGGGTGCGGGCTTTTACATCTGGTATTGGACTTTGGGCCCGGAAACAATTATTAGGGTTTATAATTATCATATAATTATAATCTAATAATATGATTTCGACCAAGAATTGAAAGCAATCGTCATTATCACCTCACCTGTGTGACGGCACCATACCATCCTCACCATCGATTGTGAAGGCTTGTTCTATGAGTTGGAGAAGTTGGATTAAAATCCATAAAATTGCTGTCTCGGTCGAACTCCAATCAAGAAGCAAAAAAAGGAAAAACAAGTTTTTGTTTTCTTGTTTTGCTTTTGCCCGCCGCCAAACCAAAAGTAAAATCGGATCTTCCCTTTTGTCCCGATTCCGGCAGCTATCCAGCCTCCGTCTGTCGCCGTCCAGCCCTGTTCCGGCCTGCTACGCAGATGCAAGGGCTCTTGCCCGCCGCCGCCCCAGTTGCTCGCATGTGTTCGTGATCTAGCATCGGTTCGTTGTACCTCGGTGTCTCGACCGGTTAATCATTAACCGAGGTATATCTATCTCATTGGTAGTTAGATTTAATTTATTCCGTATTCGTATGGTTTTGTAACCCAGATCCTGTCGGGTTTTATTTTGTGTTGAATCGGTTTCATTCCGCTGCGTATTAATAATTACTAAATAAATTATTATCAATCTATAATTAATTATCAACCGTTTTTGATAACTAATCTAACCGATCACCACTAGCAAAAATACCCAACATTTATATCCCTTGTAATCATCATTATTAGTTACAATATACAATTACCAAGATTATCTCTCATCAAACTCCAGGCCCAGGCATTCTTGGCAGCAGACCAGCCTAATCCTATGCAGCATTAGAAGCCACTTACACTCCCACTGTGACCAAGCTTTTCACACTATGGCTCTCAACCCACCGGATCAGAATTGCTACATGGACACCGGTGCAACATCCCACATGACTCATTCGCCAGGTAACTTCACGTCCTATATCAATAATGGTCTTTTTCGGAATATAATTGTGGGAAATGGCTCCAAAATTCCAATCCACAGTACGGGACATCAAACTCTCTCCCATTCTTTCCCTCCTCTAAAATTGAATAATGTCTTACATGCTCCGCACCTCATTAAAAATCTTTTATATGTTCTTAAATTAACAACTGAAATTTCTATCGAATTTGATCCTTTTGATTTTAATGTGAAGGACTTCCCGATGCGGACACCCATCCTCCGATGTAATAGCATCGGAGACCTCTACCGACTTCAGCTTCAGTCATCCTATCAACTCACCAACCCATCAGCTTTTGCCTCCATTACTCGAGATTTATGGCATTCCCGCCTAGGACACCTGGCCGTTTCTATTTGAACTCTTTAAAACAATGTATATCATTTACTTCTAGCACTAAACAATCTTCTGTTTGTTCTTCTTGTGTGGTTGGAAAACAAATTAAGTTACCATTTAATTCATCTTCTACATTTACGTATTTACCTTTTGATATTATACATACCGACCTATGGACTTCCCCGGTTTTGAGTTCCACTGGAAATCGATACTATCTATTATTTTTAAATGACAAAACTAATTTTTTGTGGACTTACCCTTTAGCCAAAAAGTCACAACTGTTTCTCACTTTTCTCCAATTTTATAAGCTCATTAAAACTCAATTTAATTATCGAATCAAAACAATCCAATGTGATAATGGTCGGGAATACAACAACTCATTCCACACATTTTGTTTCTGGCTTAGTTCTAGGCTAATCTTCTTCCTTTTCCACAAATTCAGACTCTTCTAGTTCAAACATGTCAAGTTTGACTTGTGTTGATTCAAGATCATCTTTTAAGTCTGCCAACAGGTAGTACTTCCTGATTCTGTGCCCACCATGAAGAATTTTCATCAAACATCACATTCCGTGATGTATAACATCTCCCGGTGTTTGGGTAGCAACACTTCCACCCTTTTCTTTCTTGATCATACCCCACAAAAATGCATCTCACGGCCTTCATTTCTAGCTTGTATCTCAAGTGTCCTGGAACAAACACATAGCATACACTTCCAAAGACTCTGAAGTAACTTACACTTGGCTTGATTTTGTATAGTAACTCATAAGGTGTTACATACCCAAGCCCTTGTTGTGAGAGTCTGTTGTTTACATAAGCTGTTGTTAACATTGCTTCAGCCCAAAACCTCCCGGGTACATTCTTATCATATATCATAATACCACATACTTCAGCCAGATGTCGGTTTTTGCGTTCCGACACACCGTTTTGTTGAGGGGTGTTGGTACACGTCAGTTGTCATCGGATCTTTTGTTCTTTTAAGAAGTTGTCAAATTCTCGAGAGGTATATTCCCCTCTGTTATCTGACGGTAGCATCTTGATGCGTACTTCGGTTTCTAGTTCGGCTATCGATCGGAACTTCTTGAACTTTGACAAAGCCTCAGACTTTTCTTTCATGAATGTTACCCAAAGAAAACAGGAGTAGTCATCAATGAAAGTGATCATATACTCCATGCCGGTGAGCGACTTTTGTTTGACGGGGCCAAACACATCTGTGTGGACCAACTCGAGTGGCTCTGTCGTCTTTTGTTTGGATCTATCAAAAGGTTTCTAATGTGCTTTTCCATATTGGCAACCTGCACACACATTTTCATTAGTAACTTCAATATTAGGCAAACCGTTTATGATACCTTTCTTGGCCATCAAGTTGAGTTTGTCATAAGCCACGTGTCCTAGGCGTAGATGCCATAGATCTGTATCAGTGGTGTGTCTGGTGCGCTCCACATAGGCTGATTCAGCTGATAATATATAAACCACTTCCTTTCTTCTTCCTTCCAAGATCGGTGTCGACTTGGTTTCAATATTCTCAAACACTTGAACCTTTTCTTGTCCAATACCGGTTTTAGTGATTTGGGGACTGAAACCAAATTCTTTTTCATCCACGGTACGTGGTAAACTTGTTCCAACTTGAGCCCTTGCCTACCTAGTTGGTTTGAGAACACCACATCGCCGATACTTGAAAATGTGCCGTGAATTGTCTGCTATTACCACCACCCTACTCCTTCCATGTTTCTTTGCATTAGAGAGTTTATCTTTATCACCCGTCAAGTGATTTGAATAGCCCGAGTCGACGATCCACTTGTCGAAGGTGTTGGAAGGAAAGACATAGGCTTACTACCCTGGCTTGTATCGACCACATTCCATCGCCTGGCCCTCCAAATGGCTTAACACTTTACATGGAAGCGGACAGATAAAAGAAATGAATGGTTCCCCTCCGCCCCTAACTATTCAAAAAATGACCAAACGTTGCGATCAGATGTCAATTATCTGTCACAACAGGTGAGGAAGGAAAAAGCTGCTTTAATGAAGAAGGCAGGAGAGGAAGTTAACTAGCTATCTCCTTATAGGAAGTCATACTAACTAGCAAGCTGTCTGCCCCTTAGGGCACATAAGTCAACTAGCGGAGGGTAAGGCTTTTAGTTGTTAAGGGAGAGCTAGGGGGAACACTCGCCAGCAAGCACCTGGATAGACTAAAAACAGGGGAAACGTGACTTGAAGATCGTTTTCCTGTCTATTCCATTTCATCTATTAACTCCCTTTCTCAAACTTGCCCCTGCTTCCGATAGATGGCTTTCTAATAGGCCTAAGCGAACCCACTTAAAATCTTTACTAAACTATGACCGCCATCATATTAGTAAATAAACGTATTCCTAAGCTTAATGCGCGAAAACAATAAGGAATTTGCTTAGAAGCTTAAAAAATGAAGCCCATTTATTTGAAATCCCACTATAGTAATGCCAATAAAAGCTGCATTGGGCATTTCCACCATTAAGAGAGACTCGCTAATGCGCAAAGGGTAACACCGGGGTCTGGTTACTTTGACCATACATGCTCGGAATCTTTTTGTCTATCGGGGGAGTTCTCGTTCCTTCACCTCTACAATTCGGTAAGAGTCCACAAGGACAACTTTCTTTATATTAGATGCCAGCCTTATAGAAGATGCGAAAGAGATGACTAAGTGACATGAAATATGGCGACGACAACAGCATGTCGTAGAAGGAGATAACAAGTGGAGGCAACGACCCACTAAGACTAACGTATCTACAACTACATCCCCAAGAGGCAGTCAAACGGGGGCGTGAATGTGAGATGCCAGCGGAATGATCGGTCGGACAAAGGCTAGGGCTCCTTCCTAATCGAATCATAGAGTTCAAATCTCTAAAAGGAGAGGAGAACAAATCAAGATCGACTGACTTACAGGAAAGAAGGGAAACTCGACTCTAATCTACAGGCCACAACGCTAAACGAAATCCTGAGTCTCGGCCAACCAATGTGTAGCTGCCAGGCGTAACGTCTTATAGAGCTCGGTTAAAATAACAGGATTCAGTTTGCTTGTGTGTACGTGCTTGTTCTAAGTAGATGTAGATGTGAAGGTGCCTAAGGAACCGCCCTCAGCCCCTGAAATATGTTGTTAGAGGCGTTGCCTATTCGATACAGGCGATTTCGCTACGAGGTTTATGGAATGAAAGGAAAGTGGGCCTAATGGTGGCGGCAAAGGCTATTACTTCCTATATTTGGGCCAGATGTGCTTCAACGTCCCAGACAGTCAAGCCAAGGGTTGTGTATTGATTGAGTAAATTATGTAACAATAAGAGCTCATTATAAAGAGCTAGATAATACACTTAGGACCCCTAGATATTACAATTAGAACCCTCTAGAATAGTATACATAACATAGACTAATATTCCCCCGCAAGTTGAAGGCGGGGTACGACCTGCAACTTGGACCTTAAAACATAAATCTTTTGGAAGATAGAGGCTTGGTGAAGACATCTGCTATCTGATCAGATGTAGAGATAAATTGAACCTTCAGTTGCCCTTGAGCCACCTGTTCACGAACGAAATGAAAATCTACTTCAACATGCTTAGTGCGAGCACGAAACACAGGATTGGTAGAAAGATAAGTGGCTCCCAAGTTGTCACACCAAAGAGTGGGAGGTGAGTTTACTGAAGTGTCGAGTTCATGCAGGAGGGATTTTAGCCAAATTAGTTCAGCCACTGTATCAGTTAGGGCCTTGTATTCAGACTCGGTTGAGGATCTTGAGACAGTTCGTTGTTTGCGTGCAGTCCAGGAGACAAGGTTTGATCCCAAATAGATAGCAAATCCTCCCGTGGATCGACAGTCGACAGGGCAACCAGCCCAATCGGAGTCAGAGTAGGCTTGGACCGGAGAGGAGGTAGCATTATGCCACTGGGCATCGGTAAAGGCCTGTAAACAGGAGCCTGAAGTGTGTCGAATAAAAAGTCCCAAATTGGTTGTCCCTTGTAAGTAACGCAAGATGCGTTTAATAGCAGACCAGTGATTGTCTGTTAGAGCGTGCATAAATTGACACACACGATTCACAACAAAAGCAATGTCGGCCTAGAGAGAGTAGTATACTGCAGAGCCCCAACGGTCTGACGATACTGAGTGGGATCAGAAAGTAATGGACTGTCATCGATGTTAAACACTTGAGAAGGACACATAGGAGAGGATACTGGTTTGCAAGCGGAGAGGCCAGATCGATGGAGAATATCAAGAATGTACTTCTGTTGTGAGAGAATAATGTCCTTCCTATGATGAATGACTTCAATCCCTAAAAAATAATGCAATTGTCCGAGGTCTTTAATAGCAAAAATGGAGCTCAGACGATGAATGATGCTATCAATTTCTAAAGTGTTGTTGCCGGTAATAATGATGTCATCCACATATACAAGAACATAAACAAGCGTGCCACTGTTGTTGAGAATAAATAGTGAAGGATCAGTCTTGGATCCGTAGAACCCGATGTGATGAAGGGTTGTGGACAAGTGTTTGAACCAAGCCCGGGGAGCCTGTTTTAGGCCATAAAGGGACTTATGAAGAAGACACACATGATCCGGTTTAGATGGATCAGAAAAGCCCGGTGGTTGTTTCATATAAACGGTTTCCTTTAAGTCACCATGCAAAAAGGCGTTTTGCACATCCAATTGTCGTAAAGGCCAGCTATTAGTCACAGCAAGAGACAAAATAACCCGAATAGTGCTTGATTTAACCACAGGGCTGAATGTTTCAAGATAGTCAATGTCGGGTTGTTGAGTGAAACCTTTGCCCTGTGAATCTTTCTTTAACCTGTATACCCACTTACAGTCAATAAGATTAGTATTGTCAACATAAGGTACTAAAGTCCATGTTCCATTTTTATGAAGCGCTTAAAACTCCTCAGTCATGGCATTATGCCACTCTGGAGATTTGTTGGCAACGGTAAAGGAAGTAGGTTCTAGAATTGGAGAAGGAGAAGGAGAACGAGTGGTGACATAGGCAGAGGGATCATAAGGAATTGTCTTTTTAGGGTTTTGTCGGAGGTGGGATGGCTGAGACCTAGGAGGAGGTGGTGGGGGAGAAGGAACAGAAGGGGTAGCAGGTGGACTGTTGTGAACATTTGGGGATTGTGGGGGTGTCAGAGTAGGAGACTGGGTGAAAGTGGGATTGGTGTTTGGAGGTGGTGATTGTGGTGAAGAGGGTGTGGGTTGGGTAGGATCAGTGGGTATAGGGGTAGGAGGTGGTATAGGAAAAATAGAAATATATGGAGGAGATGGTGGGGTCGGGGGTTATGAGGTAGGAGTTTGAAGAGGAAAGACAGTTTCATTGAAACGAACATGTCAAACGACATAGATTCGTTCAGTGATGGTGTCAAAGCAACGATACCCATGATGGGTAGGGCTATAGCCAAGAAAAATGCATGGAGTAGAGCGAAAATCCATTTTGTGACAGTTGTACGGCCGGAGATATGGAAAACATTGACAACCAAAAACACAAAGGAACGAGTAATCCGGTTTGTGTTTGAAAAATTGTTGAAAGGGTGATATACCGGAGGAGATTCAGGAGGGTAACCGATTAATAAGATAAGTGGCGGTTTCAAATTCAAAATGCCAGAAACGTTGAGGAAGAGAAGATTGGGCAAGAAGAGCAAGTCCAGTTTCCACAACATGACGATGACGATGCTCAACAATGCCATTTTTTGCACTTGTATAAGGGCATGAGCGTCGATGGATAATTCCAAGATTGGTAAAGAACGGAGAGAGGTTACGAAACTCCCCTCCCCAATCGGTTTGAACACACTTCAGTTTGGTGTTAAATTGGCGTTCTACCATGGTTACAAAATTTGTAAATGTAGAGTAAACATCATATTTTTGGGTAAGGGGATAAAACCACATATAACAAGAGTGGTGATCAACACATAATAGAAAGAATCGATGCCCATCAAGAGAAATAGTAGGTGAGGGCCCCCAAACATATATTAAGTCCAAGACATTATTACTTTGAAAGGTGGATTTGTCCAATGAAAGTTTGGAAGATTTTCCTAACTGACATAGAGTACATAAAGAAGAACAAAGTTTTGTATATACTGGTAAGGAACAAGTAGAAATAACAGAATTAAAAACACGTTCTTTGAAAGCGTTGACAAAAATACAAAAATAACATAACTAAAAAAACTCGATTTTGAATACAACTCAGTTTTCAAATAAATTTATATCAAAGCGTTGACAAAAATATAGTCGCGTACTCCGTTCTTTGAAAAAAGTTAACGAACACAAGTTATTAATTGAAAACGAAATTAATGAAAAACTAAACGTGTTAAAAGCGTATATTATATATATAGTAAAAAGGTTGAAAACGAAAAAAAAAAAAAAAAAAAGCATGAGGTGGCCGAATTTCGGCTGTGGTGTTGTTCCAGAGCCGTCCCTGAGATTTCGGGTGGCTGTGCAACTTTAAAAATGGCCCCTGAAAATCTAAAATATAAAGTTATATATATGAAAAAAAGATTGGCCCTTAAAAATTTTTTAATTGGTCAAATCTAATTTGTTTAATTGGGCTATAAATAAAAGAATGACTTAGTTGAGTTTAAGTGGTTTTGATGGGCTAAAGTGGTTTAATTGGGCTAAAACAAAAAAATGGTTTAGATGGGCTAAAGTGGTTATAATGTAAGAGTTTTTATAATTAATACGTATTTCTTTAAAAAATATTATATACAGTTTATTTTTTTGGGCCCCCGATAAACCGGGTCCGGTGCGGTTGCCTATAGAACACCCTACCAAGGACGGCCATGTGTTGTTCAATAAGGTTTCGTTTAATCTATTACAAGCCGGCTATACCCGCGCTCCGTGGCGGGTGTTGGGCTGATCGTCAATAAAATATAAGCGAAAGCGTAGGCACAACGGCAAAAATAATGTTAATAAAAAAGAAACCTAAAACTAAATAATAATAAAAAAAGAGTTCGGGTCTTCGAAAACCATAAAAGCGAAGACCGATACTCCGATAATACCAATACCGACAATGACGTTGTTCACTTATAACATGTTCGGTTTATCATGGTACCACAACGGTAACGACACTCAGTATAGACCACGATACAAAACAAAAACTTGATTTTAAATACAACTACTTTTTTAAAAAAGTGATATCGAACGTTGACAAAAAAACTAAAATAGTCGAGCACTCCGTTTTTTTTCAAGTTAACGAATAAAAGTTACTAAAGAAAACCGAAATTATTAGAAAATTAAGTGCTAAATTTTGTAAGGCTAAACTTCGACGACCTGTACAATCCCGTGAAAAATCCAACCGCACTGATGTTACCGCTTGTGTTCCGACCGACGACCGCCTCCTGCTCTATTTTCCGTTCTTCCATGACTGGAACTTGAAAGGTACGTACAATTTTAACATGATGCTCTGAACTCATTAACTTACTGCAAATTTACAAGTGGGAGAAAGATAAAATAGAAGTTGAATATAACGGACGTTTTGGGGAGGAATATTTAGCTTCCAAAATTGATTGAATACCTTTTTTTTCAGATTTCGGATATCCGGTCTACTATCTGAATCCGTATCCGAAATTTCGGATAGTAGAATCCACTATCCAAAATTTTCGTATATCTGAAGTTTCGGATATCTGGTTTTGAAAACCCCTACTTCTAGTAAAAGTGGTAGAATTATTGCAAGTATTTCAACTAGAACTGCTATGTTCATTTTCATTTTTCTATTCACTCATGATCTCGCCTAGTCGACCAGATAATGATATTTCAATCATGATCTGGCATGGTCGACCAATCATGATCTGGCATGGTTGACCAATCATGATATTGAAGGATGGGACCTTTTCTCGAAACAAAAAGGAGATTCTATTTCTTCTTCCAAGCCCTTCTTAGAAGATGCAGTTAGTAAGCTCTCACTTATCTTCTTCGTTTATGAAAATAGATAGATAAGAAAAGATGTCAGCCTCTCTTTTCTTGCAGAACACTCACTTAATGGAGCTCTTTGAATTGGAAGACAACGACAAAAGTGAAAGATGGATCGATGTCAATGGACCAAGAAATATGTCCTTTGCTGAAAGCTCATAGGGTAAGAAGAATTGAAAGGTAGGTTTTTGTCACAAACCCGGTTTTAGGATACCTTGGGCGTACGACCAGATTAACACCTCTAATCAATTTTATCTTTGTCCTTTCGGATAAGTCATAGTGTTTTGCAGCGAAAAATATTTTGGATCAACCTTTTCATAAATCAACCCGAGGGTTGATATTGAACACTTCCAAATTCCTTTGGAATAAAATAATATTTCATATAACTGGGATTTAAATACCCAACGGTTTACAAACCATGGTTCAAAAACCATTACATAATCTTCCTGCATCCCCACATATATTTCTAAGCCACATGGTAGGTTTTTATGTGCCTGTGGAGTTTATCCTTTCCGCACACATCCTTGTAACTATCAAGGGAGTATACTGTCTCTAGGAAATCGTCATCCTAAGACACTTCCTCTTGATTTATATCCTGCAGGGCTATCTCTTGTGCCTAGGGAGTCGACATCCTTTCAACACATAACCCTATCAAAAACATATTTACATTTGTCCACGAGACTATCCCTCATACCTGAAAACATTTTTGAAAATAAAACGTCAGTGCGAACACCGGTGATTACATTTATCATGACACGAAAATATTTTGGCATGAACAATATTACAGCCTTTAACATGATATTTTGTGGACAGACTACACATCCGGCAGATTATTTCAATCTGGCCGTACAACCACGGTATTCATTGGCATCTCCCTCTATAATGAGATTGCTGGCATTACCAGTCTTACTTACTGTGACAACCGGCAAATCCAAGTCATTAACTGTTCCCGACGTTTTCATAATTACGTACAATTGAATGCATGTCATACTTAAATTAGAGTAATTAAGTTCACTTATGCATAGCAAAGTCCGATCAGTAAGTATCACGCATTAGTAATTCGGTGAATTACCGGGTCACACACGCGCCTAGTCACACACGAACGTTGGTGACGTTCAGGTCAAATAATTCAACATAGGATTTGAAATATAAAAATTATACGTAACACTACGATTAATTATGTCATGACTAAATTAATTTTCTAAGAATATTTAGAGCAAGTTTCAGTTAAAACGCAGTACAAAAATACCGCGATTTGCGCCAGCGGATAACAAATATTACAACATTTATTTAAATGAATTAAATAGATTACTTTTATTTTGTTAAAGCATTTTTAATTTAATAAAAATCAATAAAAGCTTTTATTAAAGACTAATGAAGGAGAATTTTTAAAAATTACAAAACCAATCCCACACTCCAACACACCATTATTACAATCACCCTCACCCCCACCCTCACCCCCTCCCCCTCCCCCAACCGGTTTTTCGACCACCCCCCCCCCCCCCTTCAAAATCTCATTTCACCTATAAATACCCCCCTCGACACACCACTTTCAACATTTGCATCTTTCACAACTTCAAGTAAACACAAGTCCCATTTGGTGTTTTCTCAAGTGCTAGGATCAAAACTGCCATCTCCATTTGATTTCTCTAAGTAAGAATCTCATTTACACACTTTTATTTTAATAAATCATCTCTAGTTGCTTGAATATCAAGAACACCCAACAAAAACTTATTTTTGAAATAACTAAAGAATGTAACTTTCATTTTTGTCAAAGTTGGTGTATATGCTTTGTATATATGAGTTGTTGTGTTTTTACATCATGGATGATACATGCATGGTGATGGATCATCATTTTGATTACATGCATGTTGTTAGATAGTATTTTCTAAGAATAGTAACTTTGTTGGTTTTAAAAACCGGGTTTTGAGTTAGACATGGATTTATTGTCATTTGGGTTTACAAGAGTATTTTTATATAAAATATATGTATGCTTTTGTCTTAGATGATTATTTTTTATATAACTTTGTTGGTTTTAAAAACCGGGTTTTGAGTTAGACATGGATTTATTGTCATTTGGGTTTACAAGAGTATTTTTATATAAAATATATGTATGCTTTTGTCTTAGATGATTATTTTTGCTACATGCAAGTCGTTAGAACCACTTTCTAAATAAGAAAACTTTGTTGAGTCAAAAACCGGATTTTATGCTTTAAAAGGGTTTTGATGATGGAAATGCCTTTGATAATACTCATGCATATATTTTAAAACATTGGATGATATAAAATACTTGATTTGTTTGGATACATGGATACATGGATCCATGGATGCTAGAGAACTTGAGTTAAGTAGTGTTTAGACACTTGAATAATACTTTGTCATAAAAAGATATATTTTGGAGAATAAAAGTGTATTTTATTACATGCATGAAACATAGAAGAATTTCATTTCATAAAAATAATAAAGATTATTTTTGGTTTGAACGTAGTTATAAACATATATATATATATATATATATATACACACACACACATCTATTTTCAAAATGAGAAATATAATATATATTAATTAAGTTACAACGCGAGTCGATTTGAATATTTTTTTTAGACTTAAACTCAAGGGAGTATGCAAGCGTGATTACATATAATATTATTTGTTGTTTATATTTATTTTTAGAATAAATATATTTTATCGAGTCAAGCGTGTCATCAACGTGTCGTCGAGTCAAACACGGTCAAACATTTGTAAGTCAAACACACGTTTCATAATAAATCGAGTTGGGTGAATTGGTCGCATAATCAAGTATAGTCATGTCATAGAACTAATAGTCCTAAATTTTTTAGGACACGATTAGGTCGGTTTAACTTCGGACGTTTGCTACATACACATTTATTGTGTTCACTACTCGCGTATCAGGTGAGTTACACGACCCCTATTTTAATACTGTTTTATACTCTTTTGGGGAGAAAACGTGCAAATCATTTTTAACATAAACATAGCTATCATTTATTGATTACATGAATTAACATAGCATCAAAATTAAGTCCCTACAATTCTAGACTGTTAATTTGATAAGCGTGGTAATCGTGGATAGATCTATTTGGGTTAACAACCCCACTCGTTGATCGGGAGCCAAGCGGATGCATTATTAGCCCATCATTACAATGTGTGTGATGCAACATTGTGTTTTGGGCATCTCATATAATCATGTCAGCTTCGGTATAGGAGTTCATGGTAATTTCAATACAACTTATTGTTGGATATACAATGTCATTTCTTGTGCTATGATTTAAAGTAAACATTTTCAATTATTTAAACCTGTAAACTCACCAACTTTATGTTGACACATTTTATCATGTTTTTCTCAGGCCGTTAATTGCATTGGGGTCATCTTGGAGTCACATGGCATATAGGATCATGCTAGGGTCCTTATTTATTAGAAGCTTTTGGTCACAAACAACGGTTTTTGAATACTTGAGCGTGCAAACTTTGGTTTTTGGATTTATGTAATCGTGTGAACTCCATTAATGTTTTAAATTTGGTTTATTATCTTAAATGATGGTTTTCAAACTCATATAGAGGTCGTTCGATGTGTTCAATGACTATGGTATTCATGAACATCGCGCCCCGCGGTTTCTGCTGTTGGCGGGGTGTGACACTTACTGCGTGGTTTCACATGAACCTCCCGTCTTACATCAGCATTACAGATTCGGTGCCAGCCCTCTTATTGGAATTTCACCCATAAGACGTGTATCCCTTGATCAAGTTTTACGTATACTTATGGCCCTAATGTTAATCGATGGCAAGCCCTTCACACATTAAAGTATTTAATACATGCTTTGCCGTTTTCGCAAACGTAAACGGTTTCAAAGTTTTGAAAGCGATAAACGTAATCACATTATGAGAAAATAACAATGGCTAAGGTTGGTGGTAGCTTAAGAGCGTGGCACTAGAGCTCTATCACCTTATCCTCGCTTCCTACGCGTTTCCTCATTTGTTAGAGCGTTCTATCAAAAGTGCGCCACTTAATCGAGTGTCAGAGATTTCTCGGGAGTACGCCTGGTATACGAGAGTGAGTTAATGGTTCAGAAGGGAGAAAGTCGTTTTGAGTTTTGTTTGTGAAATGAACAAGCTCAAGTCTCCAATTTATAGGCTAAACTTGACTGGTTAGCGGACCGCTAAGAAAGGGGGTAGCGGTCCAATACTGCTCCACCTTGCGTCAGCCTTACACGCGTCATATTCTCTGGACACCGCCTCATATTGCGACGTAGCGGACCGCTAAAGGTTTGGGTAGAGGTCCGCTACCATGACACGCGGCAGAAGCCCTAAACGTCTCATCAAGGGACGCGTCCTTACCTGAGGGTTTTCCTTGGGGCTACGTAGCGGACAATTAGAGAAAACGGTAGCGGTCCGCTACCGATGGCCTTTCACAAATTTTTCCACTTTTGGCCCCTGATTAGAACCAAAACAATTTTAGGCGAAGGCCTAAGGAAAGGATGGGGTACTTGCTAGTCACAATCGCGGTGGTATGCCCAAGTAACGACATCTAATAGTACTGCTTATGAGCCATTGACCTATGATGAAGCACTAAGTTCTAAGGATAAAGTCAAGTGGTGCAGGGCTATGGAGGGAAAGACGGATTCCCTACATAAGAATGGTACTTGGGAAGTAATTGAGAAGCCTAAAAGTCAGAAACTTGTCTCTTACAAGTGGATATATATAAACTTAAAGAATAACAACCAGGGGTTGAAGGGCCAAGGTTTAAAGCCAGACTTGTGGCAAAGGGGTTCACACACAGAGTAGGGGTGGACTATATAGAATTATTCTCACCATTGGTAAAACACATTTACATTAGAATACTTCTGTCTATTACTGCAGTTTTTGATTTAGAACTGGAATAGTTAGATGTCAAAACAACTTTTTTACATGGGTATTTGGATGAGACCATCTATATGAAATAGCCATTAGGCTTTGAGGAGAAGGGACATGAAGACAAGGTATGTTTGTTAAAAAGGTCTTTATATGGGCTCAAACAGTCTCATAGGTAGTGGTATAGGAGATTTGATGAATATATGATTACACATGGATTTATGAGGAGTTCATATGATAGTTGTGTATATCACAGGGAATATAGCAAAGGAGAGTTCATTTATTTGCTATTGTATGTGGACGATGTGTTGATAGCATGTAGAGATAAAACTGAGATTGAAGCTACCAAAAGTTTACTTAAGTTGGAATTTGAAATGAAAGAGCTTGGAAAAGCTAAGAGAATTTTGGGCATATAGAAGTCTAAGGAAATTAGTAGTAACTCAGACTTCATATGTGCAGAAAATTCTAAATAATTATGCCATGGAAGGTTGTAGTGTGACATCCATGAAATGCATAATCACTGAAGAAGTTTTCATAAACTTTGTAAAGTCACCAACATAATCATCACAAAAAAAACATGAATGTTTAGCTAGGATTCATATAATTTAAGTGAAATAAGAGTTTTAGCTCATGCTAACTACAAAAACACACAAACAACTTACAAATTCAGGAGGAAACATGACTAACAAGAATGTGTCAAATCGAAATCAAAGTAGAAATAAAATGCGGATCACTAGAAGCTTCGTTTAGAGTTTATAATATTCACCTTAATGAAGTATTGAGTGAGAACTTACTTTGGAGTGGCTGGAACAGAGAGTTTTGGTGTCCCAAAGCGGCCTCCTTGCAAAAAAGCTGAATTAGGCTTAAAAGGGCATCTGATGAGTTATACGAGTTGTATAAGATCTAGACGAGTCATACAACCCATATAATATTTATACGACATGTATAGAATCTATACTACTCGTATTAGTTTGCTGACTTTGACTTTTTCTTCCTCGTTTATCTTCGCTTTGCATCCAATAGCCCTCCAAAGCTGCAAATCTAAATATAATGCAATTAAACGTCGATTAAAACTAACTTGCTACAAAAGTGCTTAAAATGCAGGACAATATGTACTATTAACATGTATAATTATTCACATATGAGTTGATGTAACACATATCTATGACACCCGACATTTTCAGGTTAACTCCGTTAACACAAACTCCGTTATCTAAATCATTCATTCATGCATTACACTTGATTAGGATTAATTAAGTGTGTCGGTTATTGCACGAACACTCACGTAACGGTAATTCGAAGAATTATCGAATCACACGAGTCTGTCCCCGAACGTTGGTGATTAATCAAAAATAATATTTCGAACAATTATTAAATTATATTTAACATAATTTATGTGAATTACGTGTTATGTGATTTTATGCTTAATTCGTGAACTTTCGTGAAACCGCGTACGCTTACGCGTAACTACGTGATTTTTATTGCATTAGTAATTTTTATAAATATGTTTTATAAAAATATTTAGTAGAAATTATTTTAATTAGTGAGATTTAATTAAATTAATTATTATTCATTTAAACTAACCCATGGGCCACCTAAACTTGTTTTTAATCCATTCTAAGCCCATGGAGTGTAATATTTAAGGAACTTTTGCAAATCCTAACCTCATTCACATCACTTTGGCCGAAAATTCCCCTTCCCCTACTCCCTTGAAATCGTCGACCTCTATACCATCTCAAACCATTCTCAAATCAAGTTCCAAAGTTCAATTGTTGACGTTTTTGATCAATCCAAGTACCAATTATCTCCATTAACGCAACAAGTAAGATTTTTATCCATGTTTTACCCTAATTTTCGATTTTCAGGTTTAGGTAAATCCCTAGTTCATCCAAACAATGGTTTTGATCAATAAAGATGTAAACTTTAACGTTAATTGCGTATTGTATAATATTTGTGTAGATTTGATGATTTTGGTAAAACCCTAGATGCATAAAAACCGAGGGTTACTATTATTGGAAACTTTGTTGATTTTCTATATTGCATATTAGACAGGATTGATATGATATGATGATGTTTATATGCTAGTTGATGCATGATGATGTGAATTGTTGAATTGGATTTTGTATATCTAGCTCGGTTTCTTAGGGTTTCTAAATATGGAAACTTTATTTGTCATGAATGTTAATGGCTTACAATTTAGACATGCATGTTGTTATATGATGATAGCTATATGCTACTTAGGACAAAATAACATGTTATGAAGCATTAGACCTTAGAAATCATGCATGGTGTTCATAGCTTACTATAAATAGAAACTTTTTGCGTTTATCAAATTAGAATGTGAATTCTAAACATGTTTGATGCAACGTGATGATTTCTTATATGCTATGACAATCATAGAAACATGTTAGGAACTTTAAATCATGGAAATTGTAATCGTATGCCTAACTTACTTTAAAAGGAAACTTTAATTTGGAATATGAACTACATGTTGAGTTCTAGGCATATGATATGTGATGTGATGATCTAGGACGTGTTAGATTGGTCTCATTAACATGTTAGTAGTGATAGTTTCCGGAAAACGTGAATCTTGATCATACCTGCTAAATATGGAAACTTACTAAATATGGAAACTTACCAAATATGGAAACTTGCTAAATGTGGTAACTATGCTAGCATATTAGAACAATCAGGAATTGTTGTTAAGTGTTACCTGCATGATCTTATGTGTGTAATATGATAGTATTATACAAATCAAACACTAATTCATACATTGAGTCACCAACGGGTCGTCGAGTCAAACTTGGTCAAACATGAGTCGAACTTGTTAACTCTTTTCAAAACACATAAACAATGAGATTGTTTGGATGCAAAGGTCTTACGAACCAACACGAACACACACTCATAAACTTACGTAATACAGGTAGCCGTTAGCGGGTCACCTGTTTTTCACTTGTCATTCTATCATGTACTCTGAGGTGAGTTTCACGGCCCCTCTCTTTTACTTACTTCCTTTTTGGGGGAGAAAGCATGCACACAAACATATTTTGGATTCTGTATTAATGTTATATCACTTGCGTACTATAGTGGAAAGTCCTTACATCTCGAACCGTTAGTATTGGAACATAGCGAGGTAATCTTGAGTAGTACTACTGGGTTTGATAAACCCCACCCGCGTTAGTCATGCTAACAGGACTGGAGGTCGAACGGGTGTAATATTGACCTAGACACATATCCATTGTTTTGGTAGACATGGTGGAAGGCAAACAAACCAAACAGTCAGCTTCGATTACGAAACACTATATAGTAGCATGAACATAGACTAGCTATCTATTGATATACTTTAGTTACATTATCTAGCGAACATCAAACATTTATTTATTTACAAACTTGTGAACTCACCGACCATTATGTTGACACTTTAAGCTAGGGGTGTTCAAAACCGGATATCCGAAATCTGGAAAAAAAAAATTGTAGAGTTTTGTTTACTAAATGATAAACTGCAGTTTAGAAAATAGAGGTTTACAATTATGATATACTGCAGTTTAGATGAAGTTTCACACACCAAATTCAACTTCATAAATTTAGATGTAAGGGTATCTCTCCAAAATCCATTGAATACAAATATCTCAAGCAAAAGGTTCAAAGTCTTTGAAACAGTCGGAGATTTTTTGAAACATAATTCAAACTTACAACCTGCAAACCAAAAATTGGAAACTTAGATCAAGATTACAACTTGCTCGACATCGGAACGAACCTTTGAATTGGAACGAACCTTTGAAACGGAACGAACCTTTGATTACAACTTGCTTGACATCTGAACAAACCTTTGAATCGTGGAACTGGAACACAGTCGGCCGACTAGCGTAGACTGGTGCGCAGACGACGGTCGGAACACAGGCGCCGGTTAGAGCGGCAGGTGGCTGCGTTGATGGAATATGGACGGTAAGGTGAGATTTTCTCTCAGATTAGAGGTTTTACTCATTTAGGGTTTTTAATGTGGGTTTTTAATGTCCGGTACACATATATATTTATTTAATTATTTAAATATAATAAATAATCAAAAAATAAATATTTCGGATTCGGATATCTGAAATATCCAAAATTTTCCAAAATCAATATCCGAATCTGAATCCGAAAATTCGAATATCCGAATTTTGGGATATTTCGGATTCGGAATTTCGGATAATTAGGTTTCGGATTCGGATTTTTTTGAACACTCCTACTTTAAGCATGTCTTTCTCGGGTCGCTAAGGTACACATCAGGAATAGGATGCATCGAAGTTTGCATGGCTTTAATTAAACACGTTTTTCTTACTTTAACTACTTTGGTTTTGAGCGCCTTGTTTTGCGTATTTGGTCATTCTTGAACTAGGTTTTTATTTATGCTTCCGCGTTACTTTCAAACTTAACGGTATTGTCTCGTGACTATGAGCAACACTGGTATTTTCAAACTCATATAGTGGTCGTTCAATATAACTAATGACAATGATCTTGGTTTGTCACGCGCCTCGCGTTATAACCCCGCACATGAAATTTGAGGGTGTGACAATATCGACCGTGGATCAACCGCTAAAGGTATTGAGCAAAATCCAAACAATTCAGCAAAACAAAAACTAAGGTCGTACCATGTATAAATCATTTGTGGTACAAATCATAAGTGAGTAACTATTTTCTATAGATGGACCATGGTTCAATCATCGACCTATTTTCAAATAAATTATGCCCAAGGGTTCGATTACTAACTTCTTTTAGCATATGTGATGTTTTTAAGCTTTAGATGCCATAAATACTATCAATTTCCAGAACTTGGATAAATACTATCAATTTCCAGAAGTTGGGTTTTTAAGTTCTAAAGCAAAACTCGGATTACTAACCTCTTTGATTTTCACTAGGTAAATGATTCTAATGATTTCTTTCTAACCATCATAATATGGAATAAAAAATATTCCATATATATTACATCAAAAATTAGGAATAGGAACTTAAATTAAATGTACCTCATAATTAACAAGTTATGTACAAGATCTATTCAGATTTGATGGTGGATAGTGCGACTGAAGTTTAGATGGCAAAAAGTAATTTTACTAAAAAAATTAAAAATGATGCAAAGTATTATTCGATGAATTTTCAATATTTGAATATTTAGAAAAATATACGTATGTAAAGAAAAAATGTCAAGTAATTAACAGTAGTAATATGCCTCAACTTATACATGTTTTACACGCATAATCATCCTTATATTTGATTGATTCTTAGCATACACAGTAGAAAATAGACTAAATTGCTTCCCTTTTGTTTTTTTGCAGATAAATTGACCTCACTTGCAAAAAGGAACGAAAAGTCAAAAAAAAAAGTAAACAATCTGTTAAAGTCAGAAGAAAGGCACGCCCGTGGATGGCCAAGCACGGTCGTGCCTCCCCTGGAATCAAGCACAAGAGGCTTCTAGAAGCCAGTTAACACCATGCACGCTCATGCATAGGGGTGCACGGCTGTGCACTTTTCCAGAATGTAAGAAAAAGTTGATCATCGTGCAACAGATATTTGCACGAACCAATCGTGCACACGGTCGTGCCTACCTTCGGATTCAGGGCTTCACCCCTCCTTTGACAAGCAGCAACTTGGAAGAGCTCCCACGGGTCTCTTCTATGAAGAGTAACAGAGAGAGTTAGTTATTTCACCTAAGATCAAGAAGCATTTTATAATCACAACATTTGGTTTTGGTTTAATTACTAGTTTTCATTCCATGATATTCATATCATCAAGTATTTGTGTATTCATATCTAGGGTCATTATTGGCTAGTCTTCTTGTATCACTTGGTTGGAAATGAAACTTGGTGTAAAATTTATTTTTTTAAATTAATGAATGGTGTGTTTATGTTTCTTGGTTATTTTTAACTTGATCTTCCTTTATGGATGTGAGTACTTGATTTTCGGTCATTTGAAGTTTTATATCTTGTGGATGCCCTAAGCAAGACCTCTTGTTTAAG
The DNA here is from genome assembly GCA_023525975.1 of Smallanthus sonchifolius. Classification (NCBI taxonomy): domain Eukaryota; kingdom Viridiplantae; phylum Streptophyta; class Magnoliopsida; order Asterales; family Asteraceae; genus Smallanthus; species Smallanthus sonchifolius. Next base: position 78,337,579 of record CM042037.1, read on the forward strand.
CATCCATTTAAAGTTATATGTCTTTATATAAGTCTTTGATATTATATTAGGCCAAGTTGGTAAAAGATTTAAACTTTGGGTTGGCTGGGATTGGGCATTTAAGCAAGGAATTTTGAGTCTTAGCTAGACCTTGTGTTTTGTATAGATATTTCTTCTATCCTTCTGTCTTGACTCACGGAGAAGATGATGGCGATTGCAGAAGTGTAACGAACCAACTTTCGGATTTATAATATAATATGTTAAACATATTATAAGGGTGTAAATAAACAAAAAGGAAAGTTAGAGGTTTGTTGCAAATAAGGATTTTTACAAGTTTGGGTGAAAGGGTTCAAATATGAAAGTGCAGGGACTGTTTTGTAACTTTCTAAAAATCTGAATCAAAGGGGGAGGGGGCTGCGCAAAACACACTTGTATGTGTGTTTTTGTGTTCTGAAAAAAGAGGAGAAAGAAGGAAAAGGGCTGGAGATCAAGAGCAAGCAATTGCATGTGAAGATTGAGGGTTTTGGCTTGCACAATCCCTTCTAAACATCAGGTAAGTGATATTTCTTCTCTTGATTTCTTCATTAGAGGTGTTCTTGGGAGGAGTACGAATTGGGGCTGAATTGATTGAATTAAGTGGTTAAGTACTTGTTAAAATTTATAACCTAGCTTGATTGAAAGTAATAGGAGGTAGACAACAACATTTAAACACCCAATTTATGGATTCAAGAATTAGTGTTCTTGAGAGAAATTTGGGGGTGTTTTATTTTAATAATGTTCTAATGTTAAATTGAGGTTGGTTAAGTGTCTAAGGTGTTATTAGACATATAATTAACCATAAAGCCCCAATTAATTTGGTGTTTTGTAAAATGGGAGTTTTGGTGGAACTTGGGTGGTTCCTTAATAGGTCATTTGGGTTAAGGGAGTATTAATTGGATGGGTGTTAAGGGTTTGATTATGATAATCAAACCTAGACAAATGAAAATGTTGGCCAGTTGATATTAGGAGTGTGTTAGAATCTCAACTGGTGTAATTTTGAGATATCTAGACTAATGACAAGATGAATTGTATAGGTGATCACGTGGCTAAGATTGAGTCTAAACTGGAATCATCTATAGCACAAGGTAAGTGCTTTGCACTTACTTAGTAATGATAGGAGTAGGTCATAGATTTTGATTGCTAATTGTTATGTAGTGACGTTTGTATGATCATGTTGTATGCAAGAGTCGGGATGGTGAATTGTTGTTTGAAGTCTTTGAACTTCACAAATGGGAAAGGGGGATTGGGGTCTTTGAACCCCACAATGTTGGTATATAATGTATATGTTATAAAGATGGATTGGTAACGTGTGTGTACACTTGTTTGTATGTTTAGAGTTGGTGTTTGAAGTCTAAGAACCTCACACGTGGTAGTTAAGGTCATGAACTTCACATGTGTTGTTGTTGCTGGAAGTCTTGAACTTCACCATTGTTGTTATTGTTTGAAGTCTTTGAACTTCACAAATGAAAAGGGGTGAATTGAGATCTTTGAATCCTACGTATCGGTAAAAGATGAATAGAGGTCGTGTGTGTACACTTGTACGTGTGTGTTAAGAGTCGATGTTTGAAGTCTTTGAACTTCACTTGTGTTAATGGTTATTGAAGTCTAAGAACCTCACCCAGGAGTTAATTGAGGTCATGAACTTCACAAGGTCGTTGTGGGGCATTTGAAGTCTTTGAACTACACATGGGAGTTATATTGATCATATAGAGGTGTTTTGAAGTCTAAGAACCTCACATGGAGTTAATTGAGGTCATGAGCTTCACAAGGTAGTTTGTGGTGTTTTGAGGTCTCTAGAACCTCATAAAGTATACATACATATGTGGTATTGTATATAATGGGGTGTATTTGGGAAATAAAACTGGTCGGGGTCGCAAGCTAGTGGGAAAGTTGGACCAAAAACCAAAAGTTGGAGTGAAGGTGCAGGGGCGGCATACCATAAGATCATGAAAGAAAGAAAGGTCTATTCTGTACCTCGAATTTTATTGAATATTCTTTAAAACCATGTATAATTGACATTCTAACTCTTTGTAATACTCCCTAAAATGACAAATCAAGACAGAAATGTCTATTCTAGACCTCTGATCTTGTGTCATGATTTTGGGATATTTAGGTTACCCAAATTAAAAAAGATTTATTAACAAACGTTGTTCATTATAACCTAAATTAAAGATCTGGAGAATCTTAGAATTTTTGGAAATTGTTTAGTATTTTTAAAACATGCCTAAAGTTCAGCAACACAATCTGTCCAAATCTGAATTTTACAAAACTAAAACTAATCTTCTAACATTTGAGAATCCTTAATTCTTTGACTTTCTTTTCTTAAAAAAATTGTATTCATAATATAAGGTGTTGCATGCATTAGAACCCTATCCAAACCTACGATGTACGTATATGACAAATGAACGGTTCTAGCTAGGAAAGACGCGGTAATATAAACGAGTCCTTTGCGACCGGCCCCTCTTTCCTGGGAATCTTTTCATTGGATTTACTACTCTAGGTGGATTATCATGTTCTATTATGAAACCACCTATCCTCCTTCATCGTTCCCATTCAAACTTTCTCTTCGTGTAATGATAATTCCTTAAACTTATTCAATTCTTAAATTCTATAGGGCACGTTCACTAAGGTTAATACACCCGCCTCCTCTCTAATCATCAAGGTGAGATCATAGTCCCCTTTTTCTTTATTCTTTGGGGTGGAACATGTAAAAAGGCAATAACAGAAAGACATTTTTAGTACAATTCAAACAATTGGCAAACGTTTTCATACTCGACATTAAAACATTATTTAACTATGGACAACATGACTACATAAACACGTTAAGGCCCTCTTTTTCAAACACATACACAATCATCAACTTGTTACAAGTCGAGGGTAGTACAATTATAGCGCTATAGGTGTGACAAACCCACCCATCTTCCCGGTTAGGGGTTTGGGTGATTGAAATCCGACACATATGCTTAGGTTAACCAGTGGGGGGTTGAACCGGAGAAGGCATGTCATTAGGTTTGGTTGTGGCTTCATGTTGTGATGTTTTACTAATGTGAGTATGTGAAATATTGTCATAAATTGTATACATCTTTCTATGTTTATTTTATAAAAACCTATGCATCTCACCAACTTTGTTAGTTGACTCGTTTTATTACATGTTTCAGGAAATACCGCGTAAGGATAGACTTTGGATTTGCTCACATAAGATGGCCTAGTTATCAATTGAAGACTTATGATTTATTTTAAAGTTGTTTTGTTTGATCAAAATTGTTATCTTTGGTCATTTTGAGACACATGTAATCAATTTAAGGTTTATGAAATCTTAATAGTAATTTTGTTTATTGCCTTGTGTTCTCTTATTCAATTTCGTTGCACTTCCGTGTTTCCGCCGCTGGCGGGGGTGTGACAGATTGGTATCAGAGCCTTGGTTATAGAGAATTAGGTTCCCTTAGCAATAACCTAGACTATAACCTAAGTGCCCCATTATTAGGAATTATGTGCTTACATGTAATTACTATGCTTTCACTGTATCTCGTCCACAACCCTCACATTACACACACCCATGAAGACTCGGATCCGCTGTCACACGTCGAAGAGCCCAAGCCCGATCAAGAAGGCCGCAAGAAGGAAGACCTCGAACTACTGTTGGATACCACTAACCCGCACTACCCACGACCCGAGGAAGAAATCATCTACATTCCTAGCAATTTGGAGCCCAACAACAAGAAGGAAGAAGAAGCTTGCACGAAGCTGGATCCAATTCTTGGGCAAGGCCCAATCCATGACACTCTCATCAAAATCAAATACCCGCATAATGGTACTAGGGACATGTGTGATCTGTAAGGGTGAGTGCCTGTACACTAGGGGTCTTGGCATTAAGAAAAGTGAGGCACGTTCGTTACGAGTCGCACTTACCCGGAGAACCTTGGAGTGACATAGGCTAAAACACGTCTCACTAGTATTATTCATCCGAACCTTGAGTTTTGATTAGTCAATTTTATCTTTAATTTCAATTGTAATTCAACATATATGTTTTAATATATGTTTTATTAATCTTGTAAGACATTTGATATTAATGAATGAGTGATTTTATTATTATTTGAATGTCTATCCTAACTTTCAACTTGTGATTTCTCTTTCGTAGAATGCCTCCTCGTCGTGATCCCGATACCACCGTGGCCAACACCGGTGAAGCCTCCAACCCTTCCGCCGACACCACCGCCATAGCCACCCTTCTCACTCAACAACTTGCTGCTGTCTTACCCACCATTGTCACTCAAATCAACAACTCCACTGGAAAGTCTAGTGGGAGTGTTTGCACTTTCAAAAACTTCAACTCTTATAACCTACACAAGTATCTTGGATCTGAAGGTGCTACTGGGTTACTGCAATGGTTCGAAGGCATGCAAAACACGTTTAAGATGAGTGACTGCTCCGATGATCTTAAGGTTAAGTATGCTACAAGTTGCTTCCAAAAGAGGGCACTGACCTGGTGGAATGTTGAGAAGAAGATTCGGGGTAGGGAAGAAGCTCTTGCTATGACTTGGAATAAACTCAAGGAAATCATGATCGAAGAATTATGTCCCAGCAATGAGATGAAGAAGCTAGAAATCGAACTGTGGGATCTTACCCACGATAGTGGAGAAAGTGAAGAGTACACTACACGCTTTCATGAACTCTGCATCCTAATCCCGCATCTGGTTACACCCCTGACTCGAAAAATTGATCGTTACATTGGAGGCCTTTCGCCTCAAATTCGGGGTACCGTCATAGGAAGTAGCCCCACAACACTTGAAGCTGTTATTCGTTTGTCTGCGTCCTTAACGGACGATCTAGTTAAATCTGGGATCTTGTTCAGGATAAGTGACAAGAGGACCAACGAAGAAGTAGTGAAGGAGCCTGAGTACCATCACAAGAAACAAAAGACATCCACGGGCTTTGCTATAGTAACTCCTGCCACTCCTATTACCCAAGTTGCCCCTGTTTCTTCCAAGAAGCCATATGGTGGACCTTACCCTCTGTGTGCAAAGTGCCAGTATCATCACCCTTCTGCACAACCGTGCTGTAAGTGGAGTGCGGAAGAAATGGGCATCTAGACACCTCTTGCCGCATCTCTACTCCTGCTTCTGCCAACAACGCCATGGTCCCTTCTAATACCAATGGTAGGGCTTTCTTTGAGTGTGGTGCAACCAATCACTTCAAGCACCGTTGTCCCAAGCTTAAGAACAATCAAGGTGCTTGTGCTCGCACTTTTGTCATGGGAACAACTGAGGCTCGTGAAGACCCTGCCACCCAGGACAACGCAAACCCCACTGTTTAAGTTTTGGGAGGAAATCCCCTTAACTAGGGGAGACATGATAACTATGTTACTTATTTGATTTCTTTATTTGTTACCTTGGTTCATCAAAACTTGAATTCTATGTTTGTTTGGATGACTCTATCTTGAGACTTAGGTTGATTTATTTTATCAATGAATCATGTTTGCTCATAAATTTACACTATGTTTGGATGTATTATTATTATTATTCAAGATTCATTTTGTGGATTGCTATTGAATGTCACACTTTATACACTACTGCTAAATATGCATAAGATACCTATTTAATCATGATTCTTAAATCTCAAAACGACATGTTTTCACTACCCTTCGATAATATTCGTAACCTCCGCCTACATTACTATCATCACTTTATATGTAGTGACGTTTGTATGACCATGTTGTATGCAAGAGTCGGGATGGTGAATTGTTGTTTGAAGTCATTGAACTTCACAAATGGGAAAGGGGGATTGTGGTCTTTAAACCCCACAATGTTGGTATATAATGTATGTGTTATAAAGATGGATTGGTAACGTGTGTGTACACTTGTTTGTATGTTTAGAGTTGGTGTTTGAAGTCTAAGAACCTCACACGTGGTAATTGAGGTCATGAACTTCACATGTGTTGTTGTTGCTTGAAGTCTTGAACTTCACCATTGTTGTTATTGTTTAAAGTCTTTGAACTTCACAAATGAAAAGGGGTGAATTGAAATCTTTGAATCCCACGTGTCGGTAAAAGATGGATAGAGGTCGTGTGTGTTAAGAGTCCGTGTTTGAAGTCTTTGAACTTCACTTGTGTTAATTGGTGATTGAAGTCTAAGAACCTCACCCGGGAGTTAATTGAGGTCATGAACTTCATAATGTCATTGTGGGGCATTTGAAGTCTTTGAACTACACATGGGAGTTATATTGATCATATAGAGGTGTTTTGAAATCTAGGAACCTCACACGGAGTTAATTGAGGTCATGAGTTTCACAAGGTCGTTTGTGGTGTTTTGAGGTCTCTAGAACCTCACAAAGTATACATACATAGGTGGTATTGTATATAATGGGGTGTATTTGGGAAATAAAACGGGTCGGGGTCGCAAGCTAGTGGAAAAGATGAACCAAAAACCAAAAGTTGGAGTGCCGGTGCAGGGGCGGGCGTACCATACGCCCACCGGCGTATGATACGCCCAAAACCCACTGCCATACGCCCAATTGCTAAATTTTGTTGTTTGGGTCTGTTTGTTCTTTTGAGGACTTGTGGGGGCGTTGGGATATCGTATGTCATTACATGGTTGTTTTATACCGTTGTTGGGTCAACCACATTGACGAAAATGACAGTTTACTCTATTTTTTATCGCACGAAACATGTACAATAGTTGTCTAGATCATTTTTCCTTTGTTTTAATATAAATATAACAAATTTTTAAGTCGTTCTAAAGACTAAAATAAAAAAAAATTAAAAGGTATTTATATACACTAGTTTATCCAATTGATGTTGATGAAAACACACATTAGTATACCACTGTAATACGAATTTTAATTAAAGGATCATTGTTTTTGTAAAAAATGATGGAATTCCTAGTCACAGTGATTGTTTGGTACCTAGAATCATTGGAATTTGATGGAACTAGAGCATGGAATTCAAGGGTAAAATATTCTGTTGAATTAAACATGATGGTCAAAAATTTTTTTGTTAAAATAGATAAAGAAGAGTCAGGGCAACTTCTAATACATTTATATTGCGTCAATAAGGATTAGCAAATAACCATAACCATAACCATAACCATAACCATAACCAAAATACATACTAGTTGAAAGCAAACAGCAACAGTCAGTCAGTCACCTGGTCTTTATTGCACTCCGAACTCTTTGCAGAACACGAACAAACTCATAAAACAACGAGAAGTCCAAACCTGCAAAGCTTTCTGTTTCTTCAGCAGCCATAGTAACGCTTCTAGGAGAATAGTTATACGGATTTTGACATATGATGAAATCAAAAACACCAAACTTGTTCATCAGACTCTCAAGCTTACTACTCGATAACTTTTGAATCGTTGCCACCTGAACCAACTCCCCTGTCTGGTCCGACTTATCCCACCACTGCTTCAAAATCTTACGCTTCGTTTCCGATGGTTCAATTGAAACAACCGCTTTTAACCGGATCCCAAGCCGGTTCAAAGTGATTTCCGCCCCTCCCACACCACTGTAGATTGAAAGCACAGATAATCCTTCAGGAAACATAGACTTCAAAACAGATAAGTGGTATCCTAAAGTGTCGGTTTGGAAAGAGTGTTTGAGAGATTGCAGCCTTTCTCCCAGGCTCAGCCCATCTGCCTCCGTGTGATGCAATGGGTACCCAAGAATCCTTTCCACCGACTCCGGTTCCATCGGTGCTAGTCGGTTACGGGCCACCCACATGAGATTCAAGGTCTTGCATTGGTGAAGAAGGTCCTTTTGCTGTTCAACAGAAAGTAGCCCCCCTGAGTTTATCAATGTATTTCTGAGCATATCACAGAGTTGGGAAATTCCAATAGTCTCAGAACTAATACAACTCAACTGTTTTCTTGTATCCCATGACGGCCAATACTTCTTTGTATGTGGTGGTATGGCGTCTTCTATGGTCATGGGCGATTTTGGCAGGATGTGAAAACGGTTTTCGGTTGGGAGATTATGTATATAGCCTTCCTTCCTACTCAAGGCTGAGAAAAACTGTGTGTTGACGAACTCAGGCTCGATTGCATACAAGAACTGAGAGATTTTGACCCACGAATCATGAGATAAGTTCATAATATTCCCGTAAAAAAACAACGGAGCTTTGGCTACCATTTGGTCCACACTGCTACATGAAGCAGGCTGGATGAGTTTAGGCATTCCCATTGCCGCCATACGCCTAGCCTTATACTTGAGCTGTCTCTGTAAAACCTTGGAACTAACTGGAGGTTTTGGTACAGTGCGTGCTGGTCCAATATAACTATTCAAATCCTCAAACTCTGGTTTTGGTCTTTGTAAACTAACTGGTGCATCATCTTCTTTTGGCTGTTTCCCTTTAATCTGAGAAGCTGCAGCCTGACTACTTTCTTCAGTTCTTAATGCTAAATTACTATAAAAACTGGCATCTAACACTTTCTCCGCCCCCATAGCTGTAGACTTAAATTTATTTCCAACCATCCATGAATTGTCTCCAAAAGATGAAAAGGGATCCTGTGAAGTCAATCATCAGAAACATGATTAACAAACCAAACAGAAAAGCTAAAAAGAAAACCTCTTCTGTCTTAACACAAGGGCTGGCCATCCTATCACAAACAATTGAGTCAGCAAGCTCTGATATGGAAACTTCCGAACCTGATACAAGATTAACCAAATTGCAATATCATTTTACAGAAAAGGACAACTGTTGCTTTAATTTTATTTTGGAACTTGAGAAAAATATGAAGACATACTTACCATATTTCTCAATGGCTGCAGAAATTTCCTGTTCAGAGAAGCCTATTTCAAGCAATCTAAGTGTCTTGTCCATGGTCCCAAACAAGGTCTCCATGTTGGTATCCTGCTAATGCTAAACTGAATTAGTGTTAAAGCAAATGATGTGACTTGTAACGGATGTTTACTAATGCTCTAGAAAAGCATGCAAGAACATCTATCCCATAAGCAAGTAAAATATGGTGTATGCCAGATTTTACCACATCGGTGCATGAACAATGCATATTTAATAGTTAACTTTACAACTTTTTACATGATTAATATAAACAGGGTTGCTACTAATATATGAAGATTTAGATGATTATTGATTATAATTGCTACAAATCCTACAATAGTTGAATATAAAATATTTCTAAAATTTTCTACTAGTGTATCGCTAAACGTGAAATAGCGCTTGCTATTTCATCGCTATCGCTACGTAGCGTATAGGTGGCTTGTCGCTATTTACCGCTATTGACAACTATGGTATACTTAAATCGTTTTTCTTACCAATGTCCATAGATATCAAATATAAGTTTGAAAGTTTGTTGGTCTCATTCTCAAAATCAACCATGAAATCTCTTCATTTTTCTCTTGTTCTCAGAGAGCTTATTTTGTTAACTTGCAGGTGGTAATCAGAACCAATCACTTCCTACTTTTTCAAAAATGAAGTTACATATTCATTATAACAAAAAAAGGACCTATTTTTCTGATGGTTAAAACATGAATTACTGCCTGCAAAAAGTTGTAAAGTTAACTATTAAATATGCATTGTTCATGCACCGATGTGGTAAAGTCTTGCATACACCATATTTTACTATGGACATTGGTAAGAAAAAACGATTTAAGTATACCATAGTTGTCAATAGCAAATAGCGGTAAATAGCGACAAGCCACCTATACGCTACGTAGCGATAGCGATGAAATAGCGAGCGCTATTTCACGTTTAGCGATACACTAGTAGAAAATTTTAGAAATATTTTATATTCAACTATTGTAGGATTTGTAGCAATTATAATCAATAATCATCTAAATCTTCATATATTAGTAGCAACCCTATTTATATTAATCATGTAAAAAATTGAAAAATAATTAAAAAAAAAAAATTTTAAAAAGGAATATTCGCTATATGCTCGCCATTCATTCGCTAAACACCATACAGCGACCATAGGCCGCTTCGCTACATAGCGCGCTATAGCGGTCGCTATGGTCGCTATTGACAACTATGAAGTATACAATCAATAAGTTATTTGGAATAAAATGTATAAAAAAAACAATAAGTAGCTTGAGAAGTAGTCGTTTTGACCCTCCAAAATCTAATGTGACTTGTTTTGGGAAGATGACAGTAGGAGCTAGGCATGACCCGGTAGATATCCATCCAATGCGATCCACCATTGCTTTAAAATGATTAAATGGAAATAGAATTTTTATGTAATGCAAGTTCACTATAGTAGTTGGTTTAAATGTTTTCCTACTAAAACATATTTTTAATTTTCAAACACTTACCTATATCTGAGTTCATCACAAGATAAAATGAACTCATCAATGTCAGAATAAACATCAAATTATGAGAACGGGGTATCATTTATTATAATTTAGCATTGCATCGTATTTGTATATGTAATTGACCATGTCTCATTTCTTTTGAAGTTGGTAGTTTCGTTAATAAAAAAAAGTTTTCTTGAATCCAATGGAAATTCATTTACCGTCCCATATGGATGGATGATTTATGATTAAATAAATGGATATGGATACGACCACATGATCCATATCTGATCTATTGTCATCCTTAGTAGGAGAATAAACATGAACAATATTGTTACTATAAGAAAATAAAGCAACCTACATTAATAAAATATTGTAAGTTAAAGATGCCACAGCCCCATAAGCACTTATGAAAATGACTAAACGATGTATGAATGCTCTAGCTCCCCCAGAAAGTAAAAGTGTACTCTACAACGAGAAATGAATTAAGTTGCAGAAAATAACAAGAAGCAGTGCTTCCATGGACACAAGGCCAAAAAAAAGATGAGATTGAAAAAACTTATTGGTAAGTAGGAGTTAATAAACCTCATTCTTTGTTCCATGGTTCTTATTTGAATCATCTGTGGTGGCCATTTGAGCGGCAAATATGAAATCTACAAGTTCGTTAACAGGAGCATCTTCTCCTGTCAAGAATCAAGAGAAATTAGTCTCTACATTACAAAGTTGTATGCCAAGTAGGAAAAGCAGCAAAAGGTTCTCATATTCAATCAAACCACCCCTACTAGTTTCAGTTACAAGGCTTGTTGTCGTTCAGACAGAGGAATAGAGGTCAAAGAATTAAATTGGCAAAGATGCTTTGTATGATTTAGGATAATAGAAGTTACAATACCCAAACCAAACCAAACCAAACCAAACCAAACGTACCCAGTATAATCCCACACATAGCTAACGCTATTAGTAGGGTCTGGGGAGGGTGTGATGAGGGCAAACCTTACCCCTATCCCAAGGGATAGAGAGGCTGCTCCCGTTTAGACCCCCGGCTCCATGGGAAAGAAAAAGATAAAAATATAAATAGAAGTTACAATACCAAGTTTGTTTATTGCGAACTCAACTTCCTCCATAGTGAAGTTCATCATTAGTAAGGATGCCTTTTTGTCATCGATAACATCACAACACTCGTCAGGGTCCTGCTCCTGCATAGATTGAAGAAAAGCACACACATAGCATCAAGGGTACAAAGCAGCACAAGAAATAGAACTGCCAATGACCTGCTTAGAAAAGGCAACCTCACTATTGGTGTCAAAGGTATTAGATCAGAGTTATTTTCACATACTTGAAATCACAGTTTTACTCCCTTCTCTTTCAAAGAATTAATTACCTCTTTTAAAGGAATAGTTGTAGGGCCAGTGCTCCGACTGCTTATATCCTTTTCATCTTCGAATAAACCATCCAGAGAATCAGATGATTCAGACTGCGATATAAGAAGAGCCTGTTGAATTCACATAAAAATGTCACTTTCAGTCATCTGAAGCTAAAGAATGGCAACTGAAACATGGTCTATAAAGGTATTTCTCGCTAATAGTTCATAATCGTTATTTCCTTTTAACTAATTCTACAGTTTCCTGTCCTTTCACAAGGTAAAACTTTTTTACTTGATGAAGGTATATAATAGGAACTTGCACCACAAACTAACTGCACGGCAATCGATAAGCAATATTATTGAGGGATAACAATGTTTTATAAGGTGAGGTATAAACCTCCAAGTTTAATGTCCAAATCACATTCCTAAGATATTAGGCAGAATGTTTAGTATATATTAGTCATAATAGCCGGCCCTAATATTTATGTGTAAATCTATATATAGGTCCTATTGTATTCTCCTAATTACACAATCATAATACAATACAACTCTTTTACCAAGTTATCTTAAGAACACTACAAAAAAAGGTCCATGAGACCAAGAAAGCACCCTCCAACTACCAAAAAAGAATGGAGTCTAGCTTTTAAACAATCAAAGAAGAATTTCTTGTTGGCATGAACAGAAATCAAGAAGAAATCATATTATTATAGAACAACAAATAACTGTTACAGAGAGCTCTTATAAGAATCAATCCTGCAGAAGAAATTGCAAGGTCGGGCGGTGGTAATTACCTTCCTTTTTCCACTAGCTTGAGCTATTTCTTTGTCTTTGTCCAGGAAAGACCCATTAACAGGCTGAAGTGATCTGACCTTTGATGTTTGAAGTGTCTGTTTCATTAAGAAAATATCTATGAAACCCTCTTCCTGTTGAACCCTCAAAGGTATAAAGACTGCTTAACCAAGATATATCATGCAGCCCAATTCAAATGCAATATGAATAATGCAAGGGCGATTTTTTTTGGGGGGGGGGGGGTAGGAATACAGATGGTATGCAGAAAAAAATAATGAAGCTCACAGTAAGCAAAACGCTACTTCATACTCCCTACCACCCATGGTAATGATTATAATTGACTGAGAAAGTTTTTAACACGAGTGTGTGCTTATTAGTCAATTGCTTAATCATGGAAATAGAAGGATCGTAATAGAAACCAGTCAGTAGCGAGCAGGTAAATGTGCAATATTAACTTGCAAATTTGTGGAAAATGAAACGTGCAATTTTCATGGGAAGCCTTAAAATAAAAACAGTGGTAGTATACGAAAGAAACATTTATTAACTATGAAAGTAGGCAAAAGCTGATAACAGTTAGTGCCATGTTTTGGCTAAAGAAAAGACCCAAAAAAATATAAACATTGTTGGATCATAAATTACAACCACTTACAGAATATGCGAAGAGAGTCTCCAACAACAAATCCATATTGTCTTCGCCTACATTATAGAAGTAAAATGTTTAATGTCAGATAAAAATCAAACACGTAGGAACCCTAATCACACGATCCTGAAAACATTAGAAACCAGAGAGAACTTTAAAACAAAAGTAGACACCATTAAATGGATGCAAAGCTTTACTGTATCTCCCTAGAGAGATCCAGTTTGTGCATAACATACCATTTTGTCTGATAGCTTTGTCAACAAGATCGGGCGTAAATCCCATTCCTAGGAGGGACGATCTTATATTGCTTCCGGATGAGCTCGCACCATTGTTCTGCAAAATAGGTGTCTTGCTTATGGGTGAGGTGATGAGGGCAACACATAAGGGCATGAAAAACTTATTAATATAGAATATTTAGCAATGTAACTATTACAGCCAGATTTTAAATAAAATGTTGTTAACTTGTTATTTACTACTTTTTCTTTTCACCTGAAAGCTATGGCTCGATCAATCGATTTATGAACAGCTGAATACAAAACCCAAATCAAGGAACTGATCCAACTGGAGACTGACTAAAGAAATCTAAACTGACGTACTGAAGCAAAATCAAGAGATTTTTTAGCTCAGATGATTTCATGGACCAATTGAATTGTTGGGTCCAAAATTCGTGAAGCAAAAAACCCCTAATTTTGAAATCCGCTTAGAACAGGCGAGCACTGGTAACAGTTTTTTATGAATTCTCTCCAGAAAAAACGAAGAATAGATGAGAGAATACAAGATTCCATAAATATTTATTACTAATTAGAAATATTCAAGAACTGACAGATAGGATTCCAAAATGAAGCTAGCCTTCTGCACCCAAGTGGACTTCTATTCATATTAACATTAGTAGCCATTAACCTTGGTTTAAAAAAGCGCCATGAGGCGACGCATTAAGCGTGAGGCGCCAGAGGCGCTCACCAAAACGCCTCAAATCTGCGAGGCGCTCGATAAACAAGAAGCGCTATGAAGCGCCGCTTCAAGCCTGGAGCGCGAGGCGCTATGAGGCGCCGCTTCATGTGTTTCTAACTGTTCTGGGCTTAAAATCAGCTGGGCTTAAACTGATCTGGGCTTAAACTGTTCGGTCTAAATAACCCTAAATCGCTGCAGCTACACTCGAATCGCTGCAGCTACACTCGAATCACTGCAGCTTCACTCGAATCGCTGCATCTACTCTCAAGAAATCGCTACCGATAGCAGGTATGTAACCAAAATCGATTACTTTTCTGATTTTATTTTAGTTATTTATGAAACTGTTCTAGTTCTATTGGTAGAGCCCCTCGATTTTAGCCGGAAACTGTTCTAGTTCTATTGGTTCGAGTTCTACACACAATTCTTTATTTTAATTTATTTAGACTAGTTTACTCAAGAAGCATAACTCTTTGTTCTTAATCAGTAGTAACTAAAAATGAACAAATACTGAAAATCGTGACACCACACAGATCCTAGAAAAATAATAAAATCAAATTAAAACCTCTAGAAAATTAGAAGCTGTGAAATCAAACTATCAAAGCTTTTATGCTACTGTGACTTTACCATATGTGATTGTGAATATATGCTACTGTTTTGTGTTTTTTATGATTAAAAAGTGAAGTTTGTCATGCATAATATATTTTTTATTAATTTTTTTAGTTTTAGCGCCTCGCATACGTGAAGCCCTCGCCTCGCGCCTGAGGCGTGGCGCCTCGGATTTTGGGACCGAAACGCCTCGCCTCGCCTAGCGCTTTTTTAAACCAAGCCATTAACTACCGACTATAAACGACTATCAACTACATAATGAATAAACAAAACTACCCTTCCAACCCAATTCAAAAAAAAATTGGGGGTTTTTCGAGCAAGGGGTCCCATTGGGGGCAACCGCTCTATCTTTTGGTATAGAGGTAAGGTTTGCCCTCATCTCACCCTCCCCATACCCTACTAAAGATATGATTATAAAGAAAAAAAACAGTAAACATAATAAGCATACAAAAATATAAAAAAGACAATGTTTTACAAGAGAAACAAAGACCATAGACTACAAAACAGGCATACCCCAATATGGCTCAAGAACATGTTTTGGTATGCAAAACCATTGCAATCTATGGTCTCTACTTTTGTAATGCTTCTAGGCTCTGGTTTAACCTCATCTTCGCTGTCTGATAGATTAGTTATTTCAAACTGCAAAGTTAAAACAACATAACTTTCGTTATAAAACAAAATACTGGATGATGATGAGTTGTCTCTGACTGATGATTTGGTATACCATCTTGGCATGAAAAGAAGCAGGCTGGCTTAAAACATAGCTTCCAATATAATGACAAGTTACATAAACCAAGCCCTTGTAAAATATATCTGCAAAAGCAACAGCTGAATATACAGTCCAGAATTTAGAGCCATATAAGTAAAGAGGACTATGCAACATGTGATTGTGTATTATATACTTGAACTTGAAGCATAAAATGCTTTCTAATTCCAAGGAAACAAGTTATGGTTCAACAAACGAATAAACCTTGACTTTATGGTTCACATCTATGTAGACTCAATTTAGGTATTAAGGATACACTACCAACAAATGGCAAAAGAGACTTCAAAGGACCCAAGCAAACATAAAAGACACAAGTGGTAATATTGGAAGTTACAAGGCTTGTTGTTGTTCAGTAATACCCAGAAATAAGCATTCTTGAAACAGAGAAAGACAAACTTAGCAAGCTAACAAAATTACAAACCAAATCTTCAGCATTAAAAGAAAACAATGATTGATCATGAAAACCCTTGTTTAGTATTTCAAAATCAACCGCAATTGCAAATATTAACCGAAGAAACGCCAACTCAAAAACCGACATGGTTCTGAATTTCAGCATACATAAACAGTTAGGTCGATAGGCGATCAAAGCATCCCTACGACCGGGGATGAAACCCGACTTGGAGATGCAGGAAATCAAAAACAAAATTAACAGGAAATCAACAGTTTCTGCCGAATACATTTAGGATTTTTTTTTATCAAAATCCAACAGGAAATCAAAAACAAAATTAACAAATTTCTTTTCCCTTTTGCCCTTTGCGGTTACTGCTGTTTACATACGAAATCAAATCCAGAAATCGAAGAAAAAATAATCAATCAATCACCTGCAATCGATATTAGCCGCCGACGAAGGCTGAGTAGAATCCACGATGCACCACCGCTAATAGCAATCTGAACAGTGATATACCGTCGCCTAGAGTCTGGATACACCAGGACCAAAAAGATTTCCTACACAAACGGGAGAAATTGACAAGCGTTGTTGTTGACAAATGAGAATCGCCACGGCAGTGGTTCCGATTCAGGGTCGGAATGGTCTGTGTGCTTAACATAGAACCCTAATTCTGCCTCTCACTTAGGGTGTTGGGCCATTAACCCCGATACCCATTTGCTCACCAAAACTAGCCAATATTTACTCATTTACTCACCAACTTTTTTTTTAAATAAACATTTAATTTAAAAAAAAGACAATTTCATTAAAATAAAAATTAACATAATACAAATTAAAATAAAAAAAACCTACAAAATAAATAAAAGCTAGATAATAAAATTTTAAAATCTAAAAGTTGCATTGCCATCCATACTTTGCGACAATTTCACATTTACGTTGCAATACGATCGACAAGTACGGGTCTACAAGATGATCATGTGATTCGGTGAATGTTTTGATGTCACGATCCTTTTGTTTTTCAAGCATCAACTCAATCGCCGTTTGTTCTCTTTTTAATTTTGCTTCCACCATCTTATCCCGAAGACTTTCTTTTTTTTCTATCTCCAACGTTTTCATAGTTTTGTATTCGTTGACTATGTCTAACAAATTTCCCTTGCTAGATGAACTTTCGGTCGATTTCTTCCCCGGACGTCTTGGCCTAGTCAGTGTCGTGTCGTCTTGCGGTTCGGCGTTCACGTTTATGTCGTTGAGGAGGTGGTTGGGTTCGTTGGGGAGCGGCTTGGGTTCGTTCGGGTCGCGGTTGAGATTGAACATTTGGCCTAAATTTTCTAGGCTTTCTTGACTTTTTGGATGATATATAGATGAGATGAAAGATATTTAGATGATAGGTAAAAATATGTGTGTGGAATGGGGTATTTATAGGTAAAAAAAAAAAATTTATTTAAAAGCACCCAACCCACCCCCCCCCCCCACCCCACCAACGGCTACTCACCAACGGTCAAAAAATACAACGGGCTTGATCGGGTAAATATACTCGAATACCCTTACTCGGCCACCCTACTCGGGTATACCCGAGTCAATGGGGGCGGTGTGCCATTTACTCGATTACTCGGATCACATACTCGAATGTGATCGAGTCTTCCGCCCCGTATACCCTTATCAAAAGAAAACCCCAATCACTCACTCCTTATAGTCCCGAGCTTTTGAGATGGCCGTACCCGTTTTCTTGTTTTACTTAGGGTATACCCTTGCCAAGTGATGGGTGGTGTGATAATGAGGATAGTGACGTGGCGCCACGTGGCGTGCACCTTATTATCACACTACACCACAATCACACCGGTATACCCCATGCTCTTACCAAGTTAAAGCATGTCACGACTCAGTTCTGGAGATCGAAAAATAGATAAATTGTGACGCGAATAGGAGTTAACATTGAAACGATAAATTTGTTAAATAAATTAATAACAAAGTAAAAGTAAAACAAGAAAAAGTAATTTTTGTAAACGAATATAAAAAAAAGAAATGAAACTTAAGGGATAAACTTGATAGTCTATGGGTAAACTTGAAACTTTAGAAATTTGAAAAATATATATGAAAATTTGAAAAGTTGAGGGGTATTATTTGAAAATGAAATTTCGTTTAGTGAAACAAAGACACACGTCATGTGGAAACGTAATAACAGAACACGTAAGAAAAGAAAGTGTGATAACCCTGAAATAAAGTCAATAACCATTGATAGTTAGCTCACCATAAACGAACTCGGCCCGTTAACACCCTCAGTATAGGCCCAATATACGAACTTGATACGTAACCTTATTTGACGGATCACGGGGTGATTCGAGAAAACATATGGTTAACACATAGGGGTCGTTTGGTTCACAGAACATGATGGAATTGGAATGAATTTCAATCAAAATCGTGTTTGGTTGGTCTTGTATCGAATTGGAATTTTTTCCATCATTCATGGGATTTTGAATTCCTCCCTATTGTTGATGGAATTTTAAACATTCCTTTAAAATTGACAATAATGTCCTCACCTTTCTTGGAACATATCATCGCAGAATCATGAAACGTATAATTACATAAGCCAAAATTAATTCCTCTTAAAAATAAAATGATCAAATCCACATAAATCAATCCAACGTAAATCACCAAGGAATTTTAAATCCCATATATCAATCCGAATTGTAACCGGCCATCGCATACCATTGAAATTGGTGTTCCATCTCATTTTCATCGAAACCAACCTGCTCACTAAATATATCCCATTCTTTCCGTCTTATTTTCTTTTCAAGTTTCATATTCAACAACGGCTTTCAAGGAACTGGAGACAAGATTAAGCATGTTCCAGAGTTCGTTGATGGCGTGGGCTGCGATGAGGGGAACGGTTGTGGTGCATCGGCTGTGATGAGGAGACGATATATGTTCTATGTGTTATTGACATGAATTGGGGTTGTGATGATGATGACCGAAGAAGACCATCATCTTCTGTCAATGGGAAAGGAGAATTTAGGTTTGGCAGTAATGGGGAAGGGTGATGATTTGTTTTAAGGGTAGTTTAGTAATTCAATTTCTTAAGCATTCCAATTCCACTGTCAAATTTACAAACCAGACACGACATTAATTTTCAAAGGAATTAATTCCAATTCTAATTCTAGTTCCTTTTAAAAACATTCCACAAACCAAACGGGCCCATAGTATTTACAGAGCCTCACAAGGTACGGTTAAACAAATTAACGCGTTCAAAATTCAGTAACCAGCACACAACCCTATGTAAGATGTAAAGCCAGATGAAAAATTAAGATTCATGGAGCAACCTTTGCAAATCGAGGACAGGCAGGAAAAGAAATTGAAAAGAAAGAAATTGATGATTATGAAAGTGAAATGGAACTCTAGACGTGGACCTGAATACACGTGTGAACTGGAGTCAGAAATGAAAAAGAAATATCCTCATTTGTTCGAGTAATCTCGAGGACGAGATTAAAACAAGGTGGAGAGGATGTAACACCTTCCACAAAAATGTCCAAGAAATGCCAAGGTTAGAAACCTATAAGGACTTGTGTATCTAAAGTACCACAGTCTAGGGTTTAAAATGAAAATTTTGGAAAGTAAGTTGATATCGGACCGACATTAATCTCGTATCGGTCTGAAACGGATAAAGGTTTAGATATTGGACCGAAGTAAATTCAGGATGGATATCGGATCGATATCCATTCCTATATCGATCCGCAATACCTCATATGTCGGTTATCGGACCGACATCATTCCATATCGGTCCGCAAACTTCCTCGTAGCCGAAATTTGTGGTGTTGACACGTGTCCAATGACTCAACCCTAATGATGGGACATGGGTCTGGATATCGAACCGACATGGTCCACATATCGGTCTGATATAGCCACCAAACATGTGCGGTCCAATCAGATTGAGACATGTAGGGCTGACGTGTGCGTAGATGGATGTCGGACCGACATCCCTGTGCATATCGGTTCGACATGGACCCCAATTTCAGCCTATAAATAGCTGATCGATTTCATTAGTTTTCTTCATCCCACAATCCATTCTCTCTTCACAAAGTCCGTTCCAGAGATGTCCTAGCTCGCTCCCGACGATCCCGGTCCAACTCCCGCTCGTTGTAGTGCCCAGTTTAAGAAGAAACGCTAGTAGAGGTGCTGAAACGCTAGAAAAACCAAGTTAAGAAGATAGTCTATAAGCTTTCGACTTAGAGGCTCATTCCTATAAACCAAGGTGAATACTTGATCTCTCTAAATACTTGTGTCAAACATTTTATTTACGAAAATGGCCAAATAAAGGTTAATGGAATAATGCTCAACGTTCTTCTACGAACAAAGTGTTCAGGCCATAGGTATACGTAAAACTTGCAAGGGATACACGGGTCTCGGGTGAAATTCTCGGATTACGGCTGGTGCTTGTCTTATAACAACTTCGGAGGCAAACCTGTCCCTTGTTATAAGACATGACGCTAGAGTATATTGTGGTGCGATTGAACAGGACGGGCCTGCTGAATGTGTAAATTGAACATAAAGTTGTGATTATGAAATTAATACTTGTTTGTGCCAAATGATTTTAGTGTCAAGATAATTGTATTCACCGGCGTTCGTGCTAACATTTTATTTTCAAAATGTTTTCAGGAAATGAATAAACTGAAATAAGAATGGGGTATGGGAAGACAACAGATCTGACCCAAAGAAAATGTGAGAGGCAGACATCAGATCTGACTTATGAAAATGATAAACTTGCACGTTGGATTCTCATGCCTCGTGTATAGAAAATCCTAAAGAAAAGAAAAAGGAGATAGGACAAGGGGATTGATCAACCCTAGATAGTATTATTTCTGGTGGCTGTAGATATATTTGATTTCAAACACTGTTTTGTAATCAAAATGAAAAGGGTATTTAAATCCCTATGTTTATAAAGTAAATATAAAACCTTTTGTTTTCCAACTGAGTTTTGATATATACAAATACAACCCTTGAGGTTGATAGAATGTTGAAACGATCCTTTTGAAAAAGCCTTCCGTTGTATTTATAAAAACTCTGAAATCAAAGTCAAATGTGATACCAATCGGGCTCGCACACATCCAAGGGTGCCTGGGGCGGGATGTGACACGAAGGCCCTAAACTCATCTTTTTCAGGGAAATCACCACTTGTTTTCAAGAGTTTGATATCTTGATCGGTGAAGGAAAAAACCTCCTGATCAGAGTGATCGAGGATTCCTTGATCGAAAAAATTTTCAATCGTCTCAGCAACAATGGCGGAGGATGATCGGGTCATTTTCTTGCCCATTGTTAAAAAAGCTAAGAAGTTTGTAAAGAAAGAAACGAAGATGGGAGTGAAAAAACTTTACCTTTTTGCTCTGTGAAGATCGGAATGAGAAATACGGTTGAATATAATGTGGATAACCATGATTATAACCTGTATAAGAGGCAATGGTCATATCGCATCGATACTCGGGACACGTCTTATCTAAACATTATCGCTAATTAACCGTTCAAATTTTAAATTTTGCAGTTGTCAATTGTGATAACAACTGTTAAATTTGGGGACAATTGTTAGGGGTCATTTTTATGACTTGGGATCCTGAACTCTTGACAAACTTCTGTATCGTGACAGGTTTCAGTATCCTTAACGTTTACATTACTAACCGTTGTATTGTCCTCCTATCTTAATTTTTATGCACAGGTAAAACGTGTAGACTTAGTCTCTCCTGAAGAATCGCTCAAGACGTTATGAAAAACGTGTGAAAGATGCGAGGAAGGGTTTACAACGGTCATATTTCAAGACCGTCTAGCTGGGATTCTCGGATTGTTTGTTACATTTATCTTTGTATTTATAGCAGTGAGATCGATATAGAAAACACACACAATACTTGCAAACTACATTGTAACACTTAGCTCTCGATCATTCACTACCAAAATTGTACCCATTTCATCGATGTATACAACATTTTCCCGATGTTTTATGTCGGCGATCCCCAACGATCAAGGGCTTTCCTCGTACATCATCGTGTCAAATCTTTACATTTACGTTCATATTCTCATATTTTGATCAGGCACACTACCTCACATACTAAGTTTGGTTACAAAATTAGTCTTGTTAATTTTTACCCAAAACATTGTATACCAACCTTTTTTGAGGTACCGGCCGACCCTACCGACGGGGATCTGAAGGCCGGATTTGATGGACCGGGAAACCGGCTTCTTCTTAGGACCACCGCCCTTCCTGCTGGCTGCGCCCTTTTTCACCTTTGCACTGGTCTCCATTGCAAGCTACGATGACTAAGTTTAGAAAATAATTAGACGAGAAGGAGAAACGAAACACTCATACATCTTCTCCGTATGTGTACAAATCTTATCGGTATCTTATGTCCTATGGCTAACTCTACGGTCAAAACCCATACTTGTGTAAGAAAACCATATCCACCTTTTCTAGTTCATTGGTTTTAGCATTTGTCTTTTTGCCTTTTTGGTGGTGTGTGTTTTTATTTTTCAATCTCCCTTGTTTTAGATTATGGGATTGATTCGTATTCAGAATTCATATTTCATTTAATATATTTACAAAAGATGAAATTGTTGTTAAATATATTAAATGTATTTGGGCTCATATGAATTAACATTTAATAAAATGTTGGGGCTGGGATTTTTTCAAGTAATTTGTTATTTTCCGGCAAAGGCGGCGTTATGCAACCGGTGAGATCCGGCCACTGTTACATATATGTATTACCGATAGTTACGTATCAATTGATATATATGGAATAACTTATTTGAAGCCACATATCAGTTGTTACATATACATATTACTTATAGGTTAAACCATATACAGTAACAATATGTATGTATGAGTTGTTACATATAGGTACCAAATCCATATTGTTTGGTACATATATGTAAACATGTTGTTTAAGCTACTAACTTCACTTTTTCATAAACATACCACTTGCTACATATATGTATTAATCTGTTTTGGTTTATTGATCAAGTGTATAAAATAGTTAATGGCTTCATTGGTTCAACCATATTTTTGGTTTATTGATCAAGTGTATTAGATAGTTCAGTACGTATATGTAACATAGGTTGGTTCACATGTAAATCAATTTTGTATGTATATGTAACACAGTTGTTATGTATACGTAACAAACTTTACTCGGATTTTATGTTCTAGTGTTTTTTTGTATGATTGTAATGTAAAACTAAAAAATATATTGATCTTTTTGGTTTTGAATTAATTTTTATAGGTTTTGAATTATTAGGTTTGAAATGATAGGAGAGAGAGAGTGTGGACTAATTAATGACTACCTACATTAAATTGTGTTGTTTTACCAAAATTACCCTTTTGCATTAAATATAACTATTCTTTTAATAATTACATATTTTCCATTAAATGAAATCAACCATTGATCAAACTCAATCAATGGTTGAGATGTGGTTTTCATGGTTGTATTATAAAACTTGGTTAGCATTTGAACCACACCCTATATATATAGGGGTGTTCATCGGGTCGAGTTACTTGTTTTTCGGTTCGGGTTATTCGGGTTGATATTTTTTTGGTTGAAACCACAATCCGAACTGAACCATATTTGAGGAAACCTAATCCCATTCCCCTGGATTTGAAGGAGGCATGCTTATGCAAGGGTTTTGGTTCCACCTTAATAGGATCAACCCTGAAATGGCTACTTAATGTTCCACCTTATTCGATTACTTCATTCACTCATTTAATAAATTTGTTTAATAACCAGTTCTCTTGCAGCAGAACGTTCGAAAGATTAACAAGTGACTTATACTGGATTGTTTTGGGTAAAAATTAAGTAAACTAATTTTGTGACCAAACTTAGTAAGTGAGATAGTGTGCTTGTGAAATCAATGAAAATCCATAAAAAGAAGTAGAACTTGACACGGTTGTTTACGAGGAAATCCCTTGATCTTTAAGGATCTCCAACATAAAATCTCGGGAGGTGACAATCGACACCTGCCTCTTTTATTGAATAAATGGTAAAAAGATTCCAAATGTAAGCAACAAATGATCGAGATCTAAGTGTTTACAGAGCTTCTTGCGAGTGTTTGATAATGCTAAGTGTTTGTGTGTGTTGCTAATCGATCAAGCCATTGATTAAATACAAAAAATGATCCTAACTAACTCTCCGAGGATCCCGGAGCTTTACTCGGTCTTCAAATATGACTGTTATTGAGCTTCTCTCGCAAGTTTTACACGTTCTCTTTGACTTCTCGTCCGATTCTTCTGGGACAAAACGAGTCAACACATTTTACCTGCGCATATAAAAGAAATAGAGGACAAATAGCCGTTAGTAGCATTAATATTCAGGATACCGAGGTTACTAGGATCTTGGACTCCAGATCATGCATCATTCAGGATCCTACTTGAAATTTAACCTATAACAATTGTCCCTAAATTTGGACAGCTGTCCACAGAAATTACATCTGTGAAAATTTAAAATTCAAATTTCAAATGACAATGTGATAAGATGTGGTGCGGTAAACGAGGCAATGATACGGTGTCGTTCGTGACCGTTATCATTACTCTTCTGTAATTACTCTTCTTCTATATTAATCCTAGCTTCATCTTCTCTAGTTTTTCTTTCTGGGATCTCAGGTAAGATTTTATTTTCTATCTTAACTTTCCGATTTATATCAAAAATGTCTAAAAAGACCACTCGATCATCTTCATCTTCCGACGATCTTACAGTTAACATCTACTCTCTAATCCTGATTTTGAAAAATGTACTTTTACCGACCGTGATATAAAACTCCTTGAATCAGGAGGACTTTCCGAAAAATACCGTCTTTCGATCTTTTGACTCTAAGACAAGGGCGGATTTCACTTCTGATAGTTGGGTCTGCTTTCCGTCTTTCCCCTTTACTATAGGCTTCTCATATCCTTTCCCTGCTTTCACCACTGAATTCTTTGAGAAAACCGGTTTGAGTTATGCCCAAACGATTCCCGTGATTTGGCACACTTTGCACACTTTGGAGATTTTGATCTGTAACCATGCTCTCGACTTCAGCATTTCCGAATTGGCTTATGTTTACAATCTTAGGAGCCACAGTTCTTCTTATTTCTTATTCCAAATCAAAATGGGCATGAACCATTTAATCCTGAAAACAACTCAAAATGATCTTAGTTGGAAAAACAATTTTTTCTTTGTGAGAAGAGATTCGATCCCAGGTGGGGATAAGTTGCCGATCAAATGGATTGTAAAGGGTAGGATTCTATCTGTAGGATCCCTATTATTCTGGAAATTGGGATACTGACTTTTCGATGTTCTTTTCGTGTTATAGCGCCAAAGTTTTCTAAGGTGGCACCACCTCTTCCTAGACTGCCAAGAGTGTCCTTTTATTATACAGCATCGAACTTACAGAGCGGACTTTCAAGGTTAAGACTCAGTCGGTAGCAGAGAGCTCCGAAACGTATCCCTCAGGCTCGAAAATGTCTTGTAAGATAAAAGAAATTCACAATATTTGGTTAGTTTATAAGATATGTACTGCTCTAACCTGTTATCTTGAAATAGGTGTTCACAAGCCAAGCTCTAAATTTGCTCTCAAGGATATTGACAACATGCTTTCCAAGGGAAAAAACATAAAGAAGGAGGCAGGCCAACCATCATTCCCAAACTAGAAGCTCCCAAACATGAGTCTTCCACTGCTCGCCCCAAGTCTACATCCCATAAGAAACGAAAACTTGCCGATCCTGTTGAGTTATCCATCACCGAATGCTCAGATTATGATGATCTTCACAAGAGGCTTCACACACTTGGTCATTTGGTGAGTGGCATTCAGTATCCCGGATCCTAATCTTATTCTTATCCTAACACGCTATTTTTGTGACAGGCTTTGGAGAAAATGACTAAGATCCACGAAGCATTGGTGAAAGAGGCCGAAGACAGCAAACAAATGGTTATTGACCTGCAAAGGATAGGGGCAACCAAGAACAAAAAGTTAGCCGAATCGATTAATGAGCTTGATAAGGTGAAGGCTGAGCTTCAAGATGCTTATGCTCAACATGCCCAGGATCTTGAAGAATCTCACGAATAGGCTAAAATGTCAGTTGCAATCTCAATCTTCCAAGCAAGAGGCAAGATGGCTGAAGAGGCTGTCGACAAGGATTTCGATCAGGCTAACTGGGATGTGCTGGGCTGGAAAAAGTTGATTACTGAATTGGGTGGAGAGCCAATGCCAAAGGTGGTTGAGGGTAAATTGGTGGCTGAAGGTGAGGTGGAGGAAGCTGCAGAGGTGATCTGTAAGGGTGATGAGGGCAACGAAAAGAAGGCCTCAATCTTGAATTTGATACTTGTGGTTCTTTATGTGTTTAACTTTAATCCTGTTGACCTGTTTGAACAATTTCATTTTCAGTGTTTTTGGGGATCCCTGAGAGGGATAGACAATTTGACAATTCGTGTCCTGGGTGGATGGTTCCTTCTTTTTGGATGAAACCCGGGACACATTTCAATTTCCTACACTTAGAATGATAATTAGTAGCTTCTGACTATCATGATTGTTGTTTGGTTTATTTTGACATGTTTTAGAAAATTAGGATCTCTATGTAGCAAAAATCTTAAAATACTTAGCAAAATAGGTTTGGATATATTTTAAGGATACCGGATCCTCAATAATTATAAGTAGTATCTTAGGTTTTTATCAAAATTTGACTTAGGAAAACATATCTTAATTTTAGCAAATGGTATGGAAGATTACCAATTACAAGCGAATCATGACTTAGTCATTCAAATCTTCTATAAATTGAAAATCAACAAGTAACACATACCTTTGTTGAAAACTAAGTCAGGTAGATACACATACCGAATTATGATATTGAGTTTGAAATATAACAACCGTTGGTTGTCCCCTATGTACAGTCATTGAATACGTCATGGACATAGCAATTGTACTTCGTGATCTTCACAAGTGTTTAACCCGTTTAAGGATCTTGAGCTGGCATATTGATGCTAGGTTCTTGAGTTGACACATAAGTGTTAAGTATCTCTGACAATTTTAAAATCATGGGCCAAGCCAGAATAACGTGGGCCAAGCTAGAATAACGTGGGCCATGCCAGAATAACGTGGGCCAAGCCAGAATAAGTTAGCATTAAAATGCTAAACACCTTAGGTGTAACACGTCTGTTACTATCGTATCATTCAAGATATAGCTATTCGGTTGAATTCGAACCAAAACCTTTCATCCCTATTCGGTTGAATTCGAACCAACCCTTCAAGCATCATCATCCCGTAACTACACCCGCCCCCCAACCCGAAGCCAGAAGGCACGACGGCTCGTTATGGTAGCGAGCGGCTCCTAAGAAAACTCGATCCTCCTAATAAGCAAGGTCCCCATCTTCGTTATCAAAACTAATGCCCGGGGAAGAAAGGAAGGAGGCCATCAAATAATCAAAGAGAGAATCCCAACCAAAGCCGCCTAGGAGCAATCGGTCGACCCAACCCCTTCGCCACCCCTCCTAGACCACCGAACCTAACCACACCCCTATCCTCCATCCTTTATACTCCATCCCATTGAACTACAAGCGTGAAACAGCCCATAGGTCGCCGGAGATGGGTGGCCGAGATCCGACAATAGTAGGAGAGGAGGGGTGACGGCTTGGAGCTAGAGAGAAAACACCTTGGAAAACACACACAAAAAATCACAAATGAGAGAATCCTAGGGTTTAGGGTTAGCCTTTGTTTGGTTTTTTAGCATAGTGGTGGGTAGCCCCCCTGGGCATTGTACGGGGTTAGTTAGTATGACTGACTAGCCCCTTGGGTGTTTTCTGTTTGCAGTCTCTCCCTCCTTTCATAAAATGTCCAGGGAGGGGGGATGTGCGGGTCTGTATTCTTTCATTCTTTAATTTTTTTTTGGAAAAAGGGCAATGCCCTTTGTTTGGTTTTTTAGCATAGTGGTGGGTAGCCCCCCTGGGCATTGTACGGGGTTAGTCAGTGTGACTGACTAGCCCCTTGGGTGTTTTCTGTTTACAGTCTCTCACTCCTTTGGTAAAATGTCCAGGGAGGGGGGGATGTGCGGGTCTGTATTCTTTCACTCTTGTTCTATTTTCCGGGCATTGCCCTTTATCCAAAAAAAAAAACCCCTAAACCCTAAACCCTAGGATTCTCTCATTTGTGATTTTTTGTGTGTGTTTTCCAAGGTGTTTTCTCTCTAGCTCCAAGCCGTCGCCCCTCCTCTCCTCCTATTGTCGGATCTCGGCCACCCATCTCCGGCGACCTATGGGCTGTTTCACGCTTGTAGTTCAATGGGATGGAGTATAAAGGATGGAGGAGAGGGGTGTGGTTAGGTTCGGTGGTCTAGGAAGGGTGGCGAAGGGGTTGGGTCGACCGATTGCTCCTAGGCGGCTTTGGTTGGGATTCTCTCTTTGATTATTTGATGGCCTCCTTCTTTTCTTCCCCGGGCATTAGTTTTGATAACGAAGACGGGGGCCTTGCTTATTAGGAGGATCGAGTTTTCTTAGGAGCCGCTCGCTACCATAACGAGCCGTCATGCCTTCTGGCTTCGGGTTGGGGGGCGGGTGTAGTTACGGGATGATGATGTTTGAAGGGTTGGTTCGAATTCAACCGAATAGGGATGAAAGGTTTTGGCTTTCTCCTTCTGTCGAAAAATACCATAGGAAATACGTACAAGGTCAGGGTGAAGTTTCCTCCGATTCAGCGCAAGTTTGGGGTCGTAATTCTTCTTGGTTCGGTTGGCCGGATTTTTTCTTGGCCGCGGGTTTCACTGGAGTCACCCTCGCCGGAAAGGCGTCTAGGGTTGTGAAGGGGAAGTCGGTGGAGCTAGGTTCGAGTCTGAGCCGAACGGCTTGCATGGGGCGCGCGTTCCGGGCCTTTGGGCCGAAGGCCGCGTTGGATCGCATGTGGGTTTACGGATTTGGGTTTGCATGCTCGAAAGGAATGGGCTCCAACGGGTGCATGGGCTTGTTCTCGTGTGCATGGTGGGGTCGTGGATCTTCGGGCTGGATTGGAGTGGTCGGGTGGGGGTGATGCATGGTGATGGGTTTATGTATGCATGGGCTATTCCATGCATGGGGACGCCCGATTATCATGCTTCATTTGGATGTAACACGTAACCGGGTACGCAACGAGTAAATGGAATCGTATTGGGTATGTAGGGTTAGCCGGGTTTTTTTCACTTGGCCGCCGGAGAAGCGTGGACGGCGGAAGGTGGCTAGGGTTTGTCTGGGGACGATGGTGGGGCCGGGTGTTGGAGATGGGCTGGTCCACTTGCATGGGGGATGAGGTCGCTTGGTTCGGGTTTAGCCACCTTGGGTCTTGCATGTGGGTTTCGGTTGCGGTACGACGGCTTGATGGGGTTGGGCTAACGCTGCATGGGCTGTGTTCGTGTAGTGGTGGGCCAGTGGGGGTTCATCGGGCCGAGTTTGGATGGTCTTCGGGTGGGATTGGGCGAGGTGTTGGGTTTACATGTGCATGGGGATTCCATGCATGGGGATGCCCTAATCTTTGCTTCATTTGATGTAACAATGGACTGGGTAGGTGACGGGTATTTTGGGCATCATTGGAAGTGGATCTCACTTCATGACGACTCTTTGACGCTTTGTTCTCTTGGCTTGGGGTATGGTAAGGATGGCTACTCGGTTTAAATGTATGAGGCTAGACGGCTTGTACACGGTAAGGTTTAGCTACTCGGTTTTAGTGCTTCTTTCCATGTGTGGGTTGGGCATCATATGATTTTATTGTTTTTGAGATTGCTTGTGGTGGGTCCTTAATACTTGGTTACTTTCTCGGTTATGATGTAACACTGGATAGGGTTGGTGATGGTTAACCGGTATTCGTTTGAGTTTTTTGGCCATTGTGGATTGTTGGGGCTTTGTTCTCTTGGGTTGGGGCATGGTAATGATGGCTACTCGGTTTAAATGTACGAGACCTAAGGACTTGTACACGGTAAGGTTTAGGTATCGGTTTTAGTGCTTTTACCCTTGTGTGTATTGAGCGTCAATTGATTTGGTTGGGTGGAATCTTTTGGGGTATTTGGTTCTCTGTTGCTTGCTCTGTCATGATGTCTTATTGGAAGTGGTCTGAGCTCAGGAGGACTTTCTAGGATGGGCGAGGCTTTGGATGCTGATATATGGATTGGGCTCTAGGTTCTTGTCTGGATGGTTAGTCTTGAAGCTTTAATTTTTGCTTATTTATGTATGCATAGGTTGTATATCTTCTTTGGGCCTTAGAAATGGGGTAGAAGGTATACCCAAGTATGGGCTTGGGTTAATTGCTAGTACAGTTGTGGAACGGGCTACACTTCCTATGGATGCATAGATTAAATCCCCTAAATGAGCCTTAGCAATGGGACGGGGGTGGACCTTGAGAATGGGCTTGAGGTGGCAGTTGTTTGGGCTTAGGAAGACCACTTACAGATGGACTGGCACTATCCTTATTTCCTTTGGGCCTTAGAAATGGGGTAGGGAATAAGCCCAAGTATGGGATTGGGCGTATCACTAGTACAATTGTGGAACGGGTATTGGATTCTACGGGTTGGTCTGTTAAGCCCCCTAAATGAGCCTTAGAAATGGGACGGGGGTGGACATTGAGTTTGGGCTAGATGTGGTGGCTAGTACGGACTTGATATCTTGGGCTTGGATGGATGATCTTTGTCTTATATCTGCACTTGGGCCTCGCGTGTTCTGGACTTTCTTCTTAGGGCTTGGATTTGGATGGTTTGATTATGGGCCTGCGTGCCTAGTATGTCTCATTTGGGCCTGCGTGCCTATTTTGTTTGGTTGGGCCTGCGTGCCTTAGTATGTTTCATGTTTGGTCTAGGCTTCGGCCTGTTAGTATGTTTTTTTTTTATTCTCGTGGTTCCCCCCTCCATGGTAAAAAAGCCCAGGAGGGGGGGATGCACGCCATATGTAACACCTATTCTATTTTAATAAAACATTTACCTAGGGCTTTGCCCTTTTCCCAAAAAAAAAAACCCTAAACCATATGGATTTTCATTTGTGTAATTTCTTTCTCTCTCAAACTTCTCTCTACTTCCTTTCTCTCTAAACGGCGAATCCCTTTTCATCGTTTTCCTCTTACTCGATTTCCTTCTTTGCTCGTCCCGGTCTTATGAATCCATCAGGAGGTATCACCTCCCCCACAAAACATCCTACCGAACCTACCACATGCGTGGAGTCCGACATCCACCCTAATTCGGGTTGTTCTACTGATGAAGGAGAAGGTTCGAGGGGTCAAAGCGAGGTACAAGTACCGTCGCCACCAAGGAATACGGAGAACTCGGCCAATCTTAGGGGTAGCGTCCAGGGTTCCGACCCCCCCTTCGAAAATCGGCTCCTCAACTCGTCGATTCTCGCCGTATGGAAGCGACAGGAGCAGTGGTGCGCTAAGAGGTAAGGGAAAAGGGGTGAATCGGAAGGAGAGAGGCCAGAACAAGTACTCTCCCATGCTTTCTGAGCTCAAGGTGAACGATTTTATTCAGGGGATGCCGGCGATGGGGACCAGGCGGAAGGATGGGGACTGCTCAGTTGGTCTTGGTTCGAACCCCCCTAAGAAGATGCCAATAATGAAGGGCGTACTAGTTTTACCCCTACCGGTGACGTTACTGTGATGGATACCGAGATGGATGGCTTGAAGCATACTGCTAACCCTGCTAATATCCAGGTCCTAGATAACGGTTATGGTATGTTTTCTCCTCGAAAAGATAGAAATGACATTCAATCGATCGTTTGGGACTCTAGTAATGGACACTACAATCTTTCGGGTGGGATACAGGGATGTGGTACGGCCCCTAAGGTGTGTGAGTTGAACCCCAAACCCGTCCCCCATCAAGCGGCCAATTCTGTTTGGAACTCCCCCATTTCTGGCTTTGAATCTTTTGCCGATAAAATCAAAAAAAGTAACGAGATTACTGATCTCAAACTGGAATATTTCCCCCCTCGTTATCCCCTGAAGGTGGCTGCAGAATACACATATCCCAGGAAGACTTAAACCTATCGGCTCAGGTATATTCACTCCATTTGTATGGTTATTTTCTTGGCACATATCCCAGGTCTTGACTATAACTACTGCATCGAATATGTTGAATCGGATGATGAGAATGGGACAACCCAGTTTTTTGCTGCTCAAATGAAGGTAGGAATGCCGAAGGTGCCTAATCCTACTTTTTCTCAATCCTCTAAATGATTTGTAAGTCCGTCGCTTTGGCCGGGCTTGGGGGGATTTTGTGGGTTGTTAGCAATTATTTACTCGTCTTTGGCCATTTCTATGTTCTGATGTTTGATGGAAATTGCGGGAGTTTTTTTGGTGCCAGGGGGATTAACTTTAGCGTGGGTATTAAATTTTGTGGGTCTCGTATGGTCTTTTGGCCCCTGTTCGGTAATTGGTGGACAACGGATAAAGGGGAAAAAAAGCTCACGGGAACATGGGCTGAGAATATGAGATATGGGTATCGGGATATTAATCTGGACAGGAAAAATAGGCCTAACAGAGTTATGGAGTTGTGGGCCTGTTTGTGGGTCCATCAGGTGGCCCAGCAGCCGAAGGGCTTAATCACGTGGTAGATTTTAATTATTAGGGTGGGCTTTCTGTTTTGGCTATTTTGGATGGTTAATTGGCCCAAAAAGGACTCGGTAATCTGGAGGGAAAGAATAAATTTTGGGCAGGTGGGCTTGCAATTTGCTGGGCAAAATTTGGGCCTGGTCGTGGGCCCACCAGCTTTTTGACCAGTTTCAAGTCTCCCCATTTTGGGAGTTCCAGCCCAAGACTCACATTTCAGCCCAGTTTGAAGGCCCTAAGAGTGGGTTAGATATTAGCACTTGTAATAATTTGCCTTGTCTTAATTCTAGTTTAACTTGTATTTCGGTTCTCAATTGTAACAATTTTTGTAACCGTTTGCCTTTTGTTGGCTCGGTTTGTATGTTTGGGGAACCTTTTCATAGTAGTCTTGGTAAGGATACCATCCCAACTAATATTACGGGTCATAGTAATCTAGTTGGGATGGTATGGTTTCCGTGGGATGGAAAATGTGTGCTCTTTTGTGCTTGTTGCACATCTAGTTGGGTGGCTTTGTGGTCGGGAGTGCGGGTCATTAGCATAGTTTGGGGGAGCCGTTTTGGGCATTGTACGGGGCTTGTCAGTATCCCTGACTAGTCCCTTGGGTGTTTTTTTTGTTTGCTGTTTCCCCCTCCTTTGGTAAAATGTCCAGGGAGGGGGGGGGGGGGATGTGCGGGTCTGCATTCTTTTATTCTTGTTCTATTTTCCGGGGCAATGCCCCTTTATCCAAAAAAAAAAAACCCTAAACCCTAAACCCTGCTTCGGCTCTCAGGATACCGGAAGGCATCAAGATACCTATCATACATATTCTGAGCCCACCAATTGAGAATATAAATGAAGTATCCAACACTGAAGAAGAAGCAGATATTCAGGATCTTGAATCTAGTCAAGGATCCTAGATTTTACCAATCAAAAAATACTTGCAGGATGGTGAGATCCCGAGTGCTGAAAAGAACCACAAGGCTTTTCGCATGAGGGTATCTCGTTTTATAATTTTACAAAATGTTTTGTATAGAAAATCTATTGCAGGTCCATACTTAAGATGCTTGGAGAATCCGGAAGCACATGAAGTTCTGAAAGATATACACGAAGGCGACTGTGGTAACCACACTGGGGGCAGAGCTCTATTTTCAAGGATCCTGAGGACTGGATATTACTGGCTTACCATGAGGAAAGATGCTATAGATTATACCCATAAATGTGACGCTTGCCAAAGACACAGCAACATACTCCATCAACCGGTCGAACCTTTATATCCAATCATCTCTCCATGGCCATTCATGAAATGGGGAATGGATATCGTCGGCAAACTACCCAAAGCACCAGGAGGAAAGGTCTTTATGCTAACAATGACGGATTACTTCTCCAAATGGATTGAAGTGAGGCATTTGTCCAAGTCAGAGAGAAAGAGGTCATCTCCTTCATCAAGCGCAATATCCTGATAAGATTTGGGATCCCGACAGAAATGTGATAATGGATCTCTGTTCATTGGTAAGAGAACAGCTGACTTCTGTGCCAGTTGGGGAATCAAAATGATAACTTCTACCCCAGTACATCCTCAAACCAACGGACAAACAGAATCTAGCAACAAGATCATCATTAACAACCTTAAGAAGATATTGGGGGCAAAGAAAGGAAGATGGGCTGAAGAGCTACCGTTTGTACTTTGGGCAGAAAAGACAACCACGAAGAACGCAACAGGGCAAACCCCGTTCTCATTGGTATTTGGTACTGAAGCCATGATCCCTACAGAAATGGTCATCCCTACTGCTAGGACCAATCTCCATATTCTAGAGACTAACAACGGAGCTCTTGCTAATGATCTTGACACTGTGGATGAACTCAGGGATCTTGCCAAAGTTCGCATTGCAGCTTATCAACAAAGGATAGCAAGATCTTATAACAAAAACATAAAAATTAGAAGATTCCAAGTGGGTGATCTTGTATTAAGAAAGGCGTTTCAAAATACTACCAATCCTAGTGATGCGAAGCTTGCACCAAAATGGGAAGGCCCGTACTTGATTGACTCTGAAGAAGGAATGGTGCATATTGGTTGGCTACTATGGAAGGGGATATCCTGCCAAGATCCTGGAACGCTATCCATCTCAAAACCTACTTTATGTAAGTTTAAAACTTAAGTTCTGACTGAAACTGGTACGTCTTCTATCCTTGACTATTCTTATATTTATTACTCGTTTAGGGTTTGGGGTTTGGGGTTTGGGGTTTGGGTTTGGGGTTTGGGGTTTGGGTTTTGGGGTTTGGGGTTTAGGGTTTAGGGTTTGGGGTTTTAGGGTTTTAGGGTTTTAGGGTTTAGGGTTTTAGGGTTTTAGGGTTTGGGGTTTTAGGGTTTTAGGGTTTTAGGGTTTAGGGTTTTAGGGTTTAGGGTTTTAGGGTTTTAGGGGTTTAGGGTTTAGGGGTTTAGGGTTTAGGGGTTTAGGGGTTTTGGGGTTTGGGGTTTGGGGTTTAGGGTTTATGGTTTAGGGTTTAGGGTTTAGGGGTTTTAGGTTTGGGGTTTAGGGTTTATGGTTTAGGGTTTTAGGGTTTTAGGGTTTAGGGTTTAGGGGTTTAGGGGAATAGGGGTTTGGGGTTTGGGGTTTAGGGTTTAGGGGTTTAGGGGTTAGGGTTTAGGGTTTAGGGTTTAGGGGTTTTAGGTTTGGGGTTTTGGGGTTTAGGGTTTAGGGTTTTAGGGTTTAGGGTTTAGGGTTTTGGGGTTTAGGGGTTTAGGGTTTTAGGGGTTTAGGGTTTTGGGGTTTAGGGTTTGGGGTTTGGGGTTTAGGGGTTAGGGGTTAGGGTTTGGGGTTGGGGGTTGGGGGTTTGGGGTTTGGGGTTTGGGGTTGGGGGTTGGGGGTTGGGGGTTAGGGGTTAGGGGTTGAGGTTTAGGGTTTAGGGTTTTTTTTTTTGGGAAAGGGCACTGCCCAGGTAAATATTATTAAAATTAAATAGAGAGATTACATCCAAAGTGCATTCCTATCCCTGGACATATACCAAAGGAAGAAACGAGAAAACGACCAAAGCAAAATAAAACAAACTAAACAAACAAACTAAACCAATACGTCTAAGAGAAAACACTAAGGAACACCCATAGACATGAGCTTTGCTGTGCCATCCGTTTCTGACTCAACCGTCTCCCCGTCATCATTAATCAACGAGTAGTAGTACTCTTGTAAATCCTTAGACCATGTTTTAAAAACATCAGGATCAGGGATAGTTTTTTCTTCAACATACCTCATAGCAAACTTTTTCAATGTGGCATTTAACTCTGGAAAGCAATCTTCAGTCTGGATGGTGTCATCCAAAGCCGAGAATGGGTTAGAAACCCGCACCTGACTAGCCCGACCCATGGGTTTCGGGCCTGGTTTACTAACCTTCAGACCTGGGATTTGCACTCTGTGTTTTGGACCATTGGGCTTCTTCTTTTTCTTGACCACTTTAATGAAACCATCATCCAAAATCTCCTTACCCTTAGTAGTAGCAACCGGAGGAGCCAGAGTTGGCGTATCCATAACCAAATGCTCAACTGTAGGAGGTGGAGGTTTATGAACATCATCATTGTGACCAAACACCCCACATTTCCTGCATAAAGGAGGTCTCCACCTATAAGACAAATTAAGATAAGCAACCTTACCAGCGAGATTCCTTCGAGACGGGAAAGAAACTTTAACCCGGTCAGGAAGCCCATTTGAAGCATCTGCATCCACTAACACTCGAGCATAATTGATTGGACCCTCTTTCTTTTCACATCTATCATAAGTAGCTTGGTCAAGCATAAGAGGCTTCCCAATACAACTGACAATCTGTCCAATATTACCACCATTCCAAAGACACAAAGGGAGATCCTTTATGCCAACCCAAATTGGAATATTCTTTGGGTCCGGTTTTTCCAAAATAGTGTCTGGTTCCCACACCTGTAGCACCAAAGGAACATTTTGTACTAACCACGGATTTCTCTCAAGGACCTGCATCATGCCCTCCTCAGTGTCAAACTTGAAAAAGAAATAGCCGCCTCTGTTCATGTTGATTGATTTCAACCCATACTTATGCCACATTTTTATTAGATTTTCCTTTACCACTTGGAAAGGCATGGAAGTACCCACAAAATATCCATACAGTTGTGCACTATAATTAGAAAAACTTTTTGACATAAAGTGACTGTTAAGGGTAACAATTACCTCCCCATTTTCATCTCTCTTAGGGGGATCATAACACAGTCGAGCTTCACCACCCTCCACTGTCTTCCCTTGCAAAAGTTGCTGGAATAAATCAAGGTTCCAGTATTTAGTACCACGGATTGGATCGTATTCTGGCATATCACTATCAAACTTCAATTCCTGGTCCTTATTCTCCACGAAAGGATTCTGCCGGTGTTGTTTAGGAATATTCGAAACTTGCAAGTTTGCATTGGCATCCAACTTGTTAACATTTTCACTAACATATTTCGACCTCTCCTCGACGGTACCAACCGGATCATGCATGGGCGGCTCACTACTTCCTGGACCATTCGAACCACTCCCAATAGTGCCATCCCCCATTCCCGTATCACCTTGGACTTCATGCATGGGCTCACGACCATCAAACGGATCAGTCGGCCCGAGACTTGTTATACTCTGAGGGACCTCCCCCATCTCCAGCCCAAGCCCGGAAACACCCCGCTCCGGCCCAGACTCCTCCCCCGTGAACGCAGCCGTAACAGGATCAACCCTAGCTGGAGGATGCGGCTGAGATATGACTCCGACGAGACCCGGTTTACCGGCTGAGACTCGACTCATAGATTCCATCATTTTTGCCTTGAACGAAGAAGAAAACAGCGGTGTCGGCGTCGGAAAATTACCGGTAGGCGCCAGACCAACACTTCCGACGGAACCCGATTTCTCGGTGGTTTCCATATTTATTTTTCCGACCATTCCGGCAGAGCTCGGTCTTCCGACAGGGGCAGTCCAACCAATCTCATGAGCCGTGCTATCCATATCACGCACCGAAGCCGACGAAGCTTCCGATGAATTATCCGATCCCGGTACTGTTGATTGTTCCTTGTTAACTTGACATGCATCTTTCTCTACGTTCACAGCCGGTATCGATAGCATTCCAGTTATAGTAGCCGACATGTTTGGACGTGAATCTTTCTCCAGTTCCGATGTGGTTACACTAAGAGGTGGCTGAGGAACCCTAGCTTCCACCTCCGGGATAGATCCAAACCCCACCACCGGCATAACAAGGGGCGCTAGATCAGAAATCTCCTCATCAGTAGAGACCCGATTATTACCCCTCGTAGACTGACGAGAAGGCAGGGCTGACGGGGGTGGCTCTTTCTTCCTCGGCATTAAACTTTGCGGCGAAGAATGAATGAAGATGGTCTCCCAGAAGTTACGGCTGGAACCAGAACCAAAAAAATAAACCGGAAGAGGTGGATGAGAGGTGGTGAGCGGCGGAGGTGGCGGTGGCGAGGAGGAATTCCGGTAAAAAGTTGAACGGCAGGCAACAAAAAGGGAAAAGTCTTGAGAGAATTTTCTCTCACACCGTTAAGTGTGTGTAGCGGAATTTTGCAAATGAGGCATCCTAGGGTTTAGGGTTTATGTTTTTTTTTTTTTTTTGGATAAAGGGCAAAGCCCGAAAAATATAATAAATAAAAGAAACTAAATACACCCCTTAGGGGGCATTCCCCCTGACAAACCTAAAGTGAGTATTAGAACATGCTCCAAGACCACTCAAAAACCCCACATGTCGACTATTATCAACATCCCTTGTAAACAAAAAAGGGTGGAACTCAAGCCTAACAAGGACACGGGGGGGATCCCTAATATAATTCAGGGCCATACAATAGCAAACATACATATACAAAAACAACTTACAAGGCTTTATACAACAGCAATTTCCAACCCAAAAAAAACTACCCACTAAACGGGCCCTGATTATAAGACCAGATTGATGGGACCGATTCTTATCAACCCAACCCAATAAGTTAATGAGATCCAACACCATCAATCTCCAAAACCCGGACAAAAGTATGTTAATCGAAACGCCAAAAAGCCCACTGGGAGGGGGCTCGAACTTAGCATCAGTTCTGTGATCACATCCCATTCCTTCTGACTGAATTTTAGTGCCCAAAAGAGCCAAATTTCTGGGCCTAACGGACCAATTAGATCTAGGAGCGTAGTCATCAAGACCCTCATGGTTGATTCTCTTGAACTTTGGACAACCAGTGTACCCAAGCTCATTATGAAGGAGCTCTCTCTTCTCGCCATAGCTAGTAGCCCACTTTCTTTTCCACCGAGACCAAACAATGGGGATAGGCAGCAACCCAAAGCAGAACCTGTTCCAACCCATCCCACAACCCACCCCACAAAAACACTTGTTAGCACCTACCTCCCCGATACTACTCTCAACACTCGAATATACAGAATTATAAGTCTGCCTCACACACTCCAACCCAACCCAATAATTGTCCAGCCCTCCCCCACTCAGATTTAAACTGGGAAAAAGAAAATCTGTGAGCATAAATAGGATTCTCATAGGACTTAATTTCTCTAACCAGGCTCTCTCAACCCGGAAATCTCTGATGTTGGTCCACCACCAAGAGCCACACAACCCCAGGGCTAACCCAAACAGCAGCAGCAGCAAATTAATTGTTTCTTGCATGGGTAGGATGGGGGACAGATTTCCATTGGATGCCATGGAGGCCCCACAATCTGGCCACCTTAATCGAAGCATTGGATTGAGACAAGGATAACCCCAACAACCTTAACTTAACCGCCTCCTGGATGGTATCACTTAGCACCTGACTAGATCTTGATTTATTTTCATGCATTCTCATATTCCTTTCCTGCCATAAGTAGTAAACCGTAGCCCCAAACACAAGGCGATTCACCACACTGCAAATCGAATTATTATGGGTAAATGTTGAAATGTGGGCAGTTAATGCATCCCAGCTCCTAGGGCTAATATTCCAAGAAATGAATTTTTTAAGGGAAGACCAGACCTGAAGCGGATAGTTACACT
Organism: Smallanthus sonchifolius; assembly: GCA_023525975.1. Classification (NCBI taxonomy): domain Eukaryota; kingdom Viridiplantae; phylum Streptophyta; class Magnoliopsida; order Asterales; family Asteraceae; genus Smallanthus; species Smallanthus sonchifolius. Next base: position 78,376,865 of record CM042037.1, read on the forward strand.
CAAAAAACAGGTGGGCATGACTATCCGGGACAACATTACAAAACACACACTTCAGGCCCTCATCGGGCAGACTAATACCAATGACATCTTGGGTTTTAAGCTTACCAAGCATAGCAAGCCACAGGATAAAGGCGTGACGGGGAATATTTTGAGTGAACCAGACAAGCTTAGCCCAAGGAGCGATAACACCCGTTTCCTGAATGTCCTTCCAAACATTTCCCACATGAAAGGGGACATCATTTCCATCATTGGTTCTCCACATTATGGTGTCACTTCTATTAATTTCCAGGACAGGGGGGGGGGAAATTCCAAAGGATCGGGAACCTGGAGCTCCAATCATGAGGCCACCTCCAGTCTCCATTGGAGATAATGTCCTTAACCAAAGTAGCCCGGGAGAGATTGTCTTCATTCATATTTCTCGGAGTGAACAATTTACTAAGAGGACCGAGGGGGTGCCAATTATCAAACCACGCAGAAGTAGAGACGCCGTTACCAATCTTGTGGATGATATGGTTTATCAGAATATCCCTGAATTCCAGAATTTTCCTCCAGCCCCAACATGTGTCATTTTTAGTTTCAACCTCCCAGAAATTTTTTCCTTTCAGCCGGTACGTGTGGATCCACTTAACCCATAAAGAGTCCTTATGGTTAATAATATTCCAAGAGTGTTTGGAAATAAGAGCAATGTTCCAGGTTCTAAGCAGCTTCAAGCCAAGCCCACCATGATTGATTGGTTTACAAACATCCTTCCATTTAACTTTAGCCTTGCCTCTTTTCATCTCCCCATGACACCAAAGGAAACCTCTTAAAAGCCTTTCAATATCCTTCGAGACAGAGGCAGGGAGGAAAAAAACAGAAGACCAATAAATTTGGAGGGAGTTTAGGACAGAAGAAATAAGTTGTAAGCGGCCCGCAAACGAGAGAGATTTGTTTTTCCAATCAGAAATTCTTTTCTTCACTTTCTCAATAAGAACATTGCAGTCCCGATGGTAAAGTCTGGTAGATATCAAGGGGACTCTAAGGTATTTTACCGGGAGTTGACCAACCCTAAATTGAATGGAGTTATCAATAATACTACGGGTTTCATGAGGGACATTACCGTAGTACACCGTGCTCTTGGGAATACTAGGGGTGAGGCCCGAAACATTCTTGAATTCCTCAAGAGCATCCATAAGAGTGGAGACAGAGCTAATATCACCATGACTAAACAAGAATAAGTCATCGGCAAAACAGAGGTGGGTTAACTTCACTTTAGCACATCTCCAATGGAAAATGAAAGCGTCATTCCTGTTGACTCCCCGGGTGATCAACAGGGAAAGGATTTCCATCACCAAGGTGAAAAGATAGGGAGAAAGCGGGTCCCCTTGCCGAAGGCCCCTCTTAGCTTTGAATAAACCCTTTTGATCTCCATTAATTGATATGGAAAACGAAGGAGTCGTAACACATGTCATAATCCACTCACACATTCTAGGGGGGAAACCGAAATAGACAAGACAATTCTTGAGGAATTCCCACTCAACCGTATCATACGCTTTTTGAATGTCAATTTTAAAGGCACACCTGGCTGGACCTCTATCACGGTGGTAGTTCCTCATAAGCTCTTGAGTGAGCAAGATATTATCACTGATTTGGCGCCCCGGGATAAACGCACATTGGCTGTCATTAATAATTTCGGACAGGGCGTTCTTAATCCTACTAGAAATAATCTTGCTAATGCATTTGTAGATAACATTGTAGCAGGAGATAGGTCTAAAATCCGATACTTTTCTAGGAGTATCAAGTTTAGGCACTAGAGCAATGGTAGTAGCATTTACTTCTTTCAGCAGTTTGCCATTTCTGAAAAAACACTTAATAGCCGTACAAATCTCATGGCTAACAATTTCCCACGTATCTTTGAAAAATTTGGCTGAATAACCATCCGGACCCGAGGCTTTGTTATCATCAATATCAAACATGGCAAGTTTTATTTCAACATCCGTAACATCCATAACCATTAGGGATGCCGAAGTTTCAGAAATTCTTCGAGTAAACAAGGAGGCCGGGTCAGAGATAGGCAAAACCGGAGAGGAGGAGCCAAGGACCGATTTAAAATGAGCTACAAATTGACTAGCCACCAACGGGCCAGCCACCACATCACCCGATAACGTTTCAATAGTGTGAATCATGTTACGGTTTTGGTTACTTTTGAGAGTTTTGTGGAAATATTTTGAGTTTTGATCCCCCTCCCTAAGCCAAGTGACCTTAGCTTTCTGTTTCAGAAATAATTCTTCGTCCCGAACTGCCTCCTTGTAGGCAGAAATGTACACGCATTCTTCCTCACGCAGAGCAGAATTATGAGGATCATTAACAACATCAGTCTGAATAAGCTCAAGTTCCGATTTGAGGTGCTGAACTTTAGAAAACAGGTTGCCTTGGTTAAAATTAAGCTTTCTAAGAGGCTTTTTCAGCAGCTTGAGCTTAGAAACAACAGAGTACATCGGGATGGCAGGAACGCTCTTACCCCAGATTTGATTGACCAAAGGGCGGAATTCAGCTTTGCTGGTCAAGAAATTATGGAAACGGAAAGGTTTGTGTTCAGTACTAGGAATCTCAGGAATGGAAACCACAACAGGAGAGTGGTCAGACTTAAGGAAAGGCAGAAACCTGGAGTTGGCCATGGGAAAATTGGCCATAAAAGAGCTGTTGGCCAACGCCCTATCCAGCTTTTTTAGGAGGCCACCAGCCTTACCAGGGCTTTTAGTCCAAGTAAAATTCAGGCCCGACATACATATATCCTCAATCTCCACCTCGGATAAGCAATCTCGAAATTCAGACATGCTGGCTGATATGTTAGACGACCCTGCAGATCTTTCAGAGGGAGATATGATAGCATTGAAATCTCCAAGAACCAACCAAGGGTTATTGCCAACAACAATTTTATGCATACGGATAGCTTCCCAACACTCTCTTCTCGGGATACGGCGATGGTGGGCATAGACAAAAGAGCAGAAAAAAGGTTTAGACCCATTGATAGGCCCAATAAGGCAGTGGATGACTTGAGGCAATCTAACCAAAATCATGAGGTTGACCACATTAGGGTTCCACGTTACAATGATACGGGTACCTCCTTGACAGACATTAGCATTAGAATCCCACGGCTAAAGACCAAAGATACGGGGACAAACATTATGGATATTTCTGGATGAGAGGTGAGATTCAAGAACACTGAAAACATGATACTCACCCGAAGAGAGATGCTCAATAACCTGGTTTTGACTAGGAACATTTGAGACACCACGGACATTCCAGGCCGAAATTTTGACAACCATTTAAACTTTTTTGGCTTGGTGGTGGGCCTGGGACACTGACCTTCCAGGGGCACCTTGTTGCATTTGGGACTTAAAAAACTGAGCAGTTTCATTTGAGTCCGAATCCACATCTTCAATGCTTGTCTCAGGGTCAATATTCAAGATCTTCATTTGGTAGTGGAAAAACTCCCACTCCCCTTGTTCCCAATTAGCTTGGTCATCCGCTTTAACAGCACCAAACCTCGTTAAACTGTTGCAAATGGCCTGTTTTTGGGCATTAGTAATGTTAAAATCCGGGATTTCCTCTTCACACATTTCATCTATAAAGTCAGGGTCATCCTGGTCCTGGGGTAGGTCATGGATTCTGGGGACAGTGAGTTTCGAAGGATTGAAGTTGAGGACTTTAGCAATAGAATCCGAAGATAACTCATAGAACTTTTCACCAACTCCTAAGGCCTCCTCATCCGGGACTGCACCTGCACTTTTATTAGCATCTAGCATATCCTCATCCAACACATCAAAAGGGTTACTAGTATGGATGATCGATACATCATTTCTGGGAGCAGGGGGAAGTGGACTTTTTTGCTGATATTGCTGGGCAGAAACCAGTTTTCCTGACTTGTTTGGCTGGGCAGACGAACTGGGATTGGGCTGGGAAATAGAAACTGGGGGGAAGATGGGATTGGGGTTACGGTTGGGGGCCTTGGGTTGATGGGGTTTTTTATGGCTATTGGTAACATCATTTAGACCTCTATGGTTAGGCATTTTGGATTTTTCAAACTGCTGGTGTAATTCTCCCATTTTCTTTTGGATAATTGGTTCACTACTAGACCTCGGGACAGAAACGGAATGCTTACCCCCTACCTTGGGGCCTTTGATTATTACAACTTTCTTGCCTTTGGAATGGCCATTGGGGTTATTCAATATTTTCACTTTGGGTCGTCTATGTTTCCTGGAAACCATTACAAATCCTTCCTCATCTGGGTTTTTATTTTCTTCACTATATTGAGGCTGCTCTACATTAGACTCTTGGAAAGTTGAGATTGGGGCATTTTTTTCCGCTAACACTACTGCCGGTTTGGGGATTTTCTTACAAAGTCTCTGAGAATGACCAAAAACTTTGCAATGGTCACAAACTGCAGGCTTCCATTGGTAAGAGACATTAAGATTGACCACACGGGCTGGTCTAGAGTTAACTGCTGGGAATTCAAGTTCAATAGAGTCCGGGAGGTTACTATCAGCCTTAACATCCACCAACACCCGAACATAGCCAATTTTACCTTTATGTTTTTCACACCTTTCCTTGGTTATTCTATCCATTAGAAGGGGGTATCCTATACCACTCATGATCTTACTTAGCCCTCTGCCCGTCCATAACTCCAAGGGGACATTATTCACTGTAACCCAAAGGGGAATGACAGCCGGTTCAATCCTTTCAAGGCAAACCCCGGGTTCCCATTTATTCAGGAAAATAGGAATGTTATTCACCATCCAAGGACCATTCTCCAGCACTTCATTGAGACCCTTTTCACTTTTAAATTTAAAATAATAATACCCAACCGAGCTTTTAGAAATTTCATCCAGGTCATAGTTTCTCCACAGCCTTCTAAGGTTCTCATTTACAACTTTGAAATCCATGGAGGTGCCTAAAAAATAACCATATAGATGCAAAGAGAAGGTTTTAGCTGATAATCTGAGGTCTTCTGCTGATATGACTACCCGTTTCCCACCATTCGGTGACACAACCGGGGGGATATACTCCAATTTAGTATCTTCCTGCTCATTGTTGATTTTGATTTGGTCAGCGAAAGTTAACCGGTTTGCTCTGTTGTTGGTCCACACATTAGGGGTTGGGTTTCCTTTCTTGTTAATTTCAAATGGGTCAGGGTTTGCAGTGGCTTCCTCTAAAGGGTTGGCCATATGGGCAGGGGAAACAGAGTCACAGGGAACTTTTCTGGGCTCGGATCGGTTGGCATCTATCAAATTAAGCTTAGTGACTGTCGGTCTAACTTGAGATTGGGAACTATCATTGACTATAATATTCCCCATCCCATTCCCTTCGGGTGAAAACACCCCAGAGACAGGCTTGAACGGGGATGGAGGGGCAGAGACATTCGTGTTCATGGGGCACACATTTAAACTAGATGGGTTAAGAAGATGGTTACCTGAGTTAAGGACATGCGCAGGAACCGCCATACCTTCAAAATCCGACTGAGGGATTTGCTCGGGCTCACGGTCGCCATGAGTGTCAATCGCCATAGCGACCCCATTATCCGACATGATTATACCAAAATCGTCCCTAGCCGGGCCTTCCTCCTCCACCCGATTCGGCTTCCCATCTCCAGTCACTGGCGAAATTGAATTTTTGGGGAAAGTGTTCGCGATGGATTCATTCACAAAATCATCCAGGTTCAGTTTAACAAAGGTAGTGTGGCCTTTACCCCCCACCTGCAATCCATTGATGTCCTTTGATTTTCGCGATAGAGAATTTAGGGCTAAGCGATTCGAACTCCTTCTGCCCGATTGCTGCTCAATTACGGGAGAGAGTATGAAGTCCAGAGGTTTTTCTATTAGGTCAGGCTCTACAGATGAAGGATTCATAATACCCTTTGAAAACCTAAACAGAGATCAGGGGGAGAAAACGATCTCGGTGGGGAAACCACCAGGATCGCCGAGAGAATTCCTAGAGAGAGAGACTAGAGAGAGAAAAAAATGTGCAAATGAAAATCCTTAGGGTTTAGGGTTTTTTTTGGGAAAGGGGACGGTACCCCAGGGAAACTTTATTAAAATAAATTTAAGAACAAGAAAAGGAGACCAGCAGCCAACGAGGAGACATTTCCCCCAAGTCAGAAACCCACCGGGCCCCGCAAAAACCAGTCACACCTAATTCAGGTGATCCCGTTCATCAGTTCTAACCATAATAACCATCCAGTTCTAAACAAACAATACAATAAACCACGAAAGACAAACAACCATAACCAGATAAAAATAAAGCTAGCTAATTCAGCAGCAAAAAACCCAAGATTACTTTTATTCCTCTGCCTGCTCTTTTTGTGACCATAGCCATGATTGCTCTTCATATTCATTAGTTGTTTGGCGTCCTTGCAATGTCTTGATTCATACCTGTCATACTAGAAGTCTCGGGCCTGTGGATCAACAAATAAGGAGTTAAAGCATGTGCTGATCGGGATTCAGAGGCCCATTCAGGCCAAGTAGTCCTCTTCCCTTTGATGGTCCTCCACCTCCTAATGACAATCTTCTCTATGTACCAAATACAATTCGCGCTGGTCCCAAAACCAACCATCCACTTAGTCCATTCAGCCCTCTCGAACATAGTAGGGGCTTTTTGATTTATGTCAAAGACAATTCACGCCCAGCCCGAAAGGAAAGTCACCAAACCTGTCAAAAAAGAACACGTCACGAGACCAAATGGCCTACCCGATTTTCTGCCACAGTAACCAACCCATCCCGTTATGGTGAAAACTCTCCAGTCTCTCTTTTTAGTGGTAGGTCGTGTGCTTCGTGTACCAGCCCACCCTAGCCCTTCCATGTATAACCATAACGGGTCCCAACCCACATTATGAACCCCTGTAGCGCTCAATCTCTCAACTCTCAACAAAGGAGTGTAGTGTGTGCATTTAGTACCAACCCCCACCCGGACTTTCCCGGACGTAGGCTTCATGTATATATCTCGCCCCATGCCAGCCTCGAAAAGCCAAGTCCAAGGTTTGAAAAAGAATAGGCCCCAAAACTCATGCAGCAATTCCTCCCATCCTATTATGGCAATATATCTCACATCCCTCTTTTTGGTGGTAGCTCGTGTGCCAAGTGTACCAAACTCTCCCGACCCATCCCAAAAAGGCCATAATAGTCCCAACCCGGGTCCATAGACCCTAGCGAAGCTCTCACCCTCAACTCTCCAAGCAGTGGTGCGTTGTGTGCCAAGTGTACCATTTCTAGTCCATTCAAACCCCGACGAAGACTGCATGTTAATCTCTCTCCCCATGCAAGTCTCGAAAACCCACACACTAGGACTAGAAAACCCAAAGGCCTGACCCTTAACCCCACTGTATAACCTCCATGCATATCTTTAAGATTTTTTTCCAACCCCAATCCCAACTCGCCCATACGTAATATGCATGTAATTTGGCCCCATGCATTGCACGTCAATACTAGCCCGTCGTTTTTTCCGACCAACTTTTCTGGAGTTATCACTGGCAATACCGAAATTCCTCCCTCCTCTCCAAAACCAAACGGTGCTCAATGTGCAAAGTGTACCATCCCAATGCCCATATCTCCCCAAAAGGTATTGCCAGGCCAACCCATTCCCACCCAAATTAAACCTAAAGTAATCCGAGTCCCAGTGTCTTTTATCCCATCTCTCATCCCTCTTTAGACTGGTGCACTGTGTGTGTTTTGTACCAACCCACTCCCTTATTAATCCCTTAGTAGATATTTGCATGCATGCCTCACACCCCATGCACCAAATGCTGCCTGTACCATTCGACCAGTGCCACCTATTACTCCAACACAACACAGAAAAACAAAAGTTAAATATTAGTATAAACATGTCTCGCTTTCCTTCCATCTTGCTAGACCTCCCATCTCTCTTTATAGTGGTGTGGTGTGTGCCATTTGTACCAACCCTTCCCACCTCACCCCCGACATAGCAAGAACGGTCCCAACCCCAACCCAAGCTGCCCCTCACACTCATAAATAATGGCAATAAATTGTATGTTTGGTGCTGCTGTCTCTTACGGATTCTCATTTTAGAATGCCCACTAAGTGTGTTCCTCTTAGCCCGACTCTGCCGGCATCATTCCTGCTATTTCTTCCCCCTTCGTTTTTATCTTTTTTATCCATGACCCCCAGTATGTTGTGTTCGAGTTTTATACGTGCTAAAGCCCCAGATAGTCGCCAGCTGTTTCGATCTCGGGCTCTCTTTGATACGTAGGCCTTTTAGCCTATACCTCACCTCTTCCTTAATAATGTTGCTCAAGACATCCACTGATCTATCCACATTTTGAAATAGCCGGTGGTTTCGTTCCTGCCATATGTAATACACCGTAGCCGCAAACACTAGTCTCCAGATCACACTATCAATCGATTTGTTCCTGGCTAGCCTATTAAGATACTGGACACATTCCATCCAACCTTCCGGTGGACGACCAAATTTACCGAGTTTGATCATAATATGCCAGACCTGCTTAGGGTAGTCACACCCGAAAAACAGATGGGCATGACTGTCTTGTTGAGTCATGCAGAACCCACATTTTTTTGTGTCGTCAGTATCCCATTTACTTAGCCGATCTTGAGTTAGAAGCTTTTGCTTGATCGCCAACCAAGTAATAAAGGTATGTCTTGGAATGCATTGGCTGAACCATATCGTTTTATACCATGGTACCTCGTTGTGGGTCTCACTAAAATCATTGAAGGCAGTCTTGGAGCTAAACACATCCACTCTACCTTCATTATTCTTCCATTTGATAGTATCTACCCGTTCATTATGAAGGATTGGGGGGGGGGGGGGTTGGTCCCATAGGAACGGGTATTTAGCTTGCCAGCCTACTGGCCATTTCCAGTTGCCATTTTCTACAATGTCAGCCACTTTGTTGTCTCTGCTTAGCCCAGCCCTATTAAGTTCACGGTTTGTAATTATGTCCCCAATTGGGCTATGAATATGCCACATATCAAACCATATAGAAGTGTTCTCCCCGTTCCCGATGAAACTTATAAAATGCGGCCGAATCTTGTGCCTGTTTTTTAAGAGATTTTTCCATCCCCAACTCTCGCCATCCTCTACTTTTATGTCCCAAAAACTCTTGTTCTTAAGTTTATGCAGATGCACCCAATTAACCCATATAGTGTCTCGTTTAGTGACAACTTGCCAAGCATGTTTAGCCATAAGAGCCTCATTTCTAGTTCGAAGAGACTTTATCCCAAGCCCACCTTGCTTCCTCGGTTTACAAACTTCCTGCCAGCTCACCCTAGCCTTACCCCGACATTGGTCCGAATTGCTCCAGAGGAATTTCCTCATCAACCCTTCAATATCATGAATTACGTTTATAGGAAGTAAAAACACCATCGCCCAATAAACTTGCAAGGAAGATAGAACCGATTTTATTAGTTGGAGTCGTCCCGCGAAGGATAAAAACCTATTTTTCCAGTCATTCACTCTAGCTTTCACTTTGTCCACTAGACTTTTGCAGTCCCTTGAGTAGAGTCTCTTAGAGAGAAGCGGAACGCCAAGGTATTTCACAGGAAGCTTACCCACCCGGAACGGGATAACAACCTTTATATCCTCTTGAACATAGTTCCTAACATTACCCATAAAGATGGTACTCTTGTCAAAGTTCGGTTGAAACCTCGATGTGTTACTAAATTCTTCGATGGAGGCTTTTATAAGCTTAACCGAATCCAAATCTGCATGGGCAAAGATTAGGAGATCATCCGCAAAACACAAATGTGTTATTTTTTTGTTTTTCACACCCCCAATGATACCGAAAAATCCCCCCTTGTTATCCTTCTCCTGATCATCAGGTTCAGCACTTCCATAACTATGGTAAACAGGTACGGGGACATAGGATCCCCTTGCCGTAATCCTCGTTCCCCTTTAAAGAACCCAAACGAATCCCCATTCACATTGACTGAGTAGGAGGCTGAGGTTAGACAAGTCATTATCCAATGTTTCATGCATGGGTGAAACCCAAAGTATCCTAGGCATTGTTGAATGAAGTTATGATCCACCGTATCATACGCTTTTTGTAGGTCAATCTTTAATGCTACTTTGGCATCCCCTCGGTTTCTGTGGTAGTTCCTAACAAGCTGCTGTGAGAGTAGTATATTATCACTAATTTGTCTTCCCGGTATAAACGCACTTTGACATTCATCAACTATCAAAGGCAGCCCTTCCTTAATTCGCTCACATAGGATCTTGGTAATGCATTTATACAGCACATTGCAACAGGAGATGGGTCTGAAGTCAGCCACAGATTGAGGGTTCGGACCCTTCGGGATAAGAGATATTATTGCTGTATTAATTTGTTTCAACATTTTGCCATAGAAAAATTCTTGCACAGCCTCACAGACCTCATCCCCAACTATACCCCATGCTGACTTGAAGAATCTGGACGTGAATCCATCCGGTCCAGGCGCTTTATCATCATCAATGCTAAACATTACCAACTTGATTTCTTCCTTGGTCACTTCACGGACCATATGATCAGCTATAGTAGCCGAGATTTTGTTTGTAAATAATTGATCCGGTTGGTCAATAGGAACAGTATAATCTTTTTTGCCAAGAAGGCTCTTATAGAAGAGTACAAACTGGTTAGCCACCTCGTCGCCTTGAAAGTATTGCCCATCCAGATTACTTATCGAGGTAATTCGATTTCGCTGATAGGACCCTTTAAGAACATTATGGAAATACTTCGTGTTCTGGTCACCCTCTCTTAACCATCTCACTTTAGCCCGTTGCTTTAACATGAGTTCCTCCTCCATCGTTAAAAGTTTTAGAGCTTGTATGTAGGCCCCTTCTTCGTCCCGCAGATGCACATTAGTGGGATCTTTTTCTACCTCAACTTGGACCCTTTCAAGCTCAGTCCTCATGCTTAGAATGGTTTCTTCCATGTTTCCTTTAGAGTTGCCAAATTTCCTTAATCCACTCTTTAACCCATGCAGTTTCTTGACCACTCTGAACATACTACAGCCACTTATATTCCTGTTCCACCCTTCCTTGACAACCCCGTTAAAACCCTTTTTACGAGTAAGGTGGTTCATAAATTTGAACGGCCTCGGCTGCCACTTTTTTTTGATAGCCGGTATTGTGACCACCACCGGGGAGTGGTCCGACGTGGCATACGGAAGAAATTCCGTTACTGTCGAGGGAAAGCGCAAATAGAAGTGAGAATTAACCATAGCCCGATCCAGTTTCTTTAGCAACCCAGCCACATTACCAGGGGATTTGTTCCACGTAAATTTGAGGCCCTTATATTGAGTATCCTCAATCCCAATCGAATTACAGCACTCTTGAAAGTCTTCCATTCCTATAGTCATCCTAGAACCTCCTTCTGACTTTTCGGACGGGTCCCGGACCACATTGAAGTCACCCAATAACAGCCAAGGGTTCGTGTTAGCCAAATGACTAAACTGACCAAGATTTCGCCATAGTATTTTCCTGCCTTGGTATTTAGTTTGGCCATTTATGAAGGAGCAGTAAAACTGGTTAGCACCTGTTAGGGGCTTAATTAGACAGTGAACAACTTGCTCAGACTGGTCCACCACAGTTAAGTCAAGCTCTTTAGGATTCCAACCAAGTATAATACGTGCCCAGCTGCTACAATGATTCATGTTAGAAGTCCAATCCCAACCTCTAAAGACCCGTTTACAAATATCTTTTATTTTACTTGCCACCACCCGAGATTCCACTATGCCACAAACACTAACCTCTTATTCCTGCATGATTCGAATAAGGTGGTCCTGGTGATTCCGACTATTTACACCCCGAACGTTCCACGCCAATATTTTAAGCTCCATTAATATTTGGTTCGAAGTTTCCATCTTGGGCAATATCCGTGTCCATCTGACCATGGTCCATTCCATCGAAAATATGCATTCCTTCAGAAGGAGTCCTGTCTGGGGTGAGGTTGTCATCCTTCATGTATGTGGCAGTAGCATCCGATTCCGAATCAACCTCCTCATAGTGGTGACTAGTAGCCGCATTAGCATCATCACTCTCCAATTCCTCTTCTCTAACATAACTTGCCCATCTAAACCCTTCCCCAAACTCATATAAGTGGCTTAGTTGTTTGAAGTAGTTTAGTTGTTGTTTTGGCCAGACATCGAGTACTTCTGGATCCGGAATCTGCCGTTGAAGAATATATCTTTTTGCTTCTATTCTCTGATCTTGATTCAAACTCTGGTTATAACTGATGTTAAGGTTCCTTTCTTGCTTTCTGGCCCATCTAGTATTCGATTCTGCCAGGCTGATATCCTCCCGACTATCCATGTTAACTGTACCCATGTCTCTATCTAGATCATTCCCATCCTCATCCAATAGCATAAACATGTTAGATGTCTCAGTAACCGTGACATTCGGATGACCAATCCGTTGCATTCCTGTTGCCGACTCATTCCCCATAGTACCACTTTTTTTGCTCGTTCCCTGCCTTCCTTTCTCTTCTTGATCCCTTGGGCTAGCTATAGCGGGTTTATTGTGCTCATTATTTCTAGGACTTTCTGAAGTATCCAGTGGCTTTCCTCCAATCGTAATATTCCTGTGTCTCGTCTCTGTCTGGGGATTAGGTCTTTGAGTTTGCACAGGTTTCCTATACTCTGTTGTCCCCCTTCCAGCATTCTGATTAGTACTCACATTATTAGTTTTCCGAAATACCTGGGAGGCATTATGTCCCTGGTTTGTCCCCTTCCGTCGTTGCACTAGAGTGAACCCATCCTCATCAATCCGTTTGGTTTCTCTCCCATTGGAAGTTTTCATCATATTGTTCGAGAGGTGCTCTTCTTTGTTTTGTGTTTTCTCTTCTTCCGTTCGGGGTCTGACTTTGCACTTCTCCATAGCATGGCCAAAGACTTTACAATGTTCACACTTCGGTGGGACATTCAAATACTCCGCCTTTATGTCCACTAATTTTTCCCCGCTATTATCCACACTTTGATAACAGACCTTAACCTTCTCCTTTAAAATTGTATCAAATTTTATTTCAACCAACACTCTAGCGTAACCACCTGCCTGTTTTCGATTATGGCACTTAGCTGTAGTGATCTTGTCAAATGTCAGCGGGTTTCCCACACAACTGGCAGCTCGGCATATACACTCCGTGTACCAGAGATCCAAAGGGAGGTCATTTAAAACCATCCATATCGGTACAGATCTTGGCGGCTCTTTTATCATACTCATGCCCGGATCCCATTTCTTTAAGTTCAACGGGATGTTTGCCACTATCCATGGCCCTAGTTTCAACACTTCATTTAAACCTTTTTGATCCTTAAATTTGAATAAGAATATCCCTGTACCATTAGTAGAGATGTCGATGATTCCATACGGCTTCCACATCTTGTATAGATTGAATCTAGCAAAGCTCAATGGCAGGTCCTCCCCTATAAAGTAGCCATATAACACATTCTTGTACTCCTCCTTTGCTTGGATGATGAACCTCGGTTCAATCACAGCTACCTTGTTCCCATCTTCAGTCATTGTTAGGGGATAGAATTTGACTAAGTCATCCCCTGGGGTATCTTTCTGACCTGTGACTTTATTTGCATACGAAGTTTGCCCAAATGTTGATGTCCCCAGTTTGGGGTCACTCCCCTCCATACCATTTTCTATCATATCTTCATCTATCAATACCTGTCCTTCCTCATTCACTTTAGCCGAAAATCTGGTTATCCGAGACTGTGTCAACCCCATAATGGAAGTAATAAGCTTGCTGTTTTCACTCGTGGCATTGATACTCTTAGCAATCTCCAACAGCCTCTCTTCCTTTTCTCTAATTTTCCTTAACCCCGGGTTGTTGGATATTCTTAGTTTACCCTTGTCAGCCTTGCATATTTCTTTCCCTTTTCCCGTACCAAGGTTGAAGTTATTAACGAGAATCGGGCCTTGGGTAAGCTCTATTGGTATAAACTCCTGCTGAAAGTGATGCTTACTTTTAGGCAAGTTCTTCTCCGGTATTCTATTCTTCGAACTCCATATTCTCCAATACTTTCTAGACCGTCCTTCCTCGAAAGAGACCTTGGTATTAGTACTGTCCCTATTGCCAGCCATGATTTGGAACCCCTGGGCATCCTTTTTATTTTTTGTCATCTTCTTGTTTCTACCAAACTGACATCCAGTTATATCACATTCCCCATACCCCATATTAAACTTTATTTGTTGTTGTCCCTGTTGGTCCCTCGTTTTCCTTTTCTCCACCCTACATAAATTGGTATGGTTCCCGATCCATTTTTCCAGCCCCATCATAGCCAAGTTATTATTATAGGAAAAGGTAGTAGCCAATTCCTCTGTACCCCTATGCCAGCTAGCCTGCATTCGTTTTCTTAGCTCTTGAATACCCATATAATTTTCATTCATCAGACAATCTTTATTCCGATTAACTATCACCTTCCACTCCTCTAGACATCCCTCGTCCCTTCTTATATCCTCCCATATGTCCGGAAGGATAATTTGAGCAAGTTTTTGATTACCTTGTTCACATACATGTGTAATCCCTGGAAAGAAACCACCAAGATTAGTTATTTCCTGCATGTTACAGTTACTAACCTTATCGCCGGTCGTATCCAAACAGCTTCGATGCTTTATGCTTTGATCGGATGAGACTTCCTGTTCTTCTCCTTCAATCAGCACCTCATCACAATAAGACTGGGTTGACATGTTATTCAGAATGGATTCACCCGCATATTCCATGTTCAACATAACCTTATCAGTTGTTTGCATGCCAGTCACATTAGGATCACCCGGTTGCATCTCGTCCGTGCCCATGTTCTCACCATCTGGTGATATCGAAGTGTCCGCCGTCCCTGAAATGTCCCCATGCAGATTACGTTGCATGTTGGCCTCCACTATTAATTGACCTGCACTGTTAGCTTCATCCCCCATGTGACCTGAGAGGTTGTTCTCCTCGGGCCGTAGCGTCATATTGAGAGGCCGATTCTCCTTATCAAAGGAGTCCGGTTGTTTATTCCGACGACCTCTATCCGGTTTCATCGATTTAGGTTTTGCCGCATGGTGTCGTATAGGTCCTTTCCCAGTTTCATCACCACTTCGTAACCTGTACCTATTAGTACCTTGCTCCTCGATGAGTCTGGTTAGCCTCGGCGATAGCCGGGGGTCGTTTCCTTCCTTTTCTGCGTATGGATTCGCCGCCCCATCATCTTTCATCGCCTCCTCCACAGGATCCGAATCTCCTGGGTCCGGCGGCTTGAAGAACTTCGATTCATACGGTTTCTCCTTGTTAATGTGCTCCATAAAAGATGTGTCCTTGAAATAATTAGCCAGAACAAGTCTAGCTTTTCACTTCCGGTCACAATCTCGCCGGAATACCGTGGATCGCCCTCGAATTCCCTGAATCGCCAAAATCACACCGTCAAAAACACACACTTAGGGCTTAGGGTTTAGGGTTTTTTTTTGGGAAAGGGGACGGTACCCCAGGCAAACTTTATTAAAATAAAATTAAGAACAATAAGATGAGGCCAGCAGCCAACAAGGGGACATTTCTCCCAAGTCAGAAACCCACCGGACCCCGCAAAACCAGTCACACCCGATTCAGGTGATCCCGTCTATCAGTTCTAACCATAATATCCAACCAGTTTTAAATAGACAATACAATAGGATGCAGAAACCAAACGACCAGAACTGAATAAATAATAAATTAGCTAACTCGTAAGCAGAAATCCCAAGATTACTTTTATTCCTCCTCCTGTTACTTGTGTGGCCAAATCCCCGGCTGCTCTTCATATTCATTAGTTGATTGATGTCTTAGCAATGTCCTGATCCATACCTGTTAAACTGGAAGTTTTGGTTCTGTGGAACAACAAATAAAGACGCAAAGCATGTGCCGAGCGGGAGTGAGAGACCCAGTCAGTCCAACTTATCCTCTTCGTTTTGAAGGACATCCACCTCTTAATGCCAATCTTCCTTTTGTGCCAAATACATTTTGTTCTTGTCCCAAACCCAACCATCCATTTCGCCCATGTCGCCCTCTCGGACACTATAGTTGCGTCTAAGTATCTGTCAGAAATATTCCGATCCAATCCCGAAGGGAAATTCTCCAACCATGCCAAGAAAGAACATACCATTAACCCGAAAGGCCTACCCGATTTACTGCCAAAGCCACCACCCCTTCCCGTTATGGTGAGGACTCTCCACTCTCTCTTTTTAGTGGTAGCTCATGTGCTTCGTGTACCAACCT
Organism: Smallanthus sonchifolius; assembly: GCA_023525975.1. Lineage (NCBI taxonomy): Eukaryota > Viridiplantae > Streptophyta > Magnoliopsida > Asterales > Asteraceae > Smallanthus > Smallanthus sonchifolius. The sequence continues at coordinate 78,393,075 of CM042037.1, forward strand.
ACCCTAACCCATCCATGTAAAACCATAACGGGTCCCAACCCATAAAATGAACCCCATTAGCGCTCCTTCTCTCAGCTCTCAAAAAAGGAGTGACGTGTGTGCATTTAGTACCAACCCCCACCCGGACTTTCCTGGACGTAGGCTGCATGTAGATGTCTCGCCTCATGCTAGCCTCGAAATGCCAAGTCCTTGGTTCGAAACAGAATAAGCCCCACATCCCATGCAACAAATCCTCCCATCCTATTATGGCAATACATCTCACAACCCTCTTTTTGGTGGTAGCTCGTGTGTCATGTGTACTATCCCCTCCCGACCCAACCCATAACTGCCATAATAGTCCCAACCCAAGTCCAATGTCCCTAGCGAATCTCCCACTCTCAACACTCCAAACAGAGGTGTGGTGTGTGCCATGTGTACCATTTCTAGTCCAAGCAAACCCCGACGTAGACTGCATGTTAGTTCCTCTCCTCATGCAAGTCTCGGAAACCCAACATCTAGGACTAGAAAACCCAATTGCCAGAACCTTAACCCCACTGTGCAATCTCCATGCAGGTCGATCGACTTTTTTCCCAACCCCGATTCCCACCGGTCCATACGTAAAATGCATGTAAAGTGGCATGTAGAGTGGCCCCATGCAATTCTCATCAATGCTGGCCTGTCTGTTTTCCCGACCAACTTTTCGGGTGTTTTCCCTGGCACTACCTAGAAACCTCCCTTCGCTCCAGAACCAAACTGTGCTTATTGTGCAACGTGTACCAACCCAAAGCCCATGTCTCCCCAAAAGGTACTGCCAGGCCAGCCCATTCCCTCCCCTATTAGTTTTAACATTCTCCAGAACCCATACCCCATTAGCCCTTCTCTCAACCCTCTTTGAAGTGGTGATGTGTGTGTTTTTTGTACCAGCCCCTTCCCTATACAATCCCTTAGCAGTAATTTGCATGCATGCCTTACACCCCATGCACCAAATTCCTCCTTGGATAGTCGTCCGATGCCACCTAGAAGCCAAACATAATATAAGAAAACAACTGTAATGTATTAGAGAGAACCATTCGCGCCCCCCATCCATCTTGCTATACCTCTCAACTCTCTTTGCAGTGGTGCAGTGTGTGCCATGTGTACCAACCCTTCCCAGATTCCACCCGAAAAAGCAAGTCTGGTCCCAACCCCAACACAAAGAGCCCCATACACTCATTAAGAGATGAATGATGATAGAGTTTTGGAATAACTTGTTTAAAATGATTCTCATTCCCATGTACGCTATATTTATGTTCCCAATAGTCCAATGTACCCCCCTTGTCTCGCCCCCTTCCATCTACCTCTTCGTCCATTATATCTTTCCATGGCCATCCGAGTAAAGAGGTCTGGTTTTATACGTTCTAAAACCCCAAATAGCTGCCTGCTGCTTCGATTTCGGGCTCTCTTTGATGCGAAGACCCTTTAGCCTGTAGCTCACCTCATCCTTTATTATATTGCTTAAGATTTCCACTGGTCTCTCCTCCTTCTGAAATATCCTGCGGTTCCGTTCCTGCCATATATAGTAAATCGTAGCAGCCAAAACCAGTCTCCAGATGATACTCTCTATCGATTTGTTTCTAGCAAGACCATTGAGGTATTGAACACATTCTGTCCATCCAGCTGGTGGGGTTCCTAGGTTACCCAACTGTATCATCTTTTGCCACACCTGGTTAGAGTATTCACATTCAAAGAATAGATGTGCATGGCTATCTTGCTGGGATTTGCAAAACCCACACCGTTTAGAATCATCCTTATCCCACCTACTTAGCCGATAACCTTTGTTTGATTGCAAGCCAGGTAATAAATGTGTGTCTCGGTATGCATTGACTGAACCAAATCATTTTATACCAGGGAATCTCATGCTGACTTCCACTAAAATCTTTGAATGCAGTTTTGGTGCTAAACTCTTCAACTCTACCGTCATTGTCCTTCCATTTGATTTGATCATGTCGTTCCCGGTTAAGAATAGGTGGGGACTGGTCCCATAAAAACGGGTACTTGAGCTGCCACCCTTCCGGCCAATTCCAGTTTCCATTCTCCACAACTTCAGCGACTCTACTTTCCCTACTAAGTCCGGCGCTGTGAATCTCGCGGCTGGGGATTATATCCCAGAGAGGACTATGAACATGCCATTTATCAAACCAGATAGAGGTATCCATCCCATTCCCAATTATGCTAATACAATGAGGTCTGATTTTATGCCTATGTTTTAACATATTTTTCCACCCCCAACTCTCTCCATCCTCCACTCGTATGTCCCAAAAATTCCTGTTCCTGATTTTATGAAGATGCACCCATTTAATCCAGATAGTGTCTCGATTTGTGACAACTTTCCATGCATGTTTCGCCATAAGTGCCTCATTTCTGGTTCGGAGTGATTTAATCCCAAGACCCCCTTGTTTCCTCGTCAAACATACCTCCGTCCAACTCACCCTAGCCGTGCCCCTACTCCTGTCCGAGTTGCTCCATAGGAATTTCCTCATTACTCCTTCGATGTCATGGATCACATTTATAGGAAGTAAGAAAACCATAGCCCAATAAACTTGTAAAGATGCTAGAACCGATTTTATAAGTTGGAGTCTTCCCGCAAACGATAGAAATTTATTCTTCCAGTCATTCACTCGAGTTTTGACTTTGTTGATCAGAGTTATACAATCTTTGGAGTAAAGTCTCTTAGATAGAAGCGGGACTCCAAGGTATTTCACAGGAAGTTTCCCCACCCTAAATGGGAGAATATCCTTTATTTCATCCTGAACGTTGCTTCTCACATTTCCCATAAAGATAGTACTCTTGTCGAGGTTCGGCTTTAATCCTGATGTGCCACTGAATTCAGCCAAAGATTCTTTTATCATTTTAACCGAATCCAAATCAGCATGAACAAACACCAATAGGTCATCCGCAAAACATAAATGGGTTATTTGTTGTTGTTCACACCCCCAATGGTATCGAAAACTCCCTTGCCGGAGTATCCTTCGCTTGATCATCATATTTAGAACTTCCATGACTATCGTAAACAGGTAAGGTGACATGGGGTCCCCTGCCGTAGCCCACGCTCCCCTTGGAAGAAGCCAAACGAATCCCCGTTTACATTCACCGAGTATGAAGCCGTAGAAAGGCATGTCATGATCCAATGTCTCATACACGGGTGAAACCCGAAGTAATCAAGGCATTGGTGGATAAATTGGTGGTCCACGGTATCATATGCTTTTTGAAGGTCAATCTTTAATGCCACCTTAGCTTCCCCTCGGTTCCTATGATAATTCCGAACCAACTGTTGTGATAGAAGAATATTGTCACTAATTTGTCTTCCTGGGATAAACGCGCTCTGACATTCATCCACAATCATGGGCAAGCCTTCCTTAATTCGCTCACACAGGACTTTGGTGATACATTTATACAACATATTACAGCATGAGATCGGTCTAAAGTCCGCCACAGATGTCGGATTATTACCTTTCGGGATAAGAGAAATAATAGCCGCATTAATTTGTTTCAACATTTTCCCATTATAGAAGAACTCCATTATAGCCGTACACACTTCATCCCCAACTATATGCCATGCAACTTTGAAAAATTTGGATGTAAATCCATCCGGGCCCGGAGCCTTGTCGTCTTCAATGCTAAACATAGCCTTCTTTATTTCTTCCTTGGTTACCTCTCGAACCATATGGTCTGCAATGGAGGGAGAGATTTTTTTAGTAAATAACTGGGTCGGGCGCTCAATAGGAACAGTAGGATCTTTTTTCCTAAGCAAGCCTTTATAGAACAGGACAAATTGGTTAGCCACCTCA
>CM042038.1:3143361-3225086 GCA_023525975.1 Smallanthus sonchifolius
TATGTATTGTCACAGATACCATGGATCCACTCTCATATCAGCTAGTCTTTCAGGGTATGAATGCTTACTTGTGAGGTCAACCTGACTAAGTTCTAACTTCAAAATTGATATTATTAATGATACAAATTTCAAGATTAGCCAGTTTGACCATAAAAGTCAAAGTCTATCTTTCTGGCATGGAGCATTATTTAGAGAAGTTTATAATTTTGTTTTCTTTCAGCCTTCCAGCATTACATCAACATTTTGATCTGCCAACTCCATTTGTGTTGCACACAGATTGCCCCCATTATTGGAGATTTCATCTTCCAGGTTTTATTTCTCATCTTGTTTGTCACAAACATTTAATTGTCAGAAAAACAATGTGATAAGCATAGTGTTAAAGACATCTTTTTTGTATAATTTTAAATTTTTTATAATTGATATGTTAGGTGAGACTGAAGAGGAGTTCTCAACTAGATTGGCTACCAATTTGGAGAACCTTATTCTCAAAGAAGGACCAGAGACGGTAAAGTCACTTAACATATCATTTAACAAAAAATTAATAATTAATTGTATATTTTTGGTATATGGTATTTTATGCTGTTTTTGTTTGTTTCTAGATTGCTGCTTTTATTGCTGAACCAGTCATGGGAGCAGGAGGTGTGATACTTCCTCCTAAAACATACTTTGAGAAGGTCAAGATGACTTTTAAGTTGAACAACATTTTGACCCTATGCTCAATTGATTGCTGGTCTTCATATATTTATTTCTTTTTTTATGCAGATTCAAGCCGTTGTAAAAAAATATGATATTTTATTCATTGCTGATGAGGTACTTACTGCGTTATTAATTTCTCACCTACATGACATGCTTCTGACTCAGTTTTGTATATTATTTACAGGTAATTTGTGGCTTCGGAAGGCTTGGAACCATGTTTGGTTGTGATAAATACGACATTAAACCTGATCTTGTCACCATTGCTAAGGTATAAAAGGATTAAAATATTCATTTTCAAAAACCATCATACTTTGTTTGTTACTGTAATTTGACCCTCACATCACAAAAAGAAAAAAAAATTACACTTTGCCAAGAATAAATGATTTTTGGATAAAAATGTGCCAAACATGATGGTTTTTATATTTAAATTTCCTTTTTAATCATTCAAAATGTTAATATTAATTAATATTTTCAGGCTCTTTCTTCCGCATATATGCCGATTGGTGCTGTTCTTGTCAGCCCCAAGGTTGCAGATGTCATCTATTCTCAAAGCAATAAACTTGGTACTACCGCGAAACTTATAAAATCATATTTTCTATATCTCCAACATAATCCTATATTTAATTTTCTTACATTATAATGTTAGGTTCATTTTCTCATGGATTCACATATTCTGGGCACCCTGTAGCTTGTGCTGTTGCATTGGAAACACTCAAGATTTACCAGTATGCTATTATTTACTCCATTTTAAGTGAAATGAAAGTGAAAATCATATAGTTTATTATTTTAAAAAGACAAATTGGTTTTTAATAATCCAAACTATTACTCATTGGCTGATAATAATCCAAACTAATAATTTGGCCGGTGATAATCTCAACTTTCACTTTTCTTGTCAATGGCGGTCGCAGTAGCATAATCATCATAGATTTACACTCGATTTACACTTATTTTCACGCAAAATGACGATTTTAATATGCTGTTATTTTTTTCTAGAGAGAGAAATATTCTTAATCAAGTAAATCGTATCTCCCCAATGTTTCAAGACGGTTTAAAAGCCTTTTCTTCAAGTCCCATAATTGGAGAGGTACTTTCTAGCCTTTTCATGTTATATTCATTTGGTCAATGCATTTTGACTCTTGAGATCCAATAGTATGCTTTTCAAGCCAAGAATTTAAACAAATTCCTTAAATTTTTAAAACAGAAATATACCAACATGTCAAACTTTATATCCAGCATTACAAACATATAGTTTTCAGTATTATAACTGTAACAACAATGTTTTTGTTTTTGAATTTAGAAGTTGACCATTTGAACTAAAAAAGTATAAACATGCCAACTCTTTACATTTGACCACAAATGTGTATAGATTCGTGGAACCGGGTTGATTTTGGGGACAGAATTTACAGATAACAAGTCACCAAACGAATTGTTCCCACCCGAATGGAGTAAGACTGATTTTAATTTAAGAATCACAAGCTTTCAACCTATGAATCATGTGTTAATTAGCCATCAAACCTTAAATAAATTTTTTTATGATATATGAACTCAGAAATAGGTGCATACTTTGGAGCGCAATGTGAGAAACATGGGATGCTGGTGCGCGTTGCTGGTGACAGTATAATGATGTCTCCGCCTTTCATTATGACATCAAATGAAGTTGATGAGGTGAGTTTTTGCTAAAATTTTATATTAAATCGTGTAATATTGAATATATAATTGAAATTTGATTTGAAGGCCAATTAGTGGTTGTTTTATATATTTTTTTAATTTTCTTTTTATGTTTTCTGTTTCAGTTGATAAGTAAATATGGGAAAGCGCTGAAGGACACTGAAAGAAAGGTGGAAGAACTCAAATATGAGCTGAAGTAGCCTTTTGCAGTGCTTGAGGTTAAAATGTGTCAAGAAAGATGATATGGTTACATTGTGATTAGACTGACTAAACTATCAAAATCATGAAATAAAAAAAATATTATTAATAAAAATGCATTTATGTACACAAAAGGCTGTGTATGAAGATCATTTTGAAATTATTTTGTTGCTTGTTAGCTTTCTGAAGGCTTTCTGGTCATTAAACTAAAACTCATGGTGGTAAGGGAAATTCTGGCAAAGTTTGTGGTCAAAATGAAGTTTTTTGAGCCAAGAAAAGTGTACATTATGACTAGCTCACAGCTCGCTCGTAATTAGGTCGATAAAATCTGGCTCGTATAAACTCTCAAGTGGAGTTTGAGTTAGATTCTTGTTACTTGACAACATCCACACAGGGCCGGCCCTAGGGGGGGGCGACCGTCCGGGGCCCAGTCTCCTAAGAGGCCCGTAGTTTTTTTTTAAATTACTTGAGTTTGACTCTCTAGATTGTCTCCACCAGTTACATATTTCATGTTTTAGAATATTACAAAAGCTTAAGTGAGATGGGTTGGTTTTAAATTACCTGGTAATGCTCTTCCACTCAAGGAGGTGCAGGTTTGATTCCTGCAGCCCTTCTTTTTATTTTTCTTCTTTTTAAAATAGATCATTGCCCCCCTAACTTTAGTTAAATTACAAAAGTCACCCACAACTTTATAATTATTAATCTGACACCCCTAACTTTGCGAAAATGGCATAACTAACCCCTAACTTTATAAATTGGTAATTTGATAATTCTCCCCCCCACTTTGGTAAAATGACAAAACTCACTCCTAGCTTTGTAAATTGTTAATTTTACCACCTCAAGTTTAACGAATTTTTCGTTTCAATGTTAACTCCTATTCGCGCCACAATTTATCTATTTTTCGAACTCCATGACCGAGTCGTGGCAACTTCATACGTTTCTTTTATGTAGTTAATGACGTTATTGTTCTCGCCGCAATGCGCGTAACGAGGTTCGCAAACCCGCCGCAACGCGCGGGTCATATTTTCTAGTATATACATATTTATAAAAGGTCCAACTTGTATTATCTATTTATACTATTAACCCACTTAGAAATAAAAAAATGTCCACTACTTGTATTATCCATTTATTTTATTAACCCACTTAGAAATTAAAAAAAAACCAACTAGATTTTCAAACTTATTAAAAAATAACAAAATAATCGTTATTCGTTTGTTATAGTTTTTTTATTATGCCATTATTAGTTTATATTATGGGGCCCTTTTTTTTAAATGTCCCGGGCCTAAAACATTTTGAGGAATCTTAGGACCGGCCCTGCAACCACAACAATAGAAGAAAAAAAAAAGAATGAGTCACGAGTTGAATACGAGCGGGCTCCACTCGAGTTGAGTATGAGCGAATGAGCTCGTATTGTTATGAGTTTGAGTTTTAGGTATGTAAACATTTCTTCTATCATTGACTAAATAACAAAGGTATATTTTATAACATGTGAATATGTGTATGTATACACAGTAAATATATAAGACGAGTTTTCAAACCATTATGTCTTTATATAAGACGATTTTTTTTAATTTATTATGTTTTTTCTTGGAAAAGTCCAAAAATGAACATTTGACATTTTCTTTTCCTCAAACTAAACATTAAAAAGTTAACTTTCACCGAATAAACACGTCAAAATAGTTGAAACATTTATCAGACGGGGTGAAATCGCCGTCTTCGTGGCTTCCGGCTAAATTTTAGTAGCTTTTAAAACTAATTATAAATATTTAATTTTTTAATTCGTTGAAACAACCCATATGTTGACGCATTGGACTAAAGCCTTTACAAATTCCAACGAATTAGACTAAACTTTACATTTTCGTGGCTTTTTAAGAACTTGGAGGTTTTTGACATTCTAAAAATTTATGGGTTTCGTCGAAAGATGTGCACTCGCGGCTTTTAAGAACTTGGAGGTTTTGGACCAAACCACGAATTGCACTATTTTAATTTATTTAGGCGTTTCATCGAAAAATGTTTGCCTTGTGCACTTGTGGCTTCGTGGAGTTTTTGCTTGAAGTTCACTGGTTCTTATAAAACCAAGTTGGTTCTACTCTACCAGAACAACCATATCCAGTAAAATCCCACCAATAGCAAAGTCATTGTCTATCTATAGGGTCTGGAGAGGGTGAAGAACTTAAACAAGCTCGCTCTCATTTTTGAAAATTTTATTTTCGATAGTCACATATGCATAAAGGATGATTCATCACAAGTAAAACATAGATTAAGCATTTGAGACCAATAAGTTGACAATATTACGAGACCAAAATAATTTAAATGACAAATAAGGTAACAAGGGAAGCAGTCTTTAAATTATCTGTAGATTTGGTTCTCATTTTATTAAAAAGAAAACCAGAAATTTATACAACACCCAAACAAAACCATATAAAATAAACCGGAACATATAAACTTTAATTCGGTCTCTGTACAATCAGAATCATGAACCGTTTATTAACCGTTTTTTGTGATGCATCACCGCGGTCCTGATAGCTCCATTGCCTGTGCAAGCAACGAAGAGTCATCCGTAAGATCAGAATATCGTTCAGAGTGCGAGAACTCATTGGCCTGACCCGTGTTAGACTCGGCCCGTTGAGATGCTTCCCATTTTTCAGCTAACCCATCACCTTCCAGCATCCGGGCCACTTCAGACATCTTCGGTCTTTGGCTTGGTTGATACTGTGTGCATAACAAAGCCACTTGAACCATCTCCTCGAGCTCGATTCTATCATAGTTGGCTTTCAAATCCTTATCTACCAACATATCGAGCTTATTTTCGTGATGAATTTTCTTAACCCAATCAAGCATTGCACCTTTCTGGTTCGCGGCTTTCCCAAACTCTAAAGCCCGTTGACCCGTTATAAGTTCTAGTAGTAGAATCCCAAACCCAAAAACGTCTGTTTTTTCAGACGACTGGCCCGTTGAGAGGTACTCGGGAGCTATATGACCCACGGTCCCTCTAACCGCAGTTGTGACATGTGAATCATGGTGGTCTAAAAGCTTAGCCAACCCGAAATCACCAACTACAGCTTCACAGTAATCGTCTAACAATATGTTTGCGGCCTTCACGTCTCTATGGATTATTTTCGGGTCACATTGCTCATGAAGGTATAGTAATCCCCGGGCCGCTCCCAGTGCAATTCTCTTCCTGGTACCCCAATCGAGAGCGGGTTTGGCTGTAACGAAAAACAATCATGATAAATGATCATTAATAAATGATCATAATAAATGTGCGTTTTTTTTTTTTTTTAATTATAAAAACGCACCTTTAAGACGGGAAGCAACACTCCCGTTTGACATGTAGGGGTAGACTAAAAGCCGTTCTGATGATGTCATGCAGAAACCGTATAGTCTAAGGAGGTTTCTGTGAACCGCTAGGCTGATCATTTCAACTTCTGTCTGGAACTGGATCTCACCACCAACTGCGTTCGTGTCTTTGAGCCGCTTGACGGCTACAACCGTGCCATCAGAGAGAATCCCTTTGTACACGATCCCGAAACCGCCCTTTCCAAGTATGTTTTTGCTTGCGAAGTTGCTTGTGGCGACTTGAAGTTCTCTAAACTGGAATCTCCTTAAGTTCCCCATACACACTTCCTCACTATATTGTTCTAAATACAAAAACGTTCAAGAAATGAGAAAAAGAAAACATAACCTTCAAGGGGTGGCGCGGTGCTACGAGTTTGAGTACATTGGTTTTTTGTCTAGTGCAAGTTGTGTTTTATTTAGGGTTGGCAATTTATGACATGACCCGTTAACACGACACGGAGTTAAGAGGGTTCGTGTCAACCCGATAATGGCACAATTAAAACATGTCTAAACGGGTTCAACCCGCCTAGCCTATTTATGACACGAATGACACGCTTAACTAACCGTGTTAAATGAGTAGATTAACAAAACATGTTTATAAACCGTTTATCAAAATACTTTGTTTTATAATTTTTTTATATAATTAAATATTTAAATATATGAGTATATCTTAACAACCTAATTCATATTTCATATATTAAGGGTTTTACTTCGTGTTGTGTCGATGTATTACTAAACAAGTTATATTTAATCATGTTAAACGGGTCGTGGTTATATTTAATCGTGTTAAAGGGACATGTCGTGTAATCCGTTTATTAAACATGTCCGTGTTAGTGTTTAAAAAACGACACATTTAGTTAATCTTGTCGTGTCTGACCCGTTTAACTAAACACGGCACGGTTTGCCAGACCTAGACTTTTACCTAATCCCAATTTGTTAGCAGGGTATTGGTGTGGTCCATAAGCTTTCTAGTAATAGGGCCTCACAGTTACCAAAAAAGCATGTGACATATAATTTAACTAAAACTCACCATTGATATCAAAGAAAACTTGTTGGTTAAATCGTCTTCTCCACCAAAAAGCGAACCCGAACCCAAAAAACAGCAAGCAGAAGCACCCAAGGCTTGTCCCGAAGGCTAACGCCATCTTGTTACTTTTTGGTGTGACAGATGGTTGTGACTCTGAGTGTAACAAAAAGTGTTCAACACAAATAAGATGTCAAGTAAATGCTTCTTTTATGCAACATGCAATGATAATTGTACTGTACAAGCATGTGGGCATAAGCTTACTTTGTTGACCACCAAGGGTGAGTGACATTGGGATGGGTGTTGTTCCATTGCAATCTTGCTCAATCCCAGTGGCACATATTATTGGATTACCCATAATACTGTTCAAATTGTTGCAATGAGTTAATATGGTAATAGTTTTGACTTTTGAGGTCAAACTGGTATAATTTTTCTAGCTTCATATTTGATTCGTTTGTTCAATTTCTTTTATAAAGTTTGTTAATTTCTTTAAATACTTAACAAGTGCTACAAATACAACATATATGATCCTGGCATTGATCATATATATATCTCTTCAATTTTGCAAGTCAAATCTAGAATGTTTGACCACAAAGTAGTCAAAAAGAGATTGAAACAGTTATGTGAAAGGACATGGATGTGGAACTCACTTGAATGTTTTAGCTTGAAACTTTGGAACAGGACCACTTAAGTTATTAAAGGACAAGTCCCTGCAAAAGGATATTTCAGTCATATTATCCCAAAAGAAAAGGGTATTTTAGTCATCAAAGATATTAAAGGTGACTTACAAGAATGTGAGTTGGGTCATGTTAGCCAAAGGCTGAGGAATAGGTCCAGTGAGACTGTTATTATTTAACCGCCTGTTGTAATTCAAAATGCAAAACTTTAACATAATAAAAGTAAAACCAAATCATTACACTTTGAATATTATCATTCGCTCCGAAAACCAAGGGTAAAATGGTAATTTCACACGCTTACAGGTACTGCAGGGTCTTGATATTTGCTACGGAAGGTGGGATTTCACCAGTGAACATATTGTTGGAAAGATCAAGTGTTTGAAGCTTAGGTAACCTCCCAAGCTCAACTGGAAGTGACCCAAAGATTCTATTGTTCTGTAACAGCCTGCTTTACACACTTGTACCATTAGCATCTCACCTTGTACATTGAAACAATTCTGTATATACATTAATTTTTAGAGATTTTTACTACTTACACTGTCTGCAAATTCGTCAAATTTCCGATGCTGGGCGAAAGGGTACCCGAAAGATTTTGACTTGGACTTCCCCTACAATTTATTTTGTAAAGATTAAAATTTATCTAGATTCTTGTCAAGAAAATGAATTGTCCCAAAAGTTATTAAAAAATATGATTTTTATTTGTGCTGCAATTTATTTTGTAAAGATTAGAATTTATCTGGATTCTTGTCAAGAAAATAAATTGTCCCAAAATTTATTTATTTTTAAATAAAAATATATGATTTTTATTTGTGCTGCAATTTACTTTGTAAAGATTAGACTTTATCTAGATTCTTGTCAAGAAAATGAATTGTGCCAAAATTATTTAAAAAAATATATATATGACTTTTATTTGTGCTTACAAGCCGATGACGAATTTATCGGGAGAACAAGTGATCATAGTCCAGCTACATGGATCAACAGCATCTGCATCCCAATTTAACACACCATGTGGATCATCTAAACCATTCTTGATGTTCATCAAAGCTTGTACTGCAAATTCAAAAAACCATCAAACTTTTTTAAAAACTTGTAATGAATTCATCTGAATTAGAACAAAGCAGTGGTAGAACCAGAACTTTTAGTCATAGGGTAATCAATCATAAGGTTGTTTATGTACCGACTACATCTAAGTTGTCCAAGTCATGTTGTTTTAAAAGAAATCTCAACTTTCACATATAAAATATACAAATTCTGGTGGCAGGGTCAATGGACAGTCTTGACCCTCCCTTGGTTCCGCTCCTGGAAGAAAGAAAAGTGAGGTACCTTCAAAGTTGACACCAGCAGGAGAAAGCAAAGCAATTGCATAAGAAGCCCATGAGGTAAACAAGAAACAAAAACTGAAGAAAAGAGGTTGAAGCTTCATTGAATTGAATCAAAGTGAAGAAGAAGGTGAAATTGTTGTATGAAGAAGTTGGTTTTGAAGCACTAAATTGTTGTTATAAATGAGTCATCACATGGAGTCCATATTGAAGTGGAACTGAGCTCAAAGATTTGTGTCAGTAGGCCAAGAAAAAGGAAGAGACAGAGGTGTGGGAATATGGCATTGGGAGTGTTGGTGCTAAAGTGAAAGTGAGACTGAGAATGGAGGGAAACAACATGCTTCCCACTTGTTTTAGCAAAGAATATATATGTATAAAAGTTAGTTATTTATATATTTATAAGATGCGTCAACGGCCAAATTGTATATATTTTATCATGTTTTTTTTTGAAGTTTTACACTAATGATGTGTGTGGTAAGGTAATAATTCAGGCTTAAAAATTATACGTATAGACTTCACTGACGTTTGAATTACATTACAATTAAATAATATTCACAAGACGAAGAAATTAAGGATGAAATGATCATTTCATATAAATTAACATGTTTTTTAATGTTAGCTAACTAAAATGATCAAATGTTTTATGGGTCAACAAATAGTGGGACGGAAATTGTAATATGACCTTATTAGTACATATAATTAACTCAAAATGTTATAAAAGTAACATTAAAAAAAAGCCCATTTCATAACTTTAGTACCTTTATCAAAGACACTATGCGTCTCCGTCTCATTGATTTGAAAACTAGTCAATTAAGTGTGTACCTTTCTAAATTCGTTGGAGTTAGTGGAGTAGAAAAATTAGGTAAAGATGAAATACATGTATGACTATTGAATCATTATTTTAACAACGTATTTTTTTTATCATATTTAATATATAATTATTAATAAAATTTAAGGAAAATAAAAATAAAAATGTTGTTGGGACATGCTTTTGGAAAAAAAAAGTTAATTTTAGTATTCTAATAAATGAAAATCTCTTCAGAAAACGTGTCACTCTCTGGTTACTCATCATCTTTATTTTCCCGTCTCTCTCTCCTATTAAATATTAGATTTTCTATTTTTCTCCCCTATTAAATAATAATCTTTATATTAATAAATCTAATTACGAATACTTATTATTTAATTATAAATAGTTTATATCATCAATCAAATGAACTTAATATGAACTAACATTTATCAATTAAATTAAAAAATTAATACTCAGTTGAAAAAAAATATTTTAAAAACTAACTTAACAGACCTTATAACTGTCACGACAAATTACATTTTTTAAAAACATATTTTGACAAATGTGTTTGTTAACAAATTACATTATATTTTATTCAACCGATGTAATATAATGGTTCACGGGTTTTTAAAAATGTAAAATTTTTATTACTAATATATAACATTTTATTTATTTAAGCCATGTAATACACGTGATTTTAACCTAGTGTATTAATATATATCAACACAAATCTAATTTCCGTGTTTATTTTGAGAAATGGTTACTTTTTTTACTATAATTTCGCAATTTGGTAAACTTTTTTTCAATAAAATTTGGCTAAAAAACTTTAATATCTAACTAAAACACATGATTAAGGATTTAACACTTAGTGCTAAGTAGTAAATTAGTGACAAATACCGTGACGTGATCACCTCCACTAAATCAAAAATTATAAATTCAAGATAGCCATGAACATATTATACGTTATAATAATAATAATAATAATAATAATGTCCGTTCAAAAAAATAATAATAATGTAACTATGGTAAATTCAAATTGCTAATCATCTAGTGGGTCTAACAAATACGCGATTATGGGTACATATTGTTTGATACATCTGTTTGTATGCTATCAATATTCAATAGATAATAATTATTTGAAACATATTTGTATTATTATTATTATTATTATTATTAATATTATATTAATTCCTTTATTTTAGGAAAGCGAAAGCCGAATAAAACCAATAGTTGTTTATGCTGTCTATGCATGCAATATTAGAAATGACATTATTTTGGATTTTTTTATGACTAGGCTTACGGTGGAGAATAATTTCATTTTATAGAAAAGGAAGTTGATTTCATGTGCTTTTTTTCTGTCTTCCACATAAATCATGGTTTTAACATTTTTATATAATACACTATTATTTAAATATATATATATTATTCTACGGAGTATGATAGTTTAATGCAATTAATTAAGCTAATAAGTTTGCCATTTATAAAATAAAAAAAAGTATCTACAATTAATAGAATTAAAACGATAAATAGAAAAATGTATAATAGATATTACAAGATTCATTAGTGAAGCACGTAGTTTATAGCTACATTTTTTTGTTTTTTTTATAAATTAAATTGAGTGAGAAATTATTAAAATCTTGTTGTTTCTTTTTTAATTAACGTATGGGGAGGAAAATGATAAAAGAACCTTAAAGGTTATAGAAGCGTAAGATGTTATCAGAATATGCGAGGTGTCTCAAGTGGGTGGTGGTAAATACTTATAATGAAACCTAAAATCCGGTAGTGATAGCATATACGTCTAACGCACCATTAAAAAAATCCTAGTGTACCGTTTTATGCACCCTAGTTCAACTCGTCTTAAACAAATTTTAAAAATATAACATTATTATACTCAAATTAAAGATAAAAATATTTAGTTTTATGATATACTTCAAAAAAGCGACTTATAAAATTGTTACTCACGTTTAAAAAATGGTGAAATAGTAAAAAGTTAACAATGAGGGACTATTCCCGTTTGTCCCACTTTATCAAAACTTATGTGAAAATTGAGTTTGCGTAGCCACCCTCTCACCTTAACCATTAATTATCCTTAATAAGTGGTTTAGTATAAATTTAATAACATTAATTAATTATTAAATTATTTATCATATTAACATTTAAACTGTGTGTAATACTACCGTGAGAGGAGGGGCGTGAGCCACGTGGAGGAGGTGAGGGGCGTGAAACGCAGCGCCGCCCGGGCGTGAGAGGGGCGTGGGGGGCTCATGTGAGTGTACTCACAGGCGTGAGGGGATGAGGGGTGCAAGATGCCATCCAGTGACGGATCCAGAATTTTTTTGTGAGCGGATGCACAAAATGGGTACGGTAAAAAAAGTTGGGTTAAAAGGGGTCGGGTAATAATATTCCATACATATTTACCTAACGATATTATAAAACTATTCATACATATAATGAATTTGGCCATCATTCGATCAAACTCACACGTGTACAAATAATGAATATGATATTTTTATTGATAAAGCTTAAATGTAAATTTCTAGAGGATTTTCTTTTACCAATGGCCATCAAACCCATTGGCTTGTCGTGTTTTAATTGATAGGAGGCCTGGTTGATCGAAATGACTGAAAGGGTCAGAATCTCGATGTAGGCCTGTCTAAGCAACTTTTGTGCCAATAAGATTCTTTTTTTTTTTAACTTTGTAAATTATATACGTTATAATTAAGATTTTTTTTATTCATTAAACATACTTTAATTTTACTATAGATGATATTTAGAATTAATTATACGGATGGCTCATATGATTTATACGAATTTTATTTATGATCCCTAGAATTGAGAAATTACAACTCTGATCAAATAGTTTAGACAAATGTAACACGTTTGGCCTCTATAATGAATGCCAGTTAAGTTTTTTTGTCAAATTTTTAAAAAATACCCAAATACCCTTAGGTTAAAAAAAAATACCCAAAATTCTTCATCAAATCAAGAACCAAAGTTCATCTCTATACTACACATATCCTCAAACTAAATCCCACTGATGTGATGAAAATCTTAGTATCTAGTTGAAGATTTGATGAAAATCAATGAACACTAAAACAAGATCATAAGATACAGGACAGGACAGGCTAAAGCAGGTGAAAATGTCTTGAATTTAACTTTAGGGTACATAATAAATAAATAAAAAAGTGTTTTAGTTTACGTGTATGGTTCGTGTAAACGGATATACATATTGTGGGTAATCAGGTCGGGTATCACTAAATACTATACTCGTCCTATACTCATGAAACTTTTAAAATAATCTCATATTCAGTCTCATACCTAAGTATCCGTTCCAAATGTTTCAGGTTCTGAATCTCCATGACGGGTTTGGGTTTGGGTTCAGGTCAGTTATCATTATTCCATCGATAACAAAAGTACATGGAAGAGCCTTTGAATACCAATAAACTTAAATGTTATGGAAAAAAGAAATTTAACTTTTAAAAGGGTTAATAATAATTTGGTCAAGACACAAAAACCTAAAGGCATCTCAACCCACAACTTTAATCATCATTTTGAACTCTCTTTATATTGATCGCACTCCAAATTTAGATCATTTTCATAGTTATTTAAACAACATCAAATACATAAAAACAATAATATAAGATAGAAAAAATGTATTTAATAATATTTCTAGAATTTTAGGAACTACATATTATCGCAACAGTACAAACTACAGATTTCGATATTCTAATAATCATATTATTTGATTTTTTTTTTTTGATCAGTGGATTGTTTAATTATGTATCATCAAGGCAAATTACATAAGGATAGCAGGTAGACGGGCAACAAACTGCGCCGCCATCTCCTTCTGAATGGAAAACCCTAATCTACTAAAAACAAAGCCTCGCCCCTGAGGAGTCGTAAAGTTGCTGTGGACCACACGCTGAACTCTAGCCAAGAACCAAAACGCCTCCGGCGCCAAGGAGCCGAACGTGTCAAACGCCAGGGGGACAAAGGCATGCTGATTATCCTCACAAGCTTTCGCGTGCTTTTCCACCTTCTTTGACTCTGCTTTCATAACCGTTTGCCCCGCCACAAACCCATTTTCCCGCAACCCAGCTAGGGGGGATACACCTGTGAGATCGACACAAGCATGTTTCCCGCCCTCCCAACCAAAAACTAGCACGTCCGCCAGGCGTAGGGTGGACCTCCCTTCCGCCGGGTCCGTAAGAAAATTAACCGGTGCCTCTTTCTTTGCCGAGATCCCTGCTCGTCTGAGAATATCCATTAACGCGTCTCGAACAAAATCATGGCAATACTTAAACCCCGGCAGCTCTCTACAGTGTAACGCATGCTCCCCGTATTTATCCAGGCATGCTTTACGGCAGACTGGGCAAGTTTCATCATTCGGGAACATGGGGATCATCAGACGGTACTTAAGGATTGACGGTACTTAAGAAATCATGGGCGTGAGGCCTTTGTAAGCATTCAATGACGGCTTTCTGGCGAGGGGACAAAAGGAAATCTTCTCCCAAACTTTGTGCGATTCGACAACAAAGGGCATTCGCCAAAGTTTTCTGTGGTTTTTTGGGGGCAGTGTCCTTGTTAGAGAAACCGCCGAGATCAAAATCAGGGAGAGATTCATGCAATCGATCCAGGGCGCTGGCATAATCCGGGTCAGTGGTAGCAACCCCACTGTTGCGTAAGATGTGGTCCTGCAACTCCCAAGATTGAGACCTGGAAGCCACAAAGGCATAGGCAGCCACATCCTGGGCCGACAAAAGGCCCAACCCACCTAGCCGCATCGGCAAGGTCGCGATCCGCCACTGGAGTTCACCAAAAAAGGGCTCCCACGTACGACAATGTCTTTTATTGCCTCTCGAAGACCTTTATCAAAACATGAAACCGCATCATCCACAAAAGGGGGTTGGCAAGTTCGCAAACCAAATAGCAACTTTGCAACCCCCATACAAGATCTAAGCAAGAGGAATTCGCTTTGAGGATCCCGCAACAAGGGAAGGTGTCCCATGATGTCAACAGCTCGCGTTGCCCTCTTAGCCGTTAGACCACTAATAAAACTGGCATCACAGCTGACTGCCCCTCCTAGCAGTTTGACACCTCTCTCCGGCCTCCCAATCTCACTGGGGAAAAGTCCTGGCCGGACCTTCACCCCGTTGCATGTCGGCCAAAATACCTCAGTTTTTCTAATATTAAGCCGTAGCCCCAAGGCTGGACCCTCCGAACTGATGATGTCAAGAGCTTTAGCAACCTGAACAAGTTAAATACAACAAGTTAAAACCGGCTTGAGTGTTATATGGGATCGCCTCGCTAAAAGCTCGAATCGAGCAGAGCGTAAACGAGCTCGAGCTCATACTATTGCTCGTTGAGCCGGCTCGCAAGCCTAAACGAGTTTTTTTATTTATATATAGGTACTTTTATTTATTAAATAAATATATATATATATTATATATAAAATTATGATTTTAATAACCAATTAATATATATTATGTTATATATAAAATGTATACTTTGTAAACATATATAAACATAATTATAAAAATAATTAAATAATAAATGAGTCGAGTCGAGTTTGAGCTCGGAAATTTTCTCACGAGCCGAGCTCGAGCATAGACGAAAGGATAGATTTGCACCCAGTGAAAGGATACTCCTCTTCCCCCAAAGTCTTTGTCCCGAACATTGAACTTTAGTTCAGTTTCCTTCAATGCTTGCATCCTGTAAGTCGGGATAGACTTCTTTGCTGTCTCGTCCGACGAGTCAACAAATAGAAAATATGTCTCTTCCTCGGGTACGTGATCACCAATGCTTCTGTGATTGCCTAGGTCAACGATTCTACAAATAAGAAGGCATTAATCTTCACGTAGAGCCATTTCAAAAACCATCCTCTGATACGGTGATAACACTTGATGCACAACGGTAGCGTAATCAAATAGCTTAAGAACAGTTAAAGTATGCCATTGGGATTCAACCAAGAATTCGATGAACGAAAGCGTAAAGCTATTCGATTTCTTCAATAATAAAAAAACATCAACTACTTAATGTAACTTAAGAAGCAAATCTAGATAAACTTTGGAAACTAAATCTATACACTTTTAAATTTTTAAATACAAAATAAACATAACTAAATAAAAGATATTGATGATCTTGATTCTTGAAGATCACCCAACACCTTTCCAGATCCGCCACCCGATCCAAGAACCCTTCGACCAGGCAATCAATTGACCCAATACACATATTAAAAGGCCCACTTAGTGAGTAACTATACCATTTATCGAATACCCATGACAGAACCCAGCTCTTTTATTAAAAGGAAATAAGTAATCTAGCAAGGAGCTAGTTTACAAGAACAATCAGAAAGTAACAATGAGATCAGATGGGACAATTACACCATGAAAGCCAACTTTCCCCCTATTTTTGATCCAAAAAAAAATGAGGATGACTGTTCTTGAATTGAATAGCCTCCCGTTCCTCGCCTTCCGGAATATATTTGACCTCTTTTACAACAATTTTATTTTTAAAACAAAAATTGCAGTTCATATGGCTTTTTTCCTAACAAAGGTTGTTTTGAATATAATGTTTGTTTCATAATAAAAATGACGAAATCTTTCAAAAAAGAAGTTCATCATGAAGGTTTCGTAACCTCATGTGATGAATGACATGATTAGGAAGTGTTTTCAAGAAAAATGGTTGCTAGTTTGTGTATGATTGGGATCCGGGGAGAATATATTCTTATCATAATAACAATGAGAACAGATATTAACAGAACTTTTGTAACACTTCAAAATCTATAAAATATTTTATTTGAGAGTTATACTATTTTATTTTAATAAAGAAAGATTCTCTTTTTATTTTTGTACAGTAAATTATAAAAGTTGCATGACACTTGATGATTAAAAAGTAAATAAAGCCAAACTTGATTAACCTCATGGTTGTTAGTTATTTTTTTAACGGTAAAGCTACACTACTCCTAAATTACATCACTTTAAACAGTTTTTTACCAAATTTGAACGTTGGTTTACTCCAAAGAGGTTAATTGACTTGAAATATAAGTTAAAGAGAGCAAAGTGACCATGCTCCAAACATTTTCCCGAACATTTTAAATGTTGATGTGGTCACATTTACTCATTTGAAGAAACTAGGAATTGCGGAGCTGCGCGTTGCGGCTGCGACACGATCTCGAAGGAATGAAAACAGAAATTAGGAAAAGGGAAAAAAATAGCCACGTGGACCACTAAATGGAAGGAACTGTGCAACCAGTTTTGTTTTAGTAAAGGGTAAGTACTAGCCAATTTCGAACTTACTTAATTTGTGACTTTGACAAAAGAATAGTAATCTACGATAAAACTAATGTATTCACTTGTTCAACCTACAACTGACTCTACCTGAACCCGTTTAGACTAAACCCGTAAATTCCGTGCTAAGTTTATGTCATATAAAAAATTCACAACTATAAACACCACTTATGGGTAATTTGTAATCGGGTACTTATGTTTCCTTCTTGATACATTCAACCTATTTAAGGATTGAACTTTTTTTCTCTCATGTATAAGATTGATTTTGTCTCAAAAGTTTTTTTTGGGATAATTAAATTCCCAACCCGAATAATCAAATTTGCTTTACATCCCAACTAAAGAAATTAATTATTTCGTAGTCATTGGGTTCCACCCACCAAGTGCATATCTTCATCAAGATTTAAGAACAAAGTTTTTAACCCCACTTGCTTTTTGACCCATTTTTGGCTCCAATACCTTCAACGAGAGAATATATATATTTGATATTAAAAAGGTTACATGATGTGAAATGAAGGTAAATTAAGCTAAAAGCCAATATCTTTGCCAATGGCCATATGCTATAAGAATCCAACTTAGTGGCATAAACATGCTTGTTATGGGTGGCTTTATAAAGAGATACGGGACGATAAAAGTAAACCCTAGTACCTTGTTATTAGCCTTCGCATTTACATATCTCCAAAATAGTTTATTTTGATGAAGGCCACCAGGGGAACATATATATGTCAATCATTTTGATATGTCCTTGTAGCTAATTAGGGTTTCTTTTACAAAGAATCTTGGACCAAATATATTGTACTTGGGATATGCTTCAAAACATAATTGAAAAAATGATCATAAATCCATTAGGATTGTCTTGATGGTCGAGTTTAGCCGTTTCAGACTTGATGTTGTGTTATAAAAAATCATAAAAATAACTCGCTAGAAAAGATCACGAGACTTATATTCTTTTGTTTAGACATATGGATACTGAAATTAATCAACGATGTGAAAGTGGGTTAGATCTTTTATCTTAATACGTGTAACAGCTAAAAAACAACATGATGTTTACCTTTTGTTGTTGGCCATTATAATATATACACATGATATACATCAATTATTGTTGGAGGCACTATAACACTCTTCAATCACCCTTTTTGTCCATCACTTTCTTATAATCACACATCACTTTCTTCTAACACATTGTATTTGGTACAGCTAACTGTTTTCCATGTGATCATACCTTGACCAGGTAGTTCATGCACTTCAACTTGTGCCAAAAACATAGATATGACCAATTCTACCTTATTTTACGATAGTCATTGAGCTACTTCTATGAACAAATAAAAAGTTAGGTTTGTTGAAACTATATATATACGATACATGAACCTAAATGTGTGGGTCATTTCGAAATTCACATGGTTTTTTTTGTGTGTGTAGATACTAGATATGTCCTTATATCTTCGTCTCTTCATGCCATGTGAGATGTTTGCTAGATCTGTTTGTTTGAACACCACCATCAATAACTGAGAGGGATGAAAATCAAACCTAGTACAACCTCATTAATTAGAGTGATTTCTTTTTAGGTGTTTGTTATTATCTTCGTAACGAATAAAGATGATCAAGAAAAGACTGTGAACCACATAATCGTCCAGTTTGCTTTAAAACATTCCATCATGAATCTGTTGCCCAAATCTGAATCAAACTCAATCGAAGAACAAGCCAACGAACACAAATCTTGTTGTAACAATCTGTATATATAAATCGAATTGTGGTGTACATCTTTTCTGTTTACAAATCGATCTTATTTATAGTACTAATCTGAACCATCGTGTCCCTTCGAATTGAACTGCCTTACACACACACCGAATCGGTGTATCACTTTGTTAATCGGCGTATTTGTCTTCATACAACGCATCCTTTGCTTTGTAGGTTGTAGGGTTTGGTTCTTGACACTTCTAGTCCCTCTATTTATAAGTAATACAATTACTAACCAAATTATAACAATAAACTAATTACATAACTAGTCCTTATACTTATGTGAACGTGATTAACTCACATTCACCCCCTTAATCACGATCACATTGTTGCATGTCTTGAACTCCGAGCAGCTCCCTCATTGTAGTAAATTTGACCCTTGCTAATGCATTGGTCAATATGCCTACCCTTTGCAACTCTCCACTGATGTGTTCTACACTGATGTGGTTGTCTTCAACACACTCTCTTATGAAATGATAACGTGTGTCTATATGCTTGCTCCTTCCATGAAATACTGGGTTCTTCATTAGTGCTATAGCTTATATTTTATCAACTAGTAAAGTAATCTTTTCTTCCTTTCAGCCTGTTATTCCATTGAGCAATCTCTTTAACCATAATGCTTGGCATGTTGCTGCTGCCATAAACTCAGATTCACATGATGATAATGAAACTATCTGTTGTTTCTGAGTGCTCAATGTTATAGGTGAGTTCTCGAAGTAAAATACTATCCATGTAGTTCCTTTTCCTTCTTCAGTGTTAACTCCATAACTACTATCACTATAACCTGTAATTTTCTATAAGTAATACCGAACTCCTTTGTTCCTTTGATGATAATCTTGCAGCCTCCAAATATTCTATAAGTAATACCGAACTCCTTTGTTCCTTTGATATAACGCAGCACTTGCTTGATAGCCTTCAGATGATGTTCCTTTGGTTCTTGCATAAATCTACTAAGTAATCTAACTGAGTTGCATAGGTCTGGTCTTGTATGCAATAAGTATCTCAAACAACCAATTAAACTTCTATATTCTGTTTCATCAACTGAATCTCCTCCTTCAGTCTTTGTAAGCTTGGTTCCTGGGTCCATGGGCATCTTTGCTTCGCTACTATCTATCACGTTGGCCTCCTTGAGTATCTTGTTTATATAGCCAGTCTGCTTGATTGATATCTCACCCCCTAATTGGGTAACTTCTATGCCAAGATAGTATGCTAACAACCCTAAGTCACTCATTTCAAACTTATCTTCCATTTTGTAACATCCCGGATTTTTCAACGTATCATTTCCTAAACATTTGCGCGTATTATTGATTTAAACTTGAATTCTTATTTAAAACTATTTCTAAAAAAAATAATAAATAAATAAATATTAATTTATTTGATATGGATTTAAGAAAACAAGTATACTTATACATATATATATATATATATGTGTGTGTGTGTGTGTGTTTTTTATAAATAAAATATCATTTAAATTCTTAAAACTTTACAAGTTTGTAATTATGTAAATAATTTAAACTTATAAAGCGTAAATCTTAGAAAATGTTTCTTTATAAATTCATAAAATAATAAGAAGCAACAAAACTTATAGAACTTACTAATTTTTTACAAAAATAAAACCTATTATTATTTTATAAACTGTAGGGACCAAAATTGTCAATACTAAAACTTGTTTTAAACTAAAACCCATGTTTTAACAGGAAATGATGAAACCGTCAAACATCAGGGACCAATTGCGTAATTATCCCAAACTTTCAGAATCCAGAAACGGTCATGGGTTCGAAACCCGTAACCCCCGCTTTTGCCCCCCCTTCTCGACGAAAATCACGATTTCGACCAGGTTCGATGAACCTCGAACTCGCCTCCCGCGTGCGACCAAACCCCAATGAAATTCAATGCTCGGACACGGCCCGAGACCCGCGCATTCGTCGAATTTGAACTCGGCCGTTCAACCGCCAACTCCCCAACCAATTCGACATTTAACATCGAAATTGGCTATAAATACCGATTGGAAATCTCAGAAACACCACACCAAAACTTTCTTCACTCTCAATTCGGACGATCATCATCCACATTTCGCGATTTTTCTCCCGATAGCCGAAGTCAAAGCTTGAACTCGTTCTCCCTCACCTCGACTTCAAATCAGGTAATTTTTGTATGCATCATGATCGATTTCACGAGGGGATCAAGAGCCCTCTGTTTAATTTCATAAACAGATGGTGATTCGATTCGTATTCGAACGATTTCGTTTCTAGGGTTCGTAGTGATTTGGGGGCGATTCGGGATTTCGTTTAAGTAAATGTTTTTCTGTGTTTATAATCGACAAGACCCGTAGTCGGGGTGGTTAAGTATGTGGGTAAACTGTGACCCGGGAGCAGGCACGGGTTCGACCCGGCCGAACCGAGTTTTGGTCTTTTTATTTTTTTTAGCCTTTTAAACAGGATTTTAAATTGTTAAAATTTTTTATAAAATTCTGAGATAGTTTTATAAACTTAAAAACGACTCTTATTTTCACTTTTGTATTCCAGAACTATTTTATTTAATTAAAATTAGTTAAAACCTATAATGTTTAATTCTTTAAAAAAAATAGTTCAAAATTCTTAAAAAAAATTACAAAATACTTTTAAACTTTATAAAATCCATCTTTCAAACAGAGATGATTTTATAAAATCGGAAAGGCTATTATTTCTAAAATAAATGAATATAGTTAGTTTATTTAAACACATTTATCTCTTTTTATTAAAAAGAGAAGAAAACTTATATAAATTATTATAGAACTTATATAATAATTTAAAAACAAAAACTCATAAACTTTTACATTTTACAAAATGTATACTTATTCAAGGCTTAATTACTTATTTATTTGAAACAAAAATACTTTTATAAGTTATAAACTTGTGAATTTTATTTAAATACTTAAAGTCCTATAAGAAACTTATTTAAGGAATTCATAAACTTATAGACTTTTAAACTTAAAAGTTTGAGATATAATCTTTATAAATTTTACTTACCTATATTTATTCCAACCTATAAATTTATTTAGACTTATAACTACACTTTTAAACATTAGTTAATTGCAAGATAAATTATGTACTAATACTTAACATTTGAATACTTTAATAAAACTTAATTATATTGATTATCTTTTATAGTTATTTACCCTTAGTAATTATTTACAACTAATCTTTGATCCTTGCTTAGACTTTAAATACTTGCAATTAATAATTACTTACACTTGAAATAATTATTATATATATCTAACCCTTGTCTCAAATAATTATCTTAATCTATGAACTTATTAAACTTCGAAAACCAAGCCTTGCTTGAACCATTTAAAAACTTTATTTTATTTTTTTAACTTGATTTAAACTTCATATACACAAACATTTCCGTCATCCGTTTGAAACCCTAGTCAATCCCGAATCCTAGATCCTTGTCTTAGACTTTTTACTTAAAACTTTAGACTTATATTCTTAGGCTTGTTGTGAGGATATTCTCCCTCAAAATCTTGCTACACTCAATCCTTGTCGGTTACTCTTCATCCAATCCAAGTGAGTATACTTAGCCCATTTTTCCTTTCTATTCTTTTGGGGTGAAACATGTTCAAAACTTTAAACTTATACAATTCTTGTACAACTATGACTATATGTTTATTCTTATGTTAAACTTGAGACTTGTATGCTTAGATTAAACTTAAAACTAGCACATTCATTAACTTTGATCAAGCCTATAGTAACAATGATAGATCTATTGTATTTGACCAATCCACCTTGATTGATTGACCCCTTCGGGGGGGAGCCCTTGGTGATTGTTACTGAATTAAACTTTAAACTTGAAACTTATAAGGGTAACCTGCGGGTTATGCCTAAACTTGGTTGGAGGGTTGAAGTGCACAATGTTTAAGATATTTGTTCTCATACTTACATTATATAATGCATATATCATAGTGAATTGTAATTCTTCTCAAATACTTGTTAAACTGTGTCAAAACCTTTGTATCTCACCAACTATTTTGTAGTTGACAGATTCTTTCGCATGTTTCAGGTTCTAAATCATGAGGCTTATTTGTGATCACATAGGATGCTTTGGACCTAGACTACTTTTAAATTAAACGTTGTACTTCTTGTTATGTTCCTTGTATTGAATCTTAAATTATTATTTAATGAAATATTGAAACTTTAATAGTCAACCTTGTGCTATTGAACAACCGCGTCCGCCCCGGCGTATAATCCGCCGTCGGTTGGGGTGTGACACATTTGAGATTTGAAATGTTCTATCTCTTTCTTTGGAGTTCCCGTCACTCTTAGATCGTCAACATAAACTCCAATCAACAATGTTGAGTCCTTGTTTCTCCTTATGTATACTGCTTGTTCTAAGTTACACTTCTCAAATCCTAGTGTCTTTAAAGTATGGTCTAACTTTATGTTCCATGCACGTGGTGCTTGTCTTAAACCATATAATGCTTTAGAAAGTTTATATATTTTCCCTTCACTTCCTGTCTTTACAAATCCCTCTGGTTGTGAGACATAAACTTCTTCCATTAAGTCTCCATGCAAGAATGCGGACTTTACATTTAGATGATGTACTTCCCATTCATTGTATGCTGCTAATGCCAATATTAGCCTTACTGTCTCTATTCTTGCTACTGGGGCAAAGACTTCCTCAAAGTCTATCCCTTGTTGTTGCGCGTATCCTTTTGCTACTAATCTAGCCTTGTGCTTTGTAATCTTCCCACTTGCATCCCTCTTGGTCTCGAATACCCATTTTAAGCCAATTGTCTTGTGGTCACTTGGTAAGTCTATCAGCTTCCAAGTCTCGTTCTTATTTATGGATTCTAACTCAGCTTTCATTGCTTCTATCCATTTCCCATCTTCAGCTGCTTCTTTATAATTCCTTGGTTCTTCTTCATCTAAGAGAAGTTCTCTGTAATCAGCTTCTACTTCTCTTGCTCTTTTTCGCTCAGTAGTGTTAATTTATACGTATTCGGACGATTTTTCGCTCAATAGTGTTAATTTATACGTATTCGGTCGAAAATTTTATAGTTCTGGCCCCCCTGATAAGAAAAAAATATCCCAACCCCCGGCGTTTTTCTTCAAGCTTCGCCACTATTTATACATAATCGTTAAATACAAAACCAAACTTGGACAAGGAAAAGAATAGCAATAAAGAAGAAAGTTGTAATGAATAGAATAACTTTTGATAAAGGAAAAGAAAATCAATGGCTTGTTATTGTTTCTTTTGGCTTCTTTAAGCAAAGAAAGAATATGTTCGTATTGTAGTGCCCTTTGTTAACTTTAACTTTGGATGCCATAATCTCTACCCATGCTTTATCTCTTCTTTTACGTAAGTAGAGAGTTAAATTGCTATTGAACATAATAATCATGGTTTAATTTAGGTTAATATATCAAATTCCTCCTAATATCAAGTATAAAAAGAGTTAATAACATAAAAAACCTAGATACTTTCTTATTTTTCATGAAAAGATTCCTCAACATAATTAAAGAATGCTCAGACTCGTAATTTCTCAAAGTTAGGGACCATATCCGTAATTTGGCCAAACCACATGGACCATCAGTTTAATTAACTTTGTTGTGCCTTCACAGTAGGGGTGTTCTTCGGGTTTTTTAATCGGGTTATTCGGTTATTCGGGTTTTTTTGTTATAAGAATCCCACCTGTTTATCGACCCAAATAAGATACGGGTTAATCAGTTTCGGGTTATTCGGTTTCGGGTTTATTCGGGTCGGGTTAATCTTTATTCGGGTTTCTAAGTACAAGTTGTAAAACATACTTTACAATTTAACTTAACATTATATTTATCAAATAATAAACACAAAATATCAAATAAAAACACTCTCAATATGATATTTCATTCAAACTCATACAATAAACACGTATATTAACTAAAAAACAGCAAATAAAATAAGCATAAAACCAAACTGTATCAACCAATCGTGTAAATTTAAAAAAAAAAGTAAAATCGAAACAACAAATATAATGTTCACTTTTTGAATTGCCACCTTCATATCAGCTCGTCCGTTTCCAATCATATGTTAAAAAATTCAAATAAAATAAGCATTAAAAATTGCTATATGTATATTGAGCTAAGTTTACAAATAAATATTAAAAATACTAAAAATACATCTTTTATTATTATTCGGGTTAACCCGATTAACATTTTTTTAACCCAACTACCAAACCGAATACTACCTTTGGGTTCGGGTTGTTCGGGTTTCATCTTAATCGGTAATTCGGGTCGGGTTCGGTATCCGGTTTCGGGTAAAAAGGACACCCCTACTTCACAGAGGTGGTGTAGGTTCTATCCAGCGCAACTAGGGATGAGATCGCTACCGTACCGGTACTGAAAATACCAATACCGAATTTATGAAAATGTGGGTACAGGTACCGAGTTTATCGGTACGGTACCGGTACTCGTTACAAAATGTTTATCTCAAGATGGTATCGGTACCATACCGGTACCGAATTTATGAAAAAGTGGTTACCGATACCGGTACCGAATCTATCGATATGGTAGCGATAGTTGTACTGGTACTCGGTACCAAATGCTCATCTCTACGTACAATTGTAATTGTTAAATAGTTACTAATAAAGGAAATATTAAATAGTTACTAATAAAGGAAATGTTAAATAGTTACTACAAAAAATTTAAGTTTAAATAAATTACTTTCAAAAAATAAAAACTTTAAGTTTTTGTAAACTTAATTATGTTGTTATTGAAATCTATACCTAAGTAAAGGTCTCTGTCATAATTTTTGTGAGCCAAACATTATTTTTCTCACTTGTTTTCTCTTAATTATTAACTATTTAAAATTTCTTTACTAGTTATTTAATATTTTCTTTATTAATTTCTAAATTTCTATTACTATTTAATATTTTCTTTTGTAATTCTTAAATCTTTATTAGTAACTATTTAATATCTTCTTTTTTAAAACCGTATAAAACACAGATTTTTAACGAAGTTTAATATATATAAAGATTTTTGTTATATTATTTGCATCTCTAAATTAAAATGAAAGGTACATATGTACATCCAGATTTAATTGTTAGGAAAAATTGATTTCGACCCAAGCAATGGGGTACGAAACCAAATAAGAAATTGACCCAACATATTTAGTTTTTGACGTTTAATTTATTTTTATAGTATAAGCTAGCATGATGTAGCTACAATTTAGTCATTGTACTTTCATTAACAGATGAATTATTATATTTTATTTTATTAGATTATGAAATTCGATTTATATACTTTTATTTATGAAATATAATATCTAATAAAAAACAATGGATGACACTTATTACTATTTGATTTCATGTTACGATTATAACTATTTACTTCTCTTATTATTATTTTTTTTTTATCATGAGACCGGATATAGGACTTCTTAAAACGGGTTACCCAAATGCCCATAAACTCTGGATTTTGGACCATACTATATCAAATTATCGATTAGTGTCTAATTAATCATGCTAATTGTATGCTATAAGTAATACAGTAATTGACAATTTTAATTCGCTACAGACCCAAACGTTTAGTGCTTGAAATCTTGTACATTTAATCATAAATCATTTTTTGATACAAAATCGTAGAATCCATTATTGGTTTTTTTTTTTAATTTTAAGTTGATGATGTTGATTTAGTGGATAAGCTACAATAATTGGTTTATGATATTATCATATTTATAAAAATATTATATAAACTATTAGAACAATATTAGTCGTCGTTGTTGGCAGTCATTCCGAATCAAAATTTATTATACGTCACATTATTGGGAAAAAAAAATGTATCGTTTTGTTTCACTCGTAAAAAATTCAAACCTTTAACATGGGAGTCACACATTTTCAGGAAGGAATTTAGGTATGATTAACCCGCATTTATGATGATAAAAACAAATGTTTATGCTCTCATGTATTATTGTATATTTCTTTCTTTCTAGACTAATTATATACGTATATAGGTGTTGGTTTCTTAAAAAAAAAAGGTGGGTTTTGCCATTTAAGAAGGACAAGAAGAAATGAGAACACGTCACGTGTGCGTTGCTGATTTATGGAAGAGCCGCGGGGACGACCCAACACTAGAAGGAGATGAAGCAATTGTTTTAGACCCCCAAAATTTTAGGGTCCTATTTTATTATAAAAGAAACTAGTGGTATTGAATCATATTAGATTAGACTGCTGAAATGCAATAACATGGGTTATTATTACGTACCCTGTTATAACTAATTACGTACAAATTACACAACCATATATAAACTAACCACGCAAACAATCACGCAACATATATAAATAATCACGCAACAAATATAATAATTACGCACGTTATCGCACAGTACATCGACATTCTATTTTTCACAGTTTTTCCAAAACCGAATATTGGTTATTTTATACAAAATTTATATAGCGATACTCAAATTAAAGATAATAAAATTCTCGATTTTATGGTATGGTTTTTAAAAGAATAATGAATTATGTAAAAATTATGTGAGTTAAAATAATATTATAACTAGATAAAAGTCAATAATTGTGGGTTTTACCTATTTTGCTCATTCTATCCATTTAATTCGATTTCTTTTATAAAGGATGCACGACGAAACTTGAATAATTAAATTGAGGACGGAAATATGACACATAAAAAAACAAATTTTTTAGTTTATTTGTGGAACAGATTTGGGTTTTTGGTCTGGATTAAAAAGGACCCAAACACTTGAATAATATATAATAAACCTAGTGGCCCAAAATCAATACTTCTGAGTTCCGAGCAAAAAAATGGGAAAAATCCAATTTTTTTTGTGGATTGTGAAACAAATTTGGGCTTTTTCTCTATATTAGGAGGGACCCAAACATTATAACTAATATAAAATAAAATTAGTGTGTCAAAATATAAAATAAATGTAGTGCACATATATTTGATCCTTACTCATACACACACATATTGGGAAGTTAGTTAGAGAACGCCGAGACCACATGAACTCATCTTAACCATTGATCACGATGAAGATACATAAAAAAATAACACGTGTTCTCCTATAATTTTTATTTATTAGCGTAAAGATATCACCGTTACTTCAAGAAAACGTCTAATACATTGCTAATAAAATTTTGAAGTCTAAAGGTCTAAATAAATCTTTGTAGGTCATGAGTAGACAGTAGAAGACAAAAGAGGAAAAGAGGCAGAAAGCAGGTTAAAGCTATGACGCCGATTGTCGTGTATTGAGAGAAGACGTGAAACCAGCCCAGCGTCCACTTGGAATTTATTTATGGGAAATTTAAGTTTCTGTTTCCATAAATAAATATTATTATATCGACTTTTAGTTTAATATCTTTTTATTAACACCCAAAATACTCTCTAAGTTTTACCTCTTTTTTATCTTACTATTTTATGTTTTTTTGGTCTAAATTATTCTTAAGCTAATATAATTTTCAATTAAAAAAGTACAAAAAATATATAGTTTTTTTAATTAAAAGTTATTGTTTTTTAGGTGATTTTGGAAAAAAAATTATTTACTTATTAGGAAAGCTACTAAAAAAAATTAGGAAAACACCAGAAAAATGGTTCGTGAAATACGATACGACTTGAGAGACATGTTCAATTGAGAAACATCATTTTGGCGAGAACCAAAAGAACCATACATTCTTACACAAATGCATACATGCAGCCTTACTTTATATATGCACAAATGCATATACGCATCCTTATATTTGTGTAGAAATACATGGTTCTTTTGGTTCTCGTCAAAATGATGGTTCTTAATTGAATATGTCACTATGACTTGAGATATTTTTTTTAAAGAAGGCAATCAAAAATTTTATTGAACCTGAAAACACAAACACAACCCCAACACTAGATTTTTGACTAGTCATAACTTTTTTTTCTTATAAATTATTTTATGTAAATTGTTAAATCAATTTAATAATGTCCTAAAAAGTTTAGAATGTTAAATATAGAGGAAGTGTTCAAGCACACCAAAATTTGCCAACCCAATTATTGAAAATGAGGTCCAAGTGGGTTAAATTCCATTTCCGCGTAGGCTTTTTGGTTGTGTTACTTGATCAATTTTGACTTGATTTGCTGTCTGTCTTTGCCAATGTTTTCGGAACCGGACCGGACGTCGAACCGGTCTGCTTACCGGTCCACTGGTCGGACCGGTCCGACCGGTCGGACCGGATTTAAGAACCGGACGACGTCATAAATATTATAAAAATATATCAGTCTAAATAGCTTTTAATCCTTTCAAAAACCACCAACAAGTCAATTCCAATAATTTTAAACTAACAATTACCTACGAAATAAGAAGCCAAGAGACTTAAAAAAGATTAAAAAAAAAAAAAATAGTCAAGCGGTTCAACCGGTCCGACCACCCGGTTTCCGGTCCGACCACCGGTTCGCTGCAGAAACGGTTCAACACATGTAACCGGACCGGTCAGACCACCGGTTCCCGGTCCGACCGGTCCGACCGGCCGGTCCGGGTTTCAAAACATTGGTCTTTGCCATTCTTATCGGAAGGATTCAATTATTTATTCTCACAAACACCACTTGCGCCTATATTCTTCTTTTTCATCAATAATATATATTGTTTTCAATAGATGATTCTTGATAGAAATATTCTATTTTATCTCATGCCTTTTCTTCCTTAATGCTTTGAGAGATCTTGTAAACGAATAAAACTTTCTCAACGAACGAGACAACACTAACAAATTTTGTTGTGCGTATTCGATAAGAATATGAAGTTGTTGATTCTTGTTAATATAATAATCAAACATAAACGAAATATGTAAAAGTTACTTTTGATATTTATTTTTCACAATTTCTTTACTTAAAAAGTACTTTGTATTCTAAAACAACTATATGAACATAAAGAGACATTGTTTAAAGTCAGATGATTGCCCTAACATCATCACAATACATAAAATCATGACACCAAATTTATTATTAAACGAGGCAAAACCACCTCGTAGTAACTTAATAATAATCCAACAATGAGTAAATTCAAACAGAAGAAACAACCAAACCAGCCATATCAATGGCTTTTATTTAAAACCTCAAATAAAATTCTTCAACACTTAAAAATACTACTAATACTCCTTTTCTTCATTCTCCTTCTCTTTCCAGTTGACACATTTTAAAACTGATCTTGGGGACCCACAGCAGCTGCCATCCTTCTTCACAAACTTCTGGTACACAATTGAACCTTCACATCCAACCTCTTCATAACTCTTTTCCTCCATGCGGTACCCCTCGACATCAATCGAACAAGTCTTCTCCAAACACAAGTTAGCACCAACAGCAATTGAAAACTCGCCTGGTTCGAAACAAGCCAGCACACGTTGTACCAGCTGTTCCAGGCTCATGTCTTTAAAATCATACCCAACTGCCTCAAAACTAGCGTAGCTGAACCCGTCTTCTGGAGTAACGTGAATGGTGGAGAAAGCACCATCTTCAATCGCGTTCATGGAATACCCACACGGATCAAACTCGAAATCGCAGATTTCAGATTTTGGAAGTATTGATCGAATACCGGATTCGTTAGTCATCGTTGCAGCTGAGCTCGATGGTGTTTTGTAGAAAACAGATGCTTTCTCTCTGTCCAAACTAGTCATGCACATCTCGAGTGTGTACACTTGATCACGAACTGATACGGGTCCAGCGGAAGCAGAATAAACGAACCATTTTTGGGGCTTATCAAACCCACCCATCACATATGCTTTGCTAGTCAAACCGAGCTTCTGAAAATGAGCATCGAGCACGGAAACTTCTTCGTTGAAGCTGCGGTGAGGGAAGGATTGAGCTTGGGGGAAAATGAAGCTGCCACGAGTGTATCTCACTGACCGGACAGCGAGAGAGATGGATGCAGCCAGCTTTAAAATAGGTGGGATTGAAAAAAGCAGTTTGGTGGTCCCGCAAGTTTTGATAACGATTTTATACGAGGAAATAAACAGACTAGACTCAGATAGAACGTATGAGTCTATGTATTCGTTTGACAGGGAAGACACTATTGTGCATTCCGCAGGGTTCAAAATTTCATCAATCTGGGCTTTTGAGAGCGCCCGGAGACCTTGACCTTCAGGGTCAACAAAAATGCTCGGCTCGAAAAACGTAAGTTCGAGCCGTTTCTCGTAACCTTCAAAACCAATCGCAGACATGGTTCTTGACAGAAGAACTCAACACTTAACACCACCAAGGAAGAAAACAAGAAAGAGGCTGAGACGCGAAGAAAAGGAGGAAAAAGGGGTACTAATTATAGCTACTAAACTAATTGAAAAGCAGTAAATAAACACGTCAAGAAGACGTGAACGGAACCCTAACTTGAAGAATATCAGGATGGTTTGCGAGCGCACTGCATCAAGAAGATGATAAAACATAATTAGTACAGATTATATAACCAAACTGCTGCAAGAAACAATGAAACTGGAATAATACTGTGCAAAATACTTACGTTGGAGTAAGCAGCCGATCTGAACTTCTTGATTCCTCCGTTTGGTCGAACGTCTTCAATGCTGTAACCTAGGGGAGCTTCATAAAACGATTTACTACTACTACTACTAGACTTTTTCCCACCTTTAGTCTCCATCAGAACATTCAGTTTCTCCTGCTTATCAAACATTATAGCAAAATCAGAACATAAACAACCTGATCAAAGTTTTTAAACAAATATGACAAATGACCGATTATGTTAAAAGTACGATAAATAATGTAATTAGTGGTTCAAAACACAACAATACTACAATTACTGAAAAAAAACCTTATAATTTCAAAATCTTATTTTAATCACTTTCTTTAAATTAAATGATTATTCAAAGCTTTTAATAACTTTCTTCTGTTAGTCAAATTTGAAGGCCAACACTTAAAGCTAGGAACAACTATTCAATTATTGATTTAAATAAGGCATAGGAAAAGGAATACTTAAATAATCATACACGAATTTCTTCAATCTTAACCACATAAAAACACAAAATCATACTACATATACAATTTTTTTTTTAATTTCACAAAAATGAACAAAGACATTCGTTAAACAAACGCTATTCCTTCATCAAATTTCAACATATCGCCTCAAAATCGAATAAAACCTAGAAAAAAAATTAAAACAAATCGTAGCATAAATAAAAGCCCTAGGTGTTTGACCTAAATCACAAGGAAAAAAATGTACATGTGTTCTTATATACATACATTCACATAACAACATATCAGATCCAACGATTACGATCTAACAACGAAGAATTTACACTTACAATTCGAATTTTGTATGTGTGACGCCCTAGAACGAGTAATCAAGTATCCGATCTGCAACGAAACCCTAGAAACATCAATAAACGAACACAAACAACAAATTGGAAGAAAATAACGGAATATACGCTTACGTTTATGTATATTAATGGCCGACGATTCTGATTGAAGAAGAAGATGAGAGTTCTATCTTTGCTTCTTAGGGTTATCGCAATGTTGGCATACGGCTGGAACGAAAGGGTATATATAAGACTTGGGCGTAAATATGAGCCATTGGTTTTTGGAATAATTACGTATCGTGCCATTGACTGTTATCCAGATGGGCCCAGGCGGTGACTAGCGTCACAGCCACGAGTTTGGAATATTATTCAGATGACAGCTATTGGGTCAAAATATAATGTCAATTATTTTAATTTGTATTATTGTTTCATCACAAGATTTGATCTACGTTTATTTTTATTTTTATCAATTAATAAACTTAAACAAATCAGATTAGTCATATCTCAGATCGTCAGATTGTCTTCTTTAGGCAAGTTTTTAAAATTATATTTACTTTCTTTTACTGCAGCAAGTATTACTTGTACGTTTACGAGACCTTATCAATACCATAATAATTATTAATGAGATCATATATTTTCTTTTTCTTAACAACAATTTATCATCAAACTTTGTATCTGTACATATTTGAAATCACAACACTTTTATGGGGACAAACAACATATCACTAGGTCATTTATCATTGGTACTAATAAGATCAGACAATTTAATTTTCACTTGACCGAAGCCTTCAACGTATAATTCCTCTAATAATTTTCACGTGACCGAAGCACTTTTATAGTTTTGGGTTAATCGGGTCGGGTTATTCAGGTTTTTTGATGTTTGAATGTCTAACCGAAACCCGATTCTAATAACACTCGGTTTAATCGGTTACGGGTAATTCGGGTTCGGGTTTAATCAGGTTTGAAGAATTCGATTTGAGTCAGGTCAATCAGGTACGGGAAAAATCGATGGG
The DNA here is from genome assembly GCA_023525975.1 of Smallanthus sonchifolius. NCBI lineage: Eukaryota > Viridiplantae > Streptophyta > Magnoliopsida > Asterales > Asteraceae > Smallanthus > Smallanthus sonchifolius. Next base: position 3,176,340 of record CM042038.1, read on the forward strand.
CCTAGTTCTAACATAGTTCACATAATAGAAAATTAAACTTTTCCATGCATTTGGTGGACGGAGAATTAAATGGAAATTCATAGTAATAATAAATCATTGTAAACATAGTTTGTTATGAAACAATAATAATAAAATTGATCATTTAGTCGTTGAAAAAAGATGTAGATGAAAAATATAAAAATCATCTAATTCAATAAATATAGGAGTTTATTTGAAATTTCTATAAACTAAATGACACACGTAATAATCTAATTAAATGCCGTTCAAAATAAAAACAATCTAGTTGAATGACAAGTATTGATATTGTTTAGTTTGGTTACTTGTTTATTATAACAAATAATAATAGATAGATCTAGCTAAACAGTTTTGTGACACATTTAAGATCTAAAACCCTAGCCGCTACCAAACTTGTCCCTCGCTTGCAGGCCCGGCCTATTGGGCCTGCGGGCAACACGACCGTAGTGGGCCCAACATCTCGAGGGGCCTAAAAAAAATTAATATATAAAATTTTATAGGGTTTAAAAAAAATTGGGTCTTTTTTAAAAAGTAATTGAGACTTTTTTTTAAAAAAAATTGAGACTTTTCCTCATCTTTTACTTGGGCTTAGGAAAAAAAATTATGCTGTTGGGCCTTTTACAATTGGGTCATGCCAACAGAACTGTTATAGGAATTGTTATGCTGAGCTGTTGGGCCTTTTACAATTGGGTTAGGCCAACAGAAGCTGCTATAGGAATTGTTATGCTGAGCTGTTCAGCCTTTCGTTATGGGCCATTTTTTTCGGCTCGTATAGGGCATTGGAATCCTCGGGACCGGCACTGCTTGCTTCCTCATCGTCTCGTCTCTCTGTCCTACCATTCAATCGTCATCCTCGTCAACTAAACATGCTTGATTTTGTTCGAACTTTCAGTTCTTCGATTTGGGGTTTGTTTCGATCTGCCTTAATCTGCTCTACATTAAGTTGTTGCAATTCTTAATCTTCCTGATTTCATTTGTTTCATGTTTCTTCAAGTTACTGTAATTTCATCTTTTTCGATTTGGGTTTGTTTTAACTTGCTTAGATTGAAGGATTAATTAACGATGATAATGACTTAAACTTTCCTGATTTCTTTGCTTGTTGTGACGTATTGTGGCGTGTCGTATCACTAAATAGGTGATATTAATCGTGTCTAAACCTATTTAACACGTACTCGGCAACAAATACCTTGTCATGTACTTTACATGTGTTGGACCAACAAATAAAATTTCTTTTTCATAGAACTATAGTTAAACACTCAACATAATCACACCATTGTTGTTCTCTTGGTCTTAAAATCATGATTGTCGATGCTAAAACCAACTAGTGTTTGTGTTTCAATAAGTTGGTTGAGAGTCACTGAGTGAAGGTGTTATGAATGGTTTGATTATTTGTGTGGGAATATTGTTACTAATTAATTCGAGTATAACTACATTAAAAGATATTTATTACAACATAATCAAGTTTATAGAAATCAACTAAATAAACATTAATATTAAATGAATCATGTTCATGGCATTTAAAATGTTGATTTAAATTGCTTGAAGTAGTTTTAATGTCTTTCCTTGTTTTACTAAATATGATTTGTCATAATTGTATGAACTTAAAACTTTAAAAGTAAATAAAAATAGATGATATACTATGTGCTTGTAATATTCTCTTGTTAATGATAGTCTAAAATTAAGAGAAACGCCTAAATGCTTACGTTGTACATCATTCAACTTGTGAATTTCTAATATAACACGAAGGATCGCAACATAAAATTTATGGGTTTGGGTTTAGTCTAAATAGGTTCAGATAACTTTCGGGTTGAACATGTTTAGTTAAAATGGTCGTGTTCAGGTCGACCCATCGTTTTGCAAGTCTACCCCGTTTAAAAGGTAAAAGAGAAATGAGTATCAAGATTTTATAGTCCAAACGTGATTATTCATATACATTTGTATTTTTTTATCGTAAATTTAATTTTAGAGTATTAATATGTTAATGGAATGGATTTTTGTGTTAAACGAGCAATGCTCGTGTTAACCCACGGAAACTGTTGTCGTGTTCAGGTTCATGTGTTTGACACAATTTTTGTTTTCGTCGATTCACCCCACCAATATATTTAATATGTTAAAAAATAGATCGTCTTCAATGTTTGCTCCAAAATGGAGTTTTGAAATTTGGATGATAAAAAAATGAAGAAGATGAAAAATTAATCTTGATTTAAGAAAATTATTAATATTGATTTATTAATTGTTTGATTGAGTGCGTATTAGAGTATAAATGAGTTTTTATTTATTTAATTATTTAATAGTTATTAAGTTAGGTTATGATTAGTTCAGTTTTAGTCTAAATAGAGCCTTTAGGGTGTCATTGTAAAGTGTGGTTTTGGTTTTTCAATATTAAGTCAAGAGTTTTATAATACAAGAAATAATCGATTTTGGTTGATATCAAATTCTGTGTTCGTGTTCTTGGGTCTGATTTCTAACAATTGATATCAGAGCTTGGTAAAAGATAAGACCGTTTTGAGAGTCGATTTCGACAAAGGGGAGCAATCCCTTGGCGGTTGTGGCAATGAAATAAAATATCTATATACTATCTAATTAATAAATGTTTTTTATGGAACACTTGTTACCCTTTGTACATCCTCACTCTTTTTTTCGCGTCACTCTCTCATATTAACTATACAATTTTCTTTAATTATTTTTATAATTTGTGTTTCCTGCCTCTCTCTCCTATTAAATAATAATTACTTCAATAATTTATTTTTATAAAACTGTTTTTATTTTAAAGAAATAGGTATGTTCATAAAACATTTTTATAAATTGCATTTCTTTCATTCTTTTTATAAAATATTTAAAAAAACTATATAATGTTTGTAGAGTTTGTGCTAAAAAACAATGTAATATTTATTACTAAGTATATAACATTACCTTTATCAACCCGTGTAATACACGTGATTCTAACATATTTAATAAAACTAATGTAGATACCGACATGTCATTATTAATAATAGTATTAGTAATAATTCCAAATAAATTGGTTTGCCCAACCAATTTATTTAGCTACTGAAATTACCATACTTCCATTCCCTGTTTAGTTATACAAACCTAAACCGTTTAATATATTCATGATCTACTTTCTAGAATTAACACCGAAGTAACATAGGGTTGGGACCTTACTCCAAATCTGCCATGACCATTCTTTTGTTGCGTAATTTTCCAATATAACCCGGATCCGCGTATCTCGTGCAAACAATCATTTCTAACAATTCATTTTTCTTTAGAGTAATCAGCCAGCTATGGTTGAAGTTCGGGTTCAATTTGAGTTAAGTTGCTGAAATTAACCCGTGAGAGCTCGAATTGTGAAAGTATCTATTAAGTTCCAAACAAAGGGTTGTGCGAGTCAACAGAGGAAGATATCGATCTGAGCTATTCAGGTTGAGTGAATGATCAATCACCTGCGAATGTTGTAGGGATCTGCAAAGTGTTTACCCTTGCGATTCAAGGTGGTACGATGTGATACTAGCGAAGGAGTATTGGACCTTGTGAACGATTGAACGAAGTGAAGAACATCCGATATGTGATAGATCGTTCAAAAGGCTGTGAAAGCTACATGGAAGAAGATCAATGATAGATCAAGAATGATCAGTGTGATACAGATCAATGTAGAAGATTCAGGTCAAAACCTGTGAAGGGTGAGTTTGGAAGTGACATGGAAGACCCGAGTGATTCAGAAGATACAAATCAAGATTATGGAGGAGAATGAAGTATTAATCTTGATTAAAGATAATTATTATATTGATTTATTAATTGTTTGGTTGAGTTCGTATTAGACTCGATATGAATTTTTTTATTTGATTATTTAATAGTTATTGAGTTGGGATAGGATTAATTTAGTTTTAGCATAAATAGAGTATTTAGGGAGTCATTGTAAAGTATGGTTTGGTTTTCAATATTAAGTCAAGAGTTTTATAATACAAAAAAAAAAAATCGATCTTGGCTAAGAACAAATTTTATGTTCGTATTTTTGGGCTTGATTTCTAACAGAATACACTCCATTCTCCGACCTTTCTTCCCTATTTGAAGAAATTGGTTTCCGTATTTCCAATAAACATGGAGAAACACTATTTATTTATTTTTAAATAATTAAGATTTTTAACTACTTTTATTATTTATAGGGTTAAAAAACCGATTTGTGCACCTCTAAACCTAAGTATATACCTTTAGACTCATGTCAACCAATGATTGATTGATCATAACTTGTTAAAACTAAATATGAAACAAAAAAAAATATTTGCATACTCTTGACATTACCTCAATCTTGTATTAAGTGAAACTATTCCTTGATAAACAAAGTATACGAAACATTTTGTCTTGAATGATTCCTCTACATACTCTAGGACACATAGTGGTATGTCACTTGTGTCCTTAAAACCTTTATTTCTTCTAATTTCACATTCATTTCATTGGCTGTATCTTTTAATCGACCTCACGACTAATATAATAGTGATAAATATTGTAAACCACATACAAAGAACATAAGGTTAGAAGTTATCCTTAGATTTGCTTTATTTTACAGGTCTCCAATTGCCAAGCCACTGTCACATGAAATTTGAGATCTCCTTAGCAGATTCTGTTTATATATTTGTGGTAAACTTTGAAGTTATAAAAAGATTAAGAATTCATACGATCACACATCTCACACACCCTGAGAACGACCTTATACATGACATGAATAGAAACAAGTTTTATGGAATTTGATTTGATACATATTAAATCAACTATTGATTATTCATGGAAACTCAATTTTAAATCTCACATACTACAGGTTAGCCTTTAGACGCGAAGTACAATTGGTTTAGAGTACTTGACTTTATAAAAAAAACGGTCACACTTCTCACTATGAACAACACTCCTCTGTTAGTTTAGTGTATAACTTTACATATTTTTCTCAACGTTTGTATGAAATAGAAATATTTATTATGAGACAAGTCTTTATAAGACTTTTTAAGTAAAAAACAAAACAAGAAACTTCACGGGAAAGATTTCATTTTTAGATGACAAACAAAAACGTTTTTTAGATTGAAAAGAATAAAAGTTTGAAAATTAGGCATTTTTTTTTGGGTAGGTTCCCTGCAATTGTGGTGAAATGAGTGGAAAAAGTAAGATTAAAGTGGAGAAATATGAGATTCTGATATTGAAAAGGGTGATATAATTATATGTGGCCCATTATTCATTACCTTATGATAATAATAAAAAAACAAACCCAAGAAAATGATAAGATGCCCGTCGGCTGAATTCATGGCTTTGCTTTTGTCCTTTTCACTTTAAATGTATCTTCATGTGGATTGGTTTACCAAATCATACACGAAACTTGTATATTATATTTACATATATACTTCAAATTTATATCTTTAATATATTATTATTAATTAAATTATACTGTTAGGGAAGAGACCCCAACTAATAAATCAGATGGACGATGCTTGGTGGATCTTAGTGAAGTTTCTGATGACTTACCAGAGGAACCACAACGCCCAACTTGGAGGAGAAAGGAAAGACAAAAGCTACGCATCCTCACTAGAGACAAGAAGTTGAATAACGTGTTGGAAATGTGGAACCACAAAGTGCTATCAATGTGGAAAATTTGTGGAAATCGATATGGCGGTGCGCAGGGGTGTGGAATGTGAAAGTATACCCTTTGGTCTTAAAAAGTGGTATAAGTTTAAATTTTTGTAGATGAAAGATTAGGTGGTATTTATGTGAAAAGTTTAATGTAAAAAAATAAATAAGTTTATGTGTTACTTAAAGTGAAGCTTTTGTTTTTTGTTTTTTGTTTTTAACTAATTTATGTATGGACGTATGGGGTATGGTTACAATTGAAGCCCACACATACGTCCTGATGGGCCAAAATTAAATCAGGGCCTAGGCTAACAACTTTACATAATTGAGTTCTATCCTAGTTTGTGGTTGGTTCGACCAACTGAAACACTAAAATCAACCTGTGGAATGGGCCATGAATGCTAACCAATGGATACCTAGTACTCTATTAAAAAAAACCTAGTACTCTATTAGTGAGTCCTATTTATTTGTTAATAAAAAAGAGAGGGGCTATAAGTTTTCAATTATTTTTTTTAATTAGAGGGGTATTTTGGTATTTTTGATTAACTTAACGTTAAGAGACCACCCTTGTAATTAACTATTTTTTATTTCTTTGAAACCTTTAATTTCCCTTTCTTGAAATGTTATTTTTCTATTTTTTATTTTTATAAATTGGTTGGTTCCAACGTTCCTTCATACGAGTAGTAGTACCAACCAAACAATACAAAAAAAACTCACCTAAAAATCCTTAGCCTTTATCATATGTCTCTAAAAACTCCTATCACTGATCATGTTCTTAAAAAAATACAAGTGTAATAAATCTTACCTGATATGTTCCTTTTATGCAAGTTTTGGTCTTCCTCTGCTACTCTTCCCCTCCATTGTAAGGTTTCCACGCTCATCGGTCATTACTACCAAAGCTAACTTCAAAAGCAAATAACATGCGAATAAAAGATAAATCCAATAGGGCTGGAAATTGTAAAACCATAAATGGGCTAGGAAGATGATGGGCCTAGCAGACACAGATCGGGACTGCTGAAAGCCTGAAATAATCAGAAGCCCATACGCGATGGAAGATTGTGAGGTGTGTTTTCTTTGTTTTTATTGTTATATTGTTTTTATTGTTATATTAATTTAAAAACTATTTCAATAATATGTTTTCTATTCAATTCATTTTCATGAAAGATACATAGAAATATATCAGATTTATACTTATTGTTATCGTATATTGTTATGAAAAAAGATTCAAGACAAACTTCTATATCTAATAAAGCAATGATTTAAAAATGTATTTTGTAAAAAAAATTAAAACTATAACTTGATTTACAAAAAAAATTTGAAAGGTAAATTTTTTAATTTTTGTTAGGAGTAAGACTTGAACACATGAGCTGCTCAAATTTTGATATTCCTAAAAGATTTTCATCTATCATTTACAAAACATTGATAGTGTAACTTAATGGCCAATAGAAAATATTATATAGTCTTCTTTTATTATGATGTTCACTAACACACTGACATACGTTCAAAGTTCAAACTTTGTTGCAATTTATTTGTAGTCTTTTTTTCTTGATTCGCTTATATTTTCATCATTGGATACACGTGTGCACACACATAGATTGTTGGAACCAGGCTCTGATACCAATTATTGAAAACCAGGCCCCAAACACACGAATTTCAATCTCAAAGATCGACTATTTGTTAATATTGAAAACTGTAAATAATACAATAATCATACCATCTATCTATCTATATCTATACTACCATATAATGCATATTAAGAGAACAATATTGTAATTTACTTAAAATTTTAAGACATCTTTTACAAGTTATTATGTATAGAATGCAAGTTAGTAATGCATTAAATATGGTGAATTACCATTAAACCCTATCTCTACCATTTAAGCCTAACCCTCGTTAGAGCCCTTTCATTTTCCTTTTTTGCTTACGTTGAGAAGCCTCAAGACTATCCACTTTCAGGGGGTGTTTGGGATTACTTTTCAAACCTACGTATTGACTTATTAGCTTTTGTAATAAGCCAATAAGTTATAAGTTTGTTTGGGTAAATCAAAATAAGATGTAAAATGTGAGTCGAAAAAGTTAAAATCCAAGAGTATGAAATACTTAGTTTCCCAAACACCCCCTCAGTGATAATCACAAATTAATCTTACTTCGTCGGCCGATCGGAGATCTTAGCTTGGATCAACTCCACTCTCCAACTCAATCTCTCTAAAGTTGAAGAGGTTTGTTTTCCCCCTAATTCAAACCCTAGATGCATTTATCTTGTGTTTTGCAAAGTTTTCATATCCATCACCGAGTCTAAAAACTCTCTCGATATGTTCTTGTTTGGATTGTTTTGTTGATAGCCTAATTTTAGCGAGTTGAATGTATCTGATTGCATTTAGGCCTGTTCTGGTGCCGTTCATTGTTAGCTTATGGATGCTGCACATTCTGGAATGGTACCTATGCATAAGGTCAATTTTGACGCCAAATTCAGAATTATAAGGTTCTCCAGGATGTTTTCAACAAGATGAAAATCACCAAGGTTGCTTCAACTCTTTAACATATATTGTTAGCTTTCTTTAAAAGTTATTCGTTTTCCGTTTCCTGTTAATCAAATTCAGGACAATATAAAAATTACGAATACAATATTGTAAGGCCTTTTGATATCCCTTCATACATTGATAAATTTCATCATATGTTCATTTGAATTATAAGGCTGCTACAGGGTTACATATTTTGATACGTTTGTGTTTAAGTGGAATTGTAAGAAACATTGTTGGTTTAACTGGAATTGTGGTATCTATTTCTCATAACTAAATGTTAAATTTTAAAGGTTTTATAGGGTGCAAGAAAACACAGGTGATGGCTGATGAAATTGCAAAAAGGGGTTAGACTAACGGGGAGTATAACACGGAACATATGATGGAATTGTTTTTCAAGAAACTTGATCTGATGGAATTGTTTTCAGGTCATAATAATACGGTCTCTGTAAATAATATGCAGAAAGATAAAGGTTTGACTAACAGGGTTGAAGTCACACACGCAGTTATTGTATACTTCATCTTAGCATTAGTTATCATCAATATTTGCAATTTTGGAGATAAATGACTCTACATTCAACACCAAGTAACAAGTCTCTATAGCAGTATAACTGTTATTTTGAAGGATGTAAGTTGGATTGTGACTTTGATCATGATAAGCATAATTTATGCATTCACCTCCTCATAAAATGTTCAAAATTAAAGATAGTGGTACTACTAAGTTGCTAATGTTGATGTAAATTGGTTTAGGAATCTTCTAGAATATCAGCCAACTTATGGACAAGGATGATCACTCTAGAGTTCTTACCCATGAACGAGAATGTCGTACGGGTAAAATCCAAAAAGTTAGCTTAAAAGGAAACGGGTCAAAAGCTGCCCAAAAGTGTATTTTAAAACTCCAAACAATAACATCACATGATTGTCTGACTTTGGTTATTCATGAGTATTTAATATCACATGATTACTTTTGATTATTCTTGATGCTAAGGTGGTGTTTGGATATGTGTTTTGAAGGTGATTGGTAATAATAATCAGTTTCCAGTGTTTGGGTAACCTGTTTTCTGTTTGTGCTTATGCTGATTTGATTGTCTAGGGGTCAAATAGTCAGCTTGATTATGTCCTCAAGAAATCTAATTATCAAATGGTAGAATAAAATTATTTTAATACATTTATTTTATTTATTACTTAACACAATTAGAATCTACCAACACTTCATTCCTTAAAAAGTGATTATTACAACTTCAAGCTGCACATCCAAACACTATCTTTTGCATCATGTTTTACCACAGAAAATTACCTGATTCTGATTATTTAATATCACATTTTTATTTTCAGAATGCACATCCAAACAACCCTTTTTTACATTACCACTCTTACACCTGTAGGAAAAAAACTAATTCTGTAGAAGCAATTGAAATGTCAAGGTAACATTCTTCTTTTATGTAAGCTTGCTATTAGTTATGAAGTATTATTCTAACCTAAATATTCGATTAAAAGATGCCATGAAGAATTCAAATTTACAGTTCATATTTTTATCTGATTATATTTTTTTTTCCTTTCCTCTCAGTGCCTAAGCAATATTCCAGAGTAATGGTTTTTCAGACCTTGACATATTCTCCAGTTCAAGCTTTCAGATTACTGTAGGTATTAATACTCTTTTTTTAAATCCATTTTGCTGAATTAAATATTAAATTACTAAATAATATATGTTTGAATACGTGTTAGCTAGAAATCCGGGTGATTTGAGTAGACCTAAAAACTCTAATAATCGCGTGTTTGCTATCAGCTGGTTTTTGTGTAAAGTAGTGATTAATGCGGGTGTTCAAGGATGGTTCTTGCGTGTTGTACTTGGACATATCTCACGTAATTACATTGGTACGGGTCAAAACGGGTTGGTTTATTTAATGCATATATTCGAGAGAGAAATGTAAATAGTAGCACTAAAGGATTTATACTATAATTATTCATGTTGGATTTAAACTTTGCTCAAGAATTATTTAATTTTTTCTGTGTTTGTAGTTTGTACATGGTGAATAATGAAAATTAATACTGTATTGTTTATTTTTTAAAGATATAGCAAAATCTCTAGCTCTAGCAGTGTCGGGTGAAGCACGACTATTTGAAGAGTTGACTAACTTCCAACCAGAAAAAGGTGTGGCCATTTGAAGATTACTCTTAAGTTGACTTACTGTGTTACTGACGACTAATTGCGTGACTCTTTTCTGTGAATTTTTTGGCCGGAGGACCAGGCAAGAGTTTCAGTAAGTTGACTTACTTTTATGTTAATAACATAATCATTTTGCATTGGATTGCTTGACATTGAAGTAGAAGCTGCAAGGTTAGCACACATTTTTTTTAATAACTATACATGATCCATTCCTTTGCACTAAAATGTCATACTTCCATTGTTTTTTGATTAACTAGGGCTTGTGAGAAGGCTTGTTTAAAATTCAATGGAAGAAAAGCACCCGCTAATTTTGAACCCTAACTCATATGATGAAAGTTAAGCCCGGGACCGAAAACAATGTACTAATTAACTTTTGCTCTAGCGATTTCAATTACAGCTTTTAGCCAATCCATATATTTAAATCTCGGTATAGGTATTAATGCAAATGACACAATAGGGAAGCTTGCACCAAATAAATTTGACAAGATAGGGGGGCTAAAGAAAATGTCCCATGCTATATGCACTTTTATTCATGGTGTTTAGTCTTGTTAATGTTGGTTTTTCTCTTAATTGTTATTACCCTTTTTAATTTACTGAGAAGTACGTAATTTGCCCAACTTATGAGAAAATAGAAGTGTACATGAAAATACAGTGAAGATGATCCCTGCAATAACACACCTTTCTCATGGGGTTTAAAGCCAATGACTAATCGTGTGACTTTTTTATGTGAATTTTTTGGTTAAAGTCTTTAGTGGGCGCACAAGTACGATGGAGGTTGGATGAAGATGATGTTACACGTACCGTGATCAGAACCAGTATTGAAGTGAATGAATTAGAAAGAATGAAGAATTAAGGAAATGAATAATATGAACTTTGATTAATGTCTGAAATTCAATTTATTGATCATGTTTATTATTTTTCATTGACTAATTTATTTTCCCTTTTTTTTTAAATCTTACAAATGGAATTTTTTTATTTGAAAAAACAAGGAAGTGGAGTACTCCTAAGATAGTATCTCAGGTGTCAAACGTTTTTATATTCGAAACTGAGCCGACTTAGCGCGTGTCCCGCAGCAATGCGCGGGCTATCGCCCATTAATTTATATTAATCTAAAACCCAAACCTATTCTAACTCAAACTCAATTAAATAAATTAACTCCTAATTAGACTCAAACTATGAACTAATACTAGATAAACATAAACATTAATTGATCAAATAAGTCCCTTTTTTTTCTCTATTCAAGATTAACCCTTCACAAATAACCATCATATTCATAGTCTAGTGAGATACACGTCTTAGTATCTGATATAAAAAACAACAATAAAATAACTATAAAAGTTGGACACGAGTACCTTCGTCGCACATTCGCACTCCGCACATCACTGCCGGATTGGGCGGTGCTGCCGCACTTCCCTATTACCACATCAGCCAGTGGTGACCCCACACTCCTCTTTTCCTTCTTTACTCTTCATAAACTTGGGTGATAAATCCATCTTTTTTTTGTAATGTACGACGCCGAACCCAAAGAGGGCGGTGTTACCGCGACCTGTCACTGGTTCACCTCACCCTTATCACACCATGCAATGAAGGTATAACACATACCCTTGTAATAAGTAATAGTAGAAATATCCATTCCATTAACAAGTTTCACAATCATAAAATCCACTATATATCATGAGGAGTTGCTTAACTAAATCCACACTCGGACAACACCCTCAATAACACCCTAGCTATAAGAGAATTCACATCGCATTTGGTATCTATAACTTTATAATTTAACTAAATATCGTCATCCTTTATATTTAAATCTCATTTTTAAAAAACCTCACATATCTCATTCTTTATCCTTATCTTATTTTATTTTTTTTCTATTGAAATAAGAATATGAGATGAACTTGAGTTGGTATATTCCAGTTTTCACTATTGTTTCTCATGTAATTTTAAAGATAAGAAAATGATTTAAAAAAATGGAAAGTAAGACCTTTATAACTCAAAACCTTTTTTTTCTCAAAATTTAAGGATATTTTATATGTACCAAACGGTAAAAACCTGAACTTGACAAAAAAAAAAACCCAATATATTCGGGATGAGCCCAAAATAATTAGGACGAGTATATGGATATGAGACCGAATATGAAATTAGTTTTAGAATTTTTTATGTGTTTGGAACGGAAACCCGCTCGGTTATCGGTACCCATTTGACTCAATATATTAATATATATTATAATTTAGTTGTTAAAAACTTGTAATTATCAAAATTATAGAATTGTCATAAGTGTAATTGAGTATTTAATATTTCAAGTGATTTCAGGTAATGGACATTAAAATGGATCATTTTTTATCCACATAAGATCATAAACGGTTATACTTGATAGATATAATGAAAATTAGAAAGAGAGTGAAGTAAACAGTTAGATAATCATCTTATATATCATAGCCAAACATATGTTTATATGATTCTTATAGTTCTATGATTAAAATTGACTATCTATTGAGTAAGATTCCTTGATTTATACAATTAAAAGATTGCTTGCAATGAAATAACGTGTTAGTTTTATAGGAATAATTAGATAATAATGTCCATACGGTTTGGTTGATTGATCTAACATGCTTTTGGACCCAAAAGAACTACCAAATGAACACTTTTGTCAACATTACTTAACTACGACCCCAACACTTTTTAAAGTGTCATTCATAACAATCATCACGACCACTGCAATTATTAGGTCATCTATTCATCTTTAAGTATAAGTTTTTTCTAAAAGGTTTATATTAGACACTATGTTATAATTATAAATTATAGAACACATAGTAGAAAGTCACATCAAGAAAAAAATTTAATATTTTTTTAACCGAACCAAATATTAGGCCGGTCGTCTTACCGGTCACATGGTCGTGTATAACTCTTTTATTTTGTTTAATAACTATTGTAGGTAAAAACTTGTACTTAATAATATCATTTTTATTAATATTATTAATGGAAGAAAAAAAATGACAGAATAAATCGATAATGACAATGGATATAGATTGCTTATTGTATATAACTAAGTGATCGAGTTGAAGATATGATTGAGAATATTCATTATTACAAACCTTTTGTAAACAAAAAGACTAGTTCCACACGTACCTAAAACTTTGCTTGTTTCACTCCTCGACTCACATCACCCTTTCACTTATGCATAACTCAAATTGATTTTTTCTTGCAATAAAATTTATTTTCTTAAACTTTAAACATACTAAAATCCGGTCACACACTCACACCATAACAATAGATTATTTATGGGAGATTGTATTATAAAATAAATATCATAGTTCAAGCTAAAAAGACAAATTTCATTTAGATCTATATTACTCGTATCTTTTTTCGATTGAATATTACCTATAATTTGACGATAAAGATCTTACGATTTTCTCTCCCATCATTAGTCCATCAAGTGTCCAAAGAACTTACGATTTTTTAGAGTATCATGTGATTGCAAAGAGTATATATATTGCGATTCAGGTAGAAGTCCGTGCTATCTGTTACAAGAAACGCTACACGGTTTAATGCTTTTACTATGTTCTAAAAAAGTTATTTAAGTTGTTCTACGAGTATCTTGCGAAAACAAATTCATTAAGAATCTAATATATCACTCAATAATAACAAATAAACAAATACAATAAAATCTTAACACTATCACTATATTGCAAATCATTACGGGATTAATTTTTTTATAACTTAGATCAAGCAATACAAATATTAATACCTATAAAAATTGGACCTCAATAATGTACAATTTAAATATCTATTAAAGTAAATTACTTTCATATAATAAACACATATCAAAATCATTGCAATTATGATGAAAGGAGGTGAGATGGCATGAACAGTTTCTCTCTTTCTGAGTATAAGAGCTCCATTGTTGTATCTCTAATTCTTGATCAAATATTATCAAATTTCTTCACCCCACACACCAATTCCCATATCCTACAAAATCTGTATTCAAATTGGGTAGTTTTCTTGAAACCCAACACATTTCAATAACCCAGTTTCACCAATTTCTGCAAACAGAGCTTTAGAATCACCCCCATGAAGAACAGGGGAAAATCAGAGCAAGATAAGGCAAAATTGATCTCAGATTCCAACAATTTCTCATCAACATCGGATCTTTCATGTAGGAAACACCCATCAAGCTCATCATCCGTTGGAATTTGTGCATTCTGCTTAACCGAAAAGCTGATTAAGCTTGTTTGTTCAGACTGTGGGGAACAGAGGATGTCTTCTTGTTCTTGTTGCTCTGATTTGTGTTCATTCAGGAATTCTTCGTGCACGGTGGATGTCGGAAGCGTTGGAAGAATCTCCTTTTTGATTGAGAATGAAAAGGATGAGCAGAAAACTCTGTTTTCACACTTGCAATTGAAACAGAGTGAAACAGGGGATGAAAAAGGGGATGGTGTTGTGTTCAAAAGGAGCAATAGTTGTGTTGTTGAGGTGAAAAAAAGTAATGGGTTTTGGAAAATTGGGAGGCTTTTTAAGAAGAAGAGAGAGAAGGAGGGATGTAGTGAGAAAAACAGAGCAATTGATGTTTCAAGATCTAGATCTCTCAGTAGCTTCATGGGTGCAAAAATTTCTGATTTTAGTGAATCCGAGCCGAGAATGAGTGGATTAAGAGGTGGATTGGTAGATTTTGAAGATGGGTTTCCAGTAATTGAAACAGATTTGAGTGGAATTGATGATGGTGATGATGATGATGAGTTTATCGATTTGAAGATTGACTTATGTGATAAGTCAAAAACAGAGCAATCTGTTTTTAAGAAGTGTGATCAAGTTATGGTGAATGATAGCGGGATTAAGAAGGTGAAGAACAGCCATGTGCAAGCATGGAAATGGATGTTTAAACATCATTCAGAGAGTAATGATCATAATCACATCTTAAAATCTTGAATTTTGACTTTAAGAAAGTCAAACATTTCATGTAATACTGGTTTTTCTTTTCATTGGATTTAATGTAATTCAAGGTTTTCCTATCACCGAACCGGTCATCTTATCAGTCCGACCTCTTTATCGGTCCGTCTCAAAAACATTGATGTAACCATATTCCATTTTTTATGTGATGGGCTATAAACTTTGACCCATGAACACGTGATGTAACCATATTCCATTTATTTTATGTGATGGGTTATCAACATAGGCCCATGAATATATTGGGCCGTATGGATAGCAAATTGTATTATATAGTCGATTTACGATGATGTTAGAATAAAACTTATGACTATGAGGCTATTCGATTATGGCATGAATAATTGAATACTCACATATCAATAGAGGAGCACAAAACCAGGTTTTGGGTCAAACGGATTAGTTCATAAACCGGTAGGATCGAGTTAAAGAAAGTCAAACCAGATTGGAGTAAAACGGATTAGGTTAGAAACCGGTTTTATAACGAGGAAAAACCATGTGTGGTTGAAACTGCTTTGGATCGAGTAAGATTAGTTATAACCGGTTTCAATGAAAATATCTGAAACCGATTTCAAGTATGGTATCAGCTTGATTGGGGACCGGTTTCTGGATTGGTTTTTGATCATGAACGGGATTGAATGTCTCTAAATATCAGTTATGTAAAATCATAATTATATATTTAACAAATTCAAACTAGAACTCATACTCCAGAGAGTACAACCTATAAAGCTTTTGGATTTTGCATATCATAAACATTATCATCGAAACTCGTGGATGTGAAATCAACCAAATGAACAACAATGGAAGAGATAATAATAAACAAATAATGAGAAATGATAAAGGGGTAAATATAAAACAAATAATTTATTTGTTAAACAAGCTCAAAACCAAGCTTTACATATCGAGCTCGAGTAGGATTACGAATTTAAATGAGTCTATTATTAATATAATTTTTATTTAATGTATTAGATATATATTTATATAATAATCATTATCATATATAAATTTTATAAATATATGTGTATATTAAATGTGAAGGTCGGTATTAACAGTAATTTCTTGATTTGTCTCAATTGGGATGGTTGAAAATCGCATATTTACCGCGCCAAAGTTATGTTACGAGATGTAATGTGAGAATATTTATATATTCACCGTTCACATATCTATCGAAAATATTAATTCACAATAAATAACTACATGCTAAGTCTACTTTAATTGCCGTGTTTTGGACGAGGTAGTTATTAAATTTGGGGTAAAATGCATAGAAAATTAATAAATATTATAAAAGTTCGTATTTTAAAGTTACTTCTATTTATTGTTTGATTTGATTTGAAATTATAATTGTCGTGTTATGTACAGACTAATTTTCGTAGGATTAAAAGGTTATAAGTAAAAACTTATATTAAAAGGTATCATATTGTAAGTTCATTAAATTAAAAAGATAAGTTTAAAACTTCATTAATACAATGACAATTTGAGTGAAGTTGTAAAACAAATCCATTATAATTAAGTTGTAATTATTTGGTTAATGACTTAAGCTTCATATGTTCTCGAATCTTTACTTTTGATATTCACTCAAAAGTCAAGATTACAAGTCAAGAAATTTAAACACAAAATTGACATATAAAGCTTGAAGATTCTATAATAAATAAAATTATTAGAAGAGAAAATGCATACTTTGAGATCATAAACTTGTATAAGCGTTTATATTTTCAGAATAATTGCTACGGTAGTTGTTAAATAAAAAAACTATCGAAGCCACCATGATTCTTCATTTCTTGTATCATCACTAGAAGAGAAATCAAAGACCAACAATTCGTGACCAACATCAGAAATAACTCTAGGCGACACCAAACAATCTCGGCATAGTGGACAAGTCCTATTCCTGAAACTTAACCATCGATCCAAACAAGCTTCATGAAATAAATGACCACATCTTAGCTCTCTAATATCTTCATCTTCTCCAATTGTACTTAAGCAAACCGCGCATTCCACTTGTTCTTCCATAGACGTTGGTTCGAATCCTTGAAGATTTTGAGGAACCCCGTGTAGTTGATGGTGAAAGAAGCATTGGTGTAGAAGAAAACTCCATGCCCATTTCAATTTCGAAACAAGAAGTTTTATGTCGAATTCGATTAGATAAGTAATAATGAAAATGGAGATATAAAAGAGGTCTAAAGATGAAGAAGGTGAGAAGCTTTGTGTGATCATCGTTTTGAAGGTTTTTAGGTAACTTATTTGCTTTTCTTGTTAGTATATATAGGGGATAAAAAATAGTTTGTAACCAACCATTCAAACTCATAATTCAATGTTTGAAATCAATACTATGACTTTTCTGTAATTTTGTAAAATGTAACATCATCAATAAAAGACTATTCTTTATCATTATCTTTATAATTACACTAAAAATCACTACTTTTTATATCTTTTATCTCTCCTTTTTAATTAAATAATACTTTTTTCTACCATTATCCTTATAATTACACTAAAAATCACTACCTATATCCTTATATATACAAAAAAAATTATACATTTTCTTTCTCCTCTACTCACAACCACTTTAAACCACCCCTTAAGATATATAAAATCCACTCACAAATTTATACCAAACCGACTGTGAATGCTCTTAAGTTCGTAAAATATTATAATTTTACAAAACAAAAGTTTTCAATGTTATTTAAGTATGATTTAAGAAAATATGACATTTTACAATTTTAAATAAGACATGTGAAATTACCTAATGAAACACACATATATATTACATTTAACATATAAATATAGAATAATTTTATTCATTTAAAATAACTTATTGAAGCCACCATAGAGGTGTAAACGAGCCAAGCCGGCTCGTGACCGACTCGATATCGGCTCACTAAAAGCTCTATCGAGCCGAGTTTAAACGAGCTCGAGCCTAAAAAGAAGTTTGTTTAATAAACAAGCCCGAGCTTCACTTATCGAGCTCGAGCTTGATCGCGAGCCTAAACGAGTATACTATTTATATAATAATAATTAGTATATATAAAATCGTGATAAAAAAATAACTACATAATATATATATATATATATATATATATATATATATACACACATGTATATTATGTTATTATTATAAAAACATATAAAAATTAATTAATAAATAATAAACAAGTCAACAACGGGCAGCACTATATATATATATATATATATATATATATATATATATATATATATGACCTGAAATACTTATTTATTTATCGTCACATTTATGTCAATTTGCACAAACAAACAAACATGTCAGATAAAATTCAACTCAAAGTGTATGGTCTGAGGATGGTGGAATAAGGATAAACTTTACCTCTCTATCCCATAAGATAGAGAGACTCCACCCAGAGAAATCTCCAACTCGAAATGTCATATATTCGACCAATTTAATAATCCTCATTCCTTCATAAAACCTAACATGTTGGGATAAAGTTGGGTTCAGGCCAAAAACTAGTTCCGAATGAAATGGATTCGGATCAAAACATTGGTTCTGATTAAAACGGGTTTGATTCAAAGGGTTCCTTTTAAAAGTATTAATTTGGTTCGGGTCAAAAAGTGTAAGACCAAAATCGGTTTACCTTAAAATGAACAAAATAGGTTCAACAACTAAAATTTTTATGGCTGCTAGTGGCGGTGGCGATGGGGATGGGGATGACAAGAGAGGGGGTTGCGGTGGGGGGTGGCGACACTGTGAAAGGCGATGCGGCTGCAACGATGGTGGCAGCGACAGTGTGAAAGGCAGATGCGGTTGCAGCAATGGTGGCGGCGATTAATAGGTGGTTGCAATATACAATTTAAACCCATATACATATATTTTAAGTAGAACTAGTTTAACTATTTATATAATTTTAGTATACCAAAATTAACTCACAATCATAATAGTTTCTACTCGGATCAACCTATTTTTCAATAAAACCCGTTCTTATGATAATCGGAATGCATAAATTGCACTTTTAAGAGACAAGTTTTAAATCACATAAACCCTTTCCAAACCATCTTGTCTTAATTTAGTAGTATGGTGTTTATCTCTCATAAAAATAATGTGGGTTCAAATCTTCCCAAATACACGGTTAAGTGGTATTTAGGTGTAAAAAATTGATATTAAAATACACCTAAATATCGCATAACAATGTACTTACAAATATTTAAACTCACACCATTTTTATAGAGATCAAACATCATATCACTAGACCAAGAGTTTATAGTATCTCTTGAAGTACTTAACCACAATCTAAACATGTCGTAGAACACCAATTAAACTAGTGCTTGTGAATTTTAAAACATAACTAATGACGTGACTCATTTAAATTCGTAAATCCAGGATTACCGTCTTGACCAAACAGGTTGAAACTAAACAAATATATAAGGCAGGTATCATCGTTATCAACATTAGAGATTTATTTTGGATGCTTTGGTTTAGGGGTGTTCATCGGTTCGGTTAACGGTTTGTTCGATTTATTCGATTCGGTTTGTTCAGTGTTGATTTTTTTAACCCTTATCTGTTAACCTAACCGAACCGAATTGGAAACTTTTCTAACCAAACCGAATTCAACCGAATAAACCGATTTTAAAAGGAATGTATATCCGAATAAACCAAATAAATCGAATTCAACCGAATAAATCGAATAAACCGAACCGAATTGGAAATATGTCTAACCAAACAAACCGAATTAAAAAAAAGGTATATCCGTTAACCGAACCGAACACCGAATTCGCAATTCGGATACAGTTAATAACTGAACAGAAACCGAATTCAGAATTCAGTTTAGTTTTTTCGGTTACGGATACGATTTAGATTTCGGTTTTTTTCGGTTTTCGATTTGTTTTTTGCACATCCTACTTTGGTTATCTAGATATTTTAAACTACTTGTATTTAATTTAATAGATTTGGATTAAAAGCTGTTTATTGACTTTAAAATCCCATAGACCAATCAGGCTTTAAATTTTTAAATATTATTACACTCTATGTATTTAATAAAATCTCTTAAAGAGTATTTATATTATACTAGTTGGTTCCCTATGCTCCGCGACGGTTGTCGGGCCCGTCGTCAATAAAGTTTAAATGAAAACGTAGACACAAACATAAAAATAATGTTAATAAAAAAGAAACATAAACTAAATAATAAAAAAGGGAAAAAAATAAAATATTACCGGTTCGGGTTATCGAAAGCCAAAAAAATGAATACCGAGACCCGTTTCAATAATATAAAAACCGACAATGATGTTATTTATCATAAAAAGGATATGTGAAACCATAGGTATAAATTTATATATAAATCAAAATTAATTAAAATGAGAACAAATATAATTCACATGTCAATTTACATTGAATTTCAACAAATTATAAATATAAAAAACCTCACGAGATTTGATGGTCACTAAACCTTCAAATCAAGCCATCATCGAAAACGAAATATTTCAAGAAATAAATAGAAGAAAAGATGTGTGGGTCGGGATTTTCCATACATATAAATTTATTAAAAAAACATGTTAATTATATTAAAATAATAAATAAGATAACCAAAAATTCACGTCACAATTTCACGTCAGCATAAAAAAGAAGAAAAAAATCTAATTTAAAAAAGAACATGTTAAAACTATAATTTAAATAAAACATAAAAGGTTAATGACTTAATTAAACAAATTTTAAACTTGAATGAACCAATTAAAACAGTTTAAAACTTGATTACAAATATTATACAAAGTTTTAGAATCGAAAAACCCTAAAATTGGCCCAAAGAATGAACCCAAAACCTTGATAAAACGCCAAAAATTTCGATTTCATCTCTCCCCCTTTATTTCTGCCACACCAAACAAAAATCATAATTCAAAATTGCATCCCTCAAAATCCACCTTTTTCAATAAAGATTATTTACTTCCAATTCATCAATGGCATATGCTAATCCTTCATCTTCGTCTTCTCCTCACACACTTAACCGTTATCTCACTAACCCTCAACGCCTTCACCGTCCCACCGGTTTGCTAAAATTACCCTTTAACCCTCAAGATCGTAAATTGCGACCAGTTCGTTGTCAAACCCCCAAATTTGAACCCAAAAGATCGGCGATCAATTCTCATGTTACAGAACCCACATCTTCATCTTCCACCATCGATTTCCTTACGCTCTGCCACAGCCTTAAGGTACATGATAGTTTTTTGTGACTGTAATTTGGGCGTTATGATCGAGGGGTTTGATGATGTAAATTATGTACAGATTTCTTGAAATTTATAAACAAGATGCTATTTTCTTAAATCAGAAGATTTACTTGCTTTTATCTGTTGAGAATCAAATCAATTTCCAAAAAAAATTAGTTAACTTGCATGCATTGCAGAAACAAGATGGGTTGATGGATAATTTGTTTGATAAGTTTTAAGGTTATTTGCATTGTAATAAGTTAGTTTGTAGTTATTTAAACTTGGAATCAAGTTTTGATTACTACATTGGAGATACAGGCAATCTAAAAATTTTATTTTTTTATTTTTTGAATTTAGCTGATGCTTGTTCATTTTTTTGTGAAAGAAACTTATTATCTCTCCTAAATGACCTTTTGACCCATTGAACATCACAAGATAAAAGATTGACTTTGAGTCACAAGCTTCTTTTTTTCTTAAAATTGAAGTGTCAGCTTCAAGAATCATGTGAATTGAAAATCTTGAGATGCTCCTTATTTTACTTGCGGTCGTCATAATCAGTTCTGTTTTTGTCTTGAATACATATTTTTGCTTGTTGTAAAGTTTGACTTGTAAAGTGGTAAGCGCCTGATTCGTCTCCAGCAGAGATATCAGGTTCGAATCCTACTTATGCCGCTTTCCTGCCATAACCTCTTGAAGCCCGTCTATCCGGCTCAAGTTGCGATTTACCTGATCTCGTTGGTTAGCAGTCGGTAACGGGTCCTCATGGTTACCAAAAAAAGGAGTTTGTGAATTGTATGTTACTTATTTAGTTATTTAATATTTTCCTTCAATGTAGACCACAAAGAGGAAGGGATGGGTCAATCATGGAATTAAAGGTCCCGAGTCCATTGCTGATCATATGTATCGCATGGCGTTAATGGCTTTAATCGCTGGTGATCTTCCCGGTATCAACAGAGAAAGGTTTTCTTTTTGTTACCCTTTTCTAATTTTCATTACCATTGAACCTTACAAAATAATAGTCATAAGCTTTGTTTACTTTGAATAGGTGTATCAAGATTGCAATTGTGCATGACATTGCAGAAGGTACATGTTTAGTCCTCCGTATTCAGATACTTGTAAAATCTATTAGTTTTTTTGTTGTCAAATCAGAGTGTAAAATGATATAAGAATCTGAATTTGATAGCTATCGTGGGCGATATAACACCATCTGATGGTGTACCTAAAGTAGAAAAGAGTAGACTTGAGCAAGCGGCTTTAAATGAAATGTGCAACGTCCTTGGTGGTGGAATGAGAGGTACTTCTAATTACTCGTTATCTAATATTTATGTTTGTTTCTTTTTCTCAAATGGGTTTGATCCATTAATGTTTTTCGCAACCTGCAGCTGAAGAAATAAAAGAACTTTGGAGGGAATATGAGGATAACACCTCCCTCGAGGCTAATCTTGTTAAAGATTTTGATAAAGTATATTTTTTATTAATCTTTTCTTTAGTTCATTGTATAATAATTAGTAAAAATGTTATCTTTTCTTGACATAAACAGGTTGAGATGATTCTGCAAGCACTTGAATACGAAACTGGTACGTTTAAGTCAAAATCATATTATGACAGAATCATCAAACAACTACAATATGTTGTATGCATTAAAAGTAGACTTTGGATGACTTTCGACCCGTTTGACTCATTTGAAATACTAGCCTGGCCTAAATCTTGTAAACGGGGGCATAAATTTCTAACTTTTCTCAAATAAAATCATCTGTTAATCTTGTTTTATTATGAGATTCTGTTGTTACAATGTTATTGCAGAACATGACAGAATTTTGGATGAGTTTTTCCTCTCAACAGCCGGTAAGATGAATTTTCATTTCATTATAAACCATCATTCACAAAGAAAATGAAAAATGCATCTGCTTATCTTGTGCAGCGTCTATGCATTCTTAGCTGTTATATGTGCTTGTAATCTTTGCATCGATGTTTGTACTGCAGGGAAGTTTCAGACCGAAATCGGCAAGAGTTGGGCAGCTGAGATCATTGCCAGAAGAAATTCAAGGTTGGCAAAGAAACTAAACTGATCAAAGTTTCCCATTTTGGGCAACAAAATGCATCCTCTTTTCATTTTGTTTAATTTTGTAAGCAAAATGCTGCTGATACATTTTTATTTAGTTTGACATCCTATGATCAGAAAGTTGTTACAATAGTTTCAAGGTATTAGAGTTTTGAAGTTGCCTTTTTGTAACACATTATTAGCTTATGACCTAATTAATAATGCTTTGGTCTGGTTTATAATTCAGAGGCTTTTTGTATCCCTTGGTACTGTAATAGAGTTGCTAAGAAATGTAAAGGGTTTTGCATGATATTTCTTCTTAAAAAATTAATTTAAATATAAGTTTAACATAGTGAGGAAATCAAACCTCATATATCTGATTTATAAGCGAATTACTTAGGAACTCTTTTATGGTACTTTATAAGGATAAAAATCAAGAAACTAGTATTTTTTAGGTGTGATATACCCTATCTATCACTGTTATAGCCACATGTTACGTGACAACATGGTCTCGTATCACCTTTTATCTGCGAATCACTCCATGTAATATGATACGCGTTGTACGATGGAAGTTATTGCTCATGGTTGGTTTATACCATCTATTCATGCGACTGGTAGCGGTGGTAGGTCTCATTGCCCCATCGGAAGAACTAAGAAGCGTGGCACATGTAAATCGTCAACATTGGCGGTTGCTAGTGTGAGAAAAGTAGAACTTATTTGTTCTACAAGCTGCATTTTAGTTTAAGAGATGTTCCAATTTCAAAAATCTCGAAATCTATAAGATCTGATAGGATGATTGGTTGAAGATGGGTACGATGTCTAATTCAGACGTACACTATTTGTTACGCAGAGTGATGATGGTTTACAATTTAGTGTCGTTTGAGACATGTTAGGAAGGTTGTATTGTCTTAAACTTGCTAGTTACTAATTGATGTCTTTTTGCATTCCCCTCTTGTTTGAATGAATGACTAAAATTTTGTCATATATTTTCATCAATAGTACATTATTGTAATCAGGAAAAATAAAATAAGTAACTATGATGCATTGCAGGAGATACATAAACTAAACACATTACAGAAAATCTTTCCATCATAATTTTTTTATAACTACACCTCCATCTATTTTTAAGCAGACACTAACAAAATTTTACGTTGAACAATGTTAAAGTCCAAAAATCCTCGTCTTATGTTAGGTTTATAGAAACTATAAGTTGGTTTGACCTTATTAAATTAGGGACCCGTTTTAACAAAATAACACGACCTTGGTAGCAAAATAGAGCTTGAAAGTATTACATGCTTCACCGAAAGAGAGAGACATAATTGGTGGGAGAAGACCCGGAATAAGCATTTTACTATGTCTTTATACTAGTCTATATTGATGAGGTATAAGTTCTTACCAAAGTGATTATTTCCAGTCTTCTTCCCTAACACCTATCTCTATCAGGAAAAAAATATGTATTACACAAATAATATAGCCTATCAATGCCGATGTTACATTATACTGTTAAAGCCAGTCACTAACCAAAAACAGCTCACACGTTTTCAATGAACCTATCAAAAGACAAGATTGTATGAATGCTAACAAAATAACTAATGTAAAAGTTGTTAGAATATACTTACGCTAACCGAATATCACCACAAGCTAAGTGGGTATTCGAGGTATAGATGCTATTGTGTTGACGACTTGGTGTGTGACTTGGCGATTCAGAAATGATACTCTCCTCCTGAAGAACACTCGAATATCAAATATAAATTTAATTCTAAAACATCTTTTGAACCGTTACTAAAATCAAGTTTACAATCTGTATAATTGATATAACTAAAAGTTTGGGTTAATTTTGAATTGATAAAACATTTAAAACTCACGTTAATGTATTCAAATGAACAAAAACTCTTTTTGTTTTTTATTAAAAAAAAAGTTGCATCATTGATCCTTATTTATAAATTTGGAACAAAATAAATAACAAACCTGTTCAATATAAACCTAAAAGGCTAAAACTGCTCTAAATTTGCCGTCTCTTTTTGTTCCATTAATCCAGCCCTATTTTCAGTTATTTCAAGCCCACTTATCCATCAAGTCAGCCCACTTAACAATTAGTTATGGGCCTTTATTTCGATTTAGCTCAGGAATTGATTCAAACGCTGTAGTGCTGTACTTCAATTTCCGTCGGTGGATGCAAGATTTTTACCGAGTAGGGGGCACAGGAAAACAATAAAAATAAGGAGAAAATATCATAATAGATATTTGACAAAAAACTTATAAATGTATAAATAGTCTGCTATTTCATGGACATTGTAAGACAATAGCCGGCTAAATTGTAACACCCTTAATTAGAAAACCAATTAATAAAACATTTAAACGCACGCAGAAGCTTTTATCCCAATTTTTTAAAAAAAAAAAAAAACCTCGCGTACCGCGAGGTATCCTGCCCCTCCCTTCGCGTACCGCGAGGGAGCTCCAAACCTGCCCGCCGAGAACCAGGTCTCTCGCGTACCGCAAAAGAACCCACCCTGGTTCTCGCGTACCGCGAGGGACTTATGTTGCCCAGTTCCATACTTAACCAAAATTTTCACATTTTCACCAATTCAACATGACACAAAATTATCCCAACACTTGGCTTTTTGACCAAACATTCAACATCATTTATAACACTAAGTATGGACACCAAAACAAAGATTCAAATGACAATTTACACCACATTTAACGGATTTTCCTTTAAATCCCCAAAACACCAATTGAGGTTTCTCCTTTTTCTCCTCTTGAACACAAACGATCTCAAACCCAAAATGGGTTCAATTTTGACTTCTCCAAGTCAATATGGTAGATTTGCCATGTTACACTTTTGGCCCCTCAACTTTTGTTTCACCCATTTCATTCCAAAACTAGTATAACCCCATTACTAACTTGAAACCCACTTGCTTCAACTTATTTCCAAAATATTATATTCACCATAATATTTATTAAAATATTTTATTTATTTGAAAACGAAACTCGGATTTTGGTTCGTTACATAAACCGGCATAAATTTCCATGCCCACGTTCCCTTTTACAGAGTACGAACCAATGACAAGTCGACACGTGGCAGGCTTAGCCGGCTAATCCATTTTGCTGGCTAATAGCCGGCTAAGCCGTCGCCTTTTTTTAATCTGGCTTGAGGCGGCTAATCCATTTTGCCTGCAAGTATTCGACTTGAGCCGGCTAATCCATTTTTGCATTAACGATGAAGCGTAGACGTGAACGACAGAGCGAGCGATTGATCGATCTATCGACGACCATGTCACCGATTGGATTTTTACTCTTTATTTGTTTTTATCTAACAATTTACTGTTTTGCTAGATTATTGAGTATTTGATTTGTTTTATCGAGGGTTGGCAAAACGTTTCTAGTCGGGTTAGGCAGGTTGAACCCATTTAGACGTGATTTTAATCATGTCGGCCCGTTTATGACACATATCCATTTAACCCAAACCCGAACCCAGTTAACTTTGTGTCGTTTAAACGGGTTATGTCAGAAATTGTCAGCCCTACTTTATCTTTCTATTATGTGACCTGACTCGACCTTACCCAAACTAGACCAAAAAAAAATTAATAGTTAGTGATACAACCGACCCAAAATTTTGAATTCTAAGCGCCAATGCAAAATATTATCTTTCTATTATGCAACTCACGCCACCGTTGCCACCTGAGTGATTGATTCCAAATCTTTTATTGTTGTTTTTGTCACCGAAATGTATTAAAAATTCGATTCGTTTTATGGATTCCAATTACATTAAAGTTCACATCCTTTTAACGAAATACAGTCCAAATATAATTCTCAAACTTCAATAACAGATTTCAATTCTTTGAGAAAGTTCGGTGAACTAACTGCACTGTAACCGTTTCTTATAGGAAAAAAAAAAACAAAACAAAAACTGTTACATGTCATTTTTAGTACAATAAGAAATAAATAAGTACAGGGGGTTATTTGTAAATGTGAGATAGTTAAAGGGTCTTAATGTGTTTGGTTAGTTGGTTGTTATAAGTCTGTTATCTTTCAGTTGTAACACTCACATTGGTAATGAATTGAGTTTCACTTTCTCTCTACGATTCTTATTCAATAAGGAAT
The DNA here is from genome assembly GCA_023525975.1 of Smallanthus sonchifolius. Classification (NCBI taxonomy): domain Eukaryota; kingdom Viridiplantae; phylum Streptophyta; class Magnoliopsida; order Asterales; family Asteraceae; genus Smallanthus; species Smallanthus sonchifolius. The sequence continues at coordinate 3,203,884 of CM042038.1, forward strand.
CAAACTCTAGTGTGTAATCTAAGAGTGAACATGTTTGACTGAGATTTTTAAGCTCCTCCATTGGATCTTCAGATAGTCTTTCTGAAAATCGATTGATAATGGATCTGCAGTAATCATCCCTTGTAATGTCTTCAATATCACGATTCTGACTATCAAAATAGCCCTGATGCCATTCCAACGCTGCTCCTTCCAAATTGATAACCGCATAGTGCACCTTTGCAATCTCTGGAGTTTTATCAACCGCAAAAAAGTGATTGCAACGTATAATCCATCCTTCGACCTCTTCACCTTTAAATTTTGGAAAATCCAAGCGGCCAGCGTACCATGCGCTGCTCGTGATGGCCACCATTTCGTTCGATAAATCGATCAAACTTGTCGTTCATGTCAGTCATCTGAGAAACTAAAGCTGTCAATCCACTTTGTAGTAGACTAATTGCTTTGGAATTCTGTTCTAACAATACGTGTTGATTCTCAATAGATTTCGCATTATCGGACGTCAATTTCTCTAATCTCTCCATTTCTTGTTGCCTCGTTGTCATCGAAACTTATCGCCTGAATTAAATTGCCGATGTCTAGAATCCGCCGGAGCTCCGATGAGGATCGGTGCTCTGATACCAATGTTAGGGTAGAATTGAATAAGAATCGTAGAGAGAAAGTGAAACTCAATTCATTACCAACGTGAGTGTTACAACTGAAAGATAACAAACTTATAACAACCAACTAACCAAACACATTAAGACCCTTTAACTATCCCACATTTACAAATAACCCCCTGTACTTATTTATTTCTTATTGAATAGAGTCAAATTAACTGATGAATATGTTGCTAGTTTGTTTGTGGGAGGTTTAAAACCTGAAATCCGTTGTTTGGTTAAGATCTTTAGGCCTAAATCTATGCGAGATGCTATAGCTATGGCCAAACAACAAAGTGTAGTTTACTCTACACTGTTTGGTGAGAAGGAAATTAAGAAGAATACCTCTTTAAATACTGCCACATCAACTGTACCTAGTGCAAAATATGGATCTACTTTGGGTACTAAATCTATGGGCACTCCTGTTAATCACTATCTTTACTACCTACACCACCTGCTAACAAATTACTAAAGAATGTAAAGAAAGTGCCTGCTAAAGTAGCAGAGGAAAAGAGGGCAAAAGGGGAGTGTTTTGGGTGTAATGAGAAGTATTCTCCAACTCATAACTGTAAATTCAAACACTTATATATGCTTGAAATACATGGAGATGATGATATTTTAGGGGATGACAGTCAAGGAGAATTAAAGGAAATGAGTATAGATCCTCATATCTCAATTCACGCTTTAATGGGAGTGAGTTATTTTTCCACTATGAGGGTGGTGGGAACTATAGGGACTAGACAAATTCAGATTTTGATTGATTCTGGATCAACTCAACTTTTTGGATGCAAAATTGGCTTCTAAGTTGCAGTGTCCATCTAAAGAATTGCCATTAATGAAAGTGACTGTGGCAAATGGAAATGGTCTAGAATGTAACCAACTGTGTAAAGATTTTCAATGGTTAATGCAAGGAGCTTGGTTTAAAACTAATGTATTGCTATTGCCCTTGGATAACTATGATATGGTATTGGGAATTCAATGGTTACAATCTTTGAATGACATAGTGTGGAACTTTAAAGATTTGACCATGCAGTTCAAGACTGATTCTAAAATCATTTTATTAAAAGGCATTAACAACAATGCAGTTTCTTTATGTTCAGTTGAAAAGATGTCTAGTTGGATGGGTAAAGAAGGACCTATGTTACAGGTTCACTTGTTTAGTATGCAATTGAATAATGATGAGGCTTTTCAACATCAGGCTACTTTAAGTGACTTGCAACCAGACACTGAGGTAACAACTCTATTACAGGAGTTTGCTGATGTATTTCAGACTCCTACTTCATTACCTCCTGACAGGAATTGCAACCATAAAATCAAGTTACTTGATGAATCAGTTACTATTAATCAAAGAGCCTACAGATACCCTGTGGGTCAAAAGGATATTATTGAGAAAATGGTTCAAGAGATGTTGGATATGGGGACTATCAGACAGTGTGAGTTCTTTTGCTTCTCCAGTTGTTTTGGTCAAAAATAAAGATGGTTCTTGGAGGTTATGTGTAGATTACAGAAAATTGAATGATCAAACTGTAAAAAACAGATTTCCCATACCCTTAATTGAGGAGTTATTGGAGGAATTGGGAGGTGCAGAAGTTTACTCTAAACTGGATTTAAGATCTGGGTACCATCAGATTAGAATGCATGATCATGACATTCATAAAACTGCTTTTAGGACCTATCAAGGGTTGTTTGAGTTTTTGGTACTCCCATTTGGCCTAACAAATGCTCCTGCTACATTTCAAGGTCTCATGAATTCTGTGTTTCAAAAACAACTCAGAAAATCTGTTTTGATATTATTTGATGATGTCCTTGTCTATAGCAAGAGTATGCAACATCATGTTATTGATCTAAGGGAAGTTTTGCAGCTGTTTAGAGACAATCAACTGTTTGCTAAAAGGTTAATGTGCCGTTTTGATGGGTCTAAGGTTGAATATTTGGGCCATGTGATTTCCAAAGATGGTGTCTCTACTGACCCATCTAAAATTGAAGCTATTAAAAATTGGCCTCCTCCTAGTACAGTTAAACAGTTGAGAGGGTTTTTAGGCCTAACAGGTTACTACAGAAGATTCATCTCTTCTTATGGATCTATTGCTAAACCATTGACTAACCTGTTACAGAAGGATGCTTTTATTTGGTCCAATGATGCTCAGCATGCATTTGAAGTGTTAAAAACAGCTTTAATGCAAGCCCAAGTGTTGGCATTGCCAGATTGGTCATAGGAATTCATTGTAGAAACTGATGCCAGCTCAAAAGGTTTAGGTTCAATGTTAATGCAATGCAATCACCCCATTGCCTTTGTGAGCAAGGCTTTATCTGCTAGGCAGTGTGCTCTATCTGTTTATGAAAAAGAATTATTAGCTATTTTGTTGGCTGTTAAACACTGGCACCAATACTTGATTTTGAAACATTTCACAATCAGAACTGATCAGAAAAGCCTTAAACATCTGTTAGAACAGAAAATTACTACCCTTTTGCAGCATACTTGGCTTAGTAAATTGATGGGGTATGATTATCATATTGTATCTAAGAAAGGGGTGGAGAACGATGGTGTTGATGCTTTATCTAGAGTTCATGGAGCTACCTTATTTCAAATGGCTATTTCTTCCTATGATCCTCTTTTATTACAGCAGATCAAAGATCATTGGGCAATTGATGTTACAGCCCAGCAACTCATTTGCAGATTGTTGCAAGGTGAAATCATCAAACATCTTAGTTGGAATGGAAATTTATTAACCAGGAAGAAAAAATTTTGGATTAGGAAAGATCAACTGTTAAGGCAATTTTATCTTTGTGTCATGATTATCCTTTGGGAGGACATTCTGGATTTCATCCTACTTTACAACGTTTCAGGGATATGTTTTATTGGAAATGGGCTGCTAAAGACATCAGGCAATTGATTAAAACTTGTGATGTTTGCTTAAAAGCAAAGTATGAAACTGTGGCTAAACCTGGATTGTTAAACCCTTTGCCTGTTCCTCAGTCTATTTTCACTGATGTCACTATGTATTTTATAAGTGGTCTTCCAAAATCTGGGGGCAAAGATACTATCTTGGTCATGGTGGACAGATTTACCAAGTATGGTCATTTTATACCCTTAAAGCATCCATTCACTGCAGTTCAGGTGGCTCAGGTTGTGTTGGATAATGTTTTCACGTTACATGGTTGTTCTCAAACCATAGTTTCTGATAGAGATGCTTTATTCTTAAGCTTGTTTTGGAAGAAATTTCTGAGGCTGCAAGGCATTGACCAGGCCCTTTCTACTGCATACCATCCACAAACTGATGGACAGACAGAAGTTCTAAACAGGTGTTTGGAAACTTATCTGAGGTGTATGGTAATGACTGCCCCTAATAATTGGTTGTAATGGCTCTCTTTAGCTGAGTGGTGTTACAATACTACCTGGCATTCTGCTATTAAGATGACTCCCTTCAAAGCCTTATATGGTATTGATGCTCCAGTGCACTTGCCTCATATTCCCTGTGATACTGATGTTGCAGCTTTAGAGGATTGGTTTATGAATAGAGAAACAATGATTTCTACCTTGAAACAGTCCTTAGAGAAAGCCAGGAATAGGATGAAACAGTTTGCTGATAAGAAGAGAAGTGAGTTTTTTATGGTGGGTGATTGGGTGTATCTCAAGTTGCAACCCTATGTACAGACTTCTTTAAGGCTGCATAAGTATTCAAAGCTTTCTCAAAAGTATTTTGGTCCATTTCTTATCCTAAATAAGATTGGTGCTGCTGCTTATACCTTAGATCTTCCTGCTGGCTCTCAAGTGCATCCTACTTTTCATGTTTCTTTGTTAAAGAAGGCCTATGGCCCACCTACTCAACAAATTGTGCTGCCAAATTCGAATGTACAAATGCTACAACCATTAGCCATTTTGGATAGAAGATTGGCTAGACAGGGAAACAGGCTTGTGGTTAAATTGTTGGTGCAGTGGAAAGATTTGCCTCTTCATGATTCTACTTGGGAGTTTGCTCATGAGTTCATGGCTAGATATCCTTCTTTTCAAATTGATTCTTGAGGCCAAGAATCTTAAGGGGGGAGTATTGTTACATGTCATTTTTAGTATAATAAGAAATAAATAAGTACAGGGGGTTATTTGTAAATGTGGGATAGTTAAAGGGTCTTAGTGTGTTTGGTTAGTTGGTTGTTATAAGTTTGTTATCTTTCAGTTGTAACACTGTAATGAATTGAGTTTCACTTTCTCTCTACAGTTCTTATTCAATTCTACCCTAACAAAAACACCATATTTCTCTTTCTAAGATGGAATAGGAATCCCTGCTTTTATATAATTTGAATAAAAAATCAAAATTAAAATACATCAAGTGAAAGGAAACAAAGAATTAGAAGAAGCAGCAGCAGAATATAAGATGATTCTTCTGTTGTATCTATACGCAATTTCCCTAATTTACAACAAAACTTCACAGCCCTGAAATTCAGGAAATTGATCTCTACACAACAACAACAATTAAAGAATTATAACTCTTTACCAAAATCTTCTGTACAACTTTTTAACTCATCATTTAGGAGCCTGTAGTTCCAAGTTCAAGTGATACAAGTTATTATCCCTCGCTATCGACCGAGCCGTATACCCGACCGTAGTCGTCCTTATGGACCGTTGGCGCACCATGTTAACGTACTCCGGGTCATCTGTGTTACCTTCGTATCTAATCCACTGAATCATCCCATGGTATGCAGGGAAGAACCTCATCTGAACCGCCTTGTAACAGAAGTAAGGAACCAAAGCCGCAATCACCACGAACAGGGTCACCACCCAGTATGACGGGGCGGGTGCAAGCGTTTCCACAAACACATTGTAGGCAGTTGTCGAAATGCTGGTGGGCATTGCGCCGTAAGCTAACAGGAAGAGGTACCAGAGAATAATTCCACCCCAGATGAAAACATGTTGGATTAATGTGAAGTAGCTAACCGCGAGTGCCATCTGGCAGTTGGCCACCCACACGACGCAGGTGTAGATTGTGGCTCCGACGACTTCCATACCGGCTGTTTTTCCGTTCTTTCGGTAGGATTCGGGGTCTAAGGCTCGGGTGCAGAGGAAGAAGATGATTACACCGCTGACTAGCCCGTTTAGCATCCAGCCAAATATGCGGCGCCATCTGAAGAGTGTGTTTTGAACACCTTCTTGGTATAGCAATGGGAACTTGAGACAGAATCTTGCGGAAACATCTTGGTCGAAGACGCCCAACGCGATTGCGGGAAGTGATGTGAAGAAGACGTTGTAAAGAGACAGGTACCAGTCGTTATACGCGGGTTGGCCCGAGAACGATGCGTAAGCTTCGTATAAGAACACCGTGGTTCCGAATACGATGTTCTTGTAGAAGAAGTAGCAGATCTGCAAATATGAAATAAAACAAGGGTTTCAGATTTCCATTGGCTAGGGGTGCTAAGCACGAACCAAAAATTTGACATGAACTCGAAAATCGTGTCAGACATGTGAACCCGATGACGACACAAATGTTCGTGAGTTGACACGTACACGACCTGCTTAACCCGAATATTTTTTACGTTTTATTTTTTTCGCATAGTAATATTTTAAATTTATAATTTTACAAAAAAACATACAGATGTATATAAAACATTTTAATTACAAAATCTTATGTTAATTTTCCTTTAAGTTTTAAATTTTGGCTGGAAAATACCCGACCAGTTTAATTTATGATATAAAACGTATTTAAAAAAAATAAATGGGTTAAATGGGTCAACCCACGAACATTACCCGTTTAGCTAAACGGGGTACACCCAAAACTGACCCATTATGCTAAACTCAAACCCACGAATTTAGTGTTTGGTTCGTGTCGTGTCAGAATTTCATACCCCTACAATCGGCTAATATGTTAACCAATAGTTGTTCAAAACAGATTAAAAAGATTCATACCATTGAAGAAATTCTTCTGTAACACCAATGTCCATGCACCAACAGTAGCCGTTCAAGAAACCGAAACTGAGCAATTGCAATATCACTAGACATAACTGCCTGCATTCCCTCCACACCGCTAATCCCGACACCAATGTCAGCTTCTTGAAGCATTCCTACATCATTCGCCCCGTCACCAATGGCTAAAGTGGTCTTTCCGGTACCTTCTTTAACAAGTCTAGTGACCAGTGCTTTCTGTTTAGGGGATGATCGGCAGCAGATAACAGAAGCACATCCGACAGCGAGCTCCAAAAACGTGCTTTTAATGTCATCATGTAGCGCGTATGCTAGAGATTTTCCATCAATGATGAGTGCAAATGGGTCAGAGGTTGATGCAGTAAGCTGAGCCTTTCCTGCTAATATCTGCTTCTTAACACTCTCTTTTGAGACCTTGGAAATTACGTTTTTGTCCCCGTCCTTTTCGGCTGCTATGATTTCTGGGGACTCCAAGGTTATTATAATCTGTTTCATTCCTTGTCTAAGCAGACTGCAAGCAAACCTGCAAAATGTTTCATCTTTTGAATGTTAGATACAACAAATAAACCACTTCTGTGACAGTTGATTATCTTATTAGGATTGTTCCATATCACATAACTGTTTTCTTAACAAAATGCCAAATCTTACCCGATATTGATTGCTGTTTCCATTTTATCACCGGTAAGAACCCAAATCTTGATTCCTGCTTGAGCAAGTTTGTCAATGCATTCGGGTACCTGATAAAAGATAAAAATAATACAAAATGCGCGTTAAATGTCATTCGTTAATCTGAAAAAGATTCAAAATATGAAGACCTTGAATTTGAAAAACTCACCCCTTTTTGGAGTTTATCCTCAACAGCAGTGGCACCAAGAAGTATCAAATCTTTTTCAATTTCTTCGGTTGCTTGATCAATCAACTCATCACGATCTGCACTAACTGAATTCTTGGCTTCTGTGAATTTTTCATTGAACTCTTTGTATTCTTCCTCGTTGAGTTCACGATAAGCAAGAATTAAGGTTCTTAGACCTGCATCGGCATACTCATTTACATGTTCTTTTGTACTCTCTTCAAATTCTCTCCCATTTTTGGCAAGTCTGTCAAACATAACACTGAACACAATACAAAAACAGAATTAAGAATCGAAAAACAATGACTACTGATAGAAATAAAGACTTATTTATTGTCTGTTTTTGCTTACCTGTCGGCGCCTTTGCATAGTAAAAGCAACTTCCCGTCCTCGTCCCTAACAATAACAGACATTCTCTTTCGTGCACTGTTAAACTCTAAAACGTTTAAAAGCTCATATGTCCTGCAAATAAACAATAAAAAGATCATTTTTAACGAAAAACCAATTCAGAGATTTGATACCATGAGTTATCCGAAACACGAAAAAACTAATTTTTAACGGAAACCCAGTTCAGATTTATTACTAAAAGTTACCCAAAACAAGAAAACCGCAAGAAAGTTGTTACCTTTAGATCTTGGAAATAAAAAAAGAACACTTTTAACGAAAACCCAGTTCAGATTTGATACTAAAAGTTTACCCAAAACAAGAAAAACACGAAAAAGTTGTTACCTTTCGACTCTTTTCTTGGAGACTGGATCCAACTCCATAAAAGAAACGGTTGTTTGTGTCCTTTTGTAGAACTCGAACCCGAGCTCTCTTGCTGCTATAACAAAAGCAGCCTCATCAGGTGATTCAGCTTCATAAGTAACTTTTCCTGTTTCTTCATCCAAATCGGGTATAGCGGTATGGCAAATCGCTAATAACCGAAAAAACTTCTGAATCACGTCTGAATGCGGTTCATGAAACCAATAGCCATTTGTGACTCTTTCATCTTCAAAGTTATACCCTTTAACTGACAATGTAGAATCCTCATCATTATGATCATCAAGAAGTTGATCTCTACCATTAACAATTAACGGAGACCCCGTTCGTTTAGCCATAGCTCTTTCAACTTCTGTAACACCACGCCCATACGCGGTCCCTGCCACAGAACACTTGATGAACTCCATTGAGTTACAAGTCAAAGTCCCAGTTTTGTCTGATAAAATGGTGTCGATTTGACCAAGTTCTTCAGTCAAATTCGAGGTTCTAGCATGAGCCGGTTTATCAGCTTCTTCATAGTACATATGAATATCGTTGTTGATGAAAATCGTCTGCAATACTTTCACAATTTCTATTGAAACGTATAAAGAAATCGGTATCAAGTATCCATACAGCAATAAAGCTGTGAGAAAATGATAAACTGCTGCAGCTGGAGCTCTTTTCGGGTCAAAAAATATATCCGATCTATCCGGGCCTAAATACCATCTTCTCTGTCTGTCACCATCTAGATCCCTTTTTGTTACAACCCCAAAATAAACCGACCCGAGAAAAGCCATTAGAAACAAGATAAAGAACAAGAAATAGATGATCCTATCCGTTCTTCTTTCAATCCCACTTCTTTTTGAAGGTGCTTCTGTGGAGTTTTGAATCACTTTCGTGTCATGACCCGTGAAGATCACAGCACCATATATGTAATCTGTGTTTCTGAGCTTTGAATCGCGTAGAAGAAGCTGTTGAGGCGAAAGCGCATACTGTTGTTCTTGATACTCCATTGTTCCAACAAAAGTATACAAACTTGCATTCGGATCTTCACACTTAACAGTTGCTTTGAAGTGGTTGAAATCTGAATCATCATGAATTGTTGAGGTTGCTTCTAATGATTGTTTTAGCTTCAAATTTGTTTCACCGTCTAAATTCATTGTTTCAACATAACAGACAGCATCTTCATAGCTTGATGAAAGTATCAGAAGATCAGCCGGAAAGAACTCGTCTTTTACTACCTTGACCACATCTCCAACTCTTAGGTTTTTCCATTCTCTTGATTCGAAAACACCTCCACCTCGATGAACTTTGACTTTTCGGTTGTTGACCTCATAATCCTAAAAGAAAACAAGATTCAAAAACAGATTTTTAATTACTTTATGCTGAAAAGTTTTCATATTTAACAATTTATAGAAAATAAACAAGTGGGAAAGTTCTTTATCATGAATCTTGCATCAAACTAGTCAAATTTAAAGATCTTTCTTGATTCCCAATGAGCAAAAACAGATTCAAACTTTTCACTTCAATCAGAACCCTAAAAGATCCAACTAATTATTCATGCTCTAAAATATGGATCTAACAGAAGTATGAACAGCTGTCTTATAAAAAAAATAAAAAATAAAAATAAAAAGGAGTATGAACATACCTGCTTTTGCCTTTGCCAGTCTTCAATACCTTCTTTGACCATGGTGGCACCAATGACAACAATCAAAGGAAGGATAGCACTAACAGCAGAGTAAGGAGCAAGTTTTGTAAATGACAGAATACCAGTAACAAGAAAATAGAAATTTGCAACTCTTCTGAACTGTTCAAACAAAGATTTTGGCAAGAAGGTCATTGGAGTATACTTGGTTGACCGGACATAATTATCTGCATAACTTTGACTTGCAGCCTCTGCTACACCAGTTTCATTGCAATAAACAACTCTTGAAAACCCAGGACCCCCAATTTGTGAATGATCATCATCAAATCTATTTCTCCCACATTTAAATGAGTAGATCTTGCTAAAATGCAACCTTCTTTTCCTCCCTGTACCCATTATTTTCAATTTCTTTGAAAAAAAGGTACTGAATTTCTTCAAGAATATTAGTTTATACAAATACCCAGATGAGGAATCCCCCAAAAAAACAAAAGATTGGTGCTTTGCAGTTTGCACACCCCCCAAATTAATAAATTAATTAACTTCAAGCAGAAAGCTCAAGACCCAAGTAATTAAAAATGAAAAAAATAGTAGAATCAAGAAATGGTAACTAATCAAGAATCCTCAAGATTTCTTGAAAATATTCATTTTTTTGTACAAAGAAACAAAGGGAAATTACAAGAATAAGAAGCAAAACAAAAAGTATATATATTGTGGGAATTACACAAAATGAAAGGAAAGTGTGAGGAAGAAGGTGGTTCTGTAATTTGAATTTTTCTTTGAAGCTCAAAAGGTTTGAATGAAGACTCAACAATGATGGGATCTCCTTCTGTGTCCCTTTCTAATTTTGACTTTAATAAGGCAGCATATGTTGATTAAAAAACAAAGAAATTTTATAATAATTTAATTTCAACTAACACAATTAACAAACCCCATGAACAATTAATACATTCACAAAAGGGAGAGGGGAAGCTTCCAAAGAACCCAAATGAAAGACTGTTCAAAGAGGGATTTTTCTCTGAATAAATTGTGAATTTTCTCAATTGATTTCATACATTCACAAAAGGGAGAGGGGAAGCTTCCAAAGAACCCAAATGAAAGACTGTTCAAAGAGGGATTTTTCTCTGAATAAATTGTGAATTTTCTCAATTGATTTCACCAATTCACACACTCAAATGTGTATATATATAAATTTAATAATCGGGAATTAATTCCAATTGGGAATTTTTATACCTGTGGCGTGAGAATTGTCTCCTCTTTCTCCCCCGCGCTTTGTTTGTTATTAAATGTTAAAGAAGCTTCAAATGAGAACAGACAAATGGATCTTTGAATGCTGTACAAATGTTTTTTTTACCTGAAATTATTAAATTATATTATTTGTACTTTTTGAATTAAAATATTTATTTTATTACATGAAATGCCTACATTTTTACCTATGTTTCTGTATAAATTTTAAAAACAGCATCAATTTATTAAATATTGACCGGTTGACCAAAGGGCTTGTAGACGAATAAAAAATGTTAACAAAAATGTCTTTCTTCATAAAATGTTGAGATTGACAAAAGGGTGTTAGTTCAAAACAAAAAAAAATATATTGATTGGGCGGATGGACAAAGGTAACAAAATTTTAAAATTAAAATTTAAGAAAAAGATTTATTATAATTATAATTTTTATGTTCAAGAAAAATTTTAGATCAACATCTATACATCATAAATAAAAAATCTGGTTACGCCTCGTATAATAATTGGGTGAGTCCAAAAAAATTTCGCTTATTTATTTTTCTTTACTTATTATTTAATATTTTTATTATTAATTTCTAAATCTTCATTATTATTTAACTTTTTTATAGTTAACCCGTATAAAGCATAGGTTTCTAACTTCATATATATAGAGAGAGAAAAAAAAAGAAAGAGGTAAGTTGTTGTCCTAGTTGTTTTTTTTAACTTAATAAGTATCATGGATATCACACATATATTTTGGGATAAGAATATATATGTCAACTTAAATAAATAGTGTTTTAAAACACATAATTATAATAATTTGGACGTACCATTATAATCGTATAGTTCGTTCAGATAACTTGGATATGTTGTTATACTTTAGAGTTTAGACACACTTTTATACTTGTTGCTTTTATAACCGGTTTAAAAATTACCCTTATAAGTTATAACTTGTTTTGATGCATTGAAGATAGACATAATATTGTAACTGGTTAGATATATCATTATAGTCAATAGCTCATTAATATCTTAAGTAAATATAAATTTTTGATATAACAATATTATATACTTGAATTAAGTATAATAAAATTCTTAATTTGGAGTTATTATTTTTAATAATGAAATAAATAAAAACTATTTGAGTTTAAAAGAGTTGATGTATATTAAAAAAAAGTTTTCACTCTTAATTATTTGTTTCCGATTCATCGGATCTTACCTCTTTTGAAAAAATGTCAATAGAAAATAAAATATGCACCAACTTATTGAATAATTTTATTTTAGTATCTATTTTAAGTTTTTTCAAAATCGTTTAAATATTCAAAATAAGAAGCCACTGGAGGGAAAGTGATATATATGATTAACATATAAAAACAAACAGTTATATTATGAAAATGAAAATATAATAAGGATAAAAATTTATGCTAAAAGGAGTACTTTATCCTAATATGAATTATAAGATTCACTAAAAGTATTGATGTAATGAAATAAAAACTCTTTATTTTGTGTTTGATGTGATCATTGTGTCTAACAATGACAAAAATAACACGAAATTATCTAAAATGTAAAACACAATGAAGAATTTTTTTTGTCACAATGACCAAATCTAACACTACACAATGACCTGACATATTTGACACAATGACTAATATGTCATCCCTTCAAAAACAATAAAATAACACATGTAAAACCTAAAATCTATGGATGAGGTCCAACGAATCAAATATATTCATGTAATCTATAAAATCCAATTATAAAACGAAATATAATTTGATTGGACTGGTTCGGTACTTCGGATAATGAGAGAGTTTTGAATGTCTCATATTCATATTTTAAAAATCGATATATAGTCTCATTCACCTAATTGGAACGGATTCGTCCAAATGATTGCCTTATTTTATGATAGATGTATTTAGGATGATCTTACATCGATACATCAAAAACTTTTTATTGTCTTCCATCTTATCACAAAAGTGGCTATAAGAGTTTAAGACCCTAATGTCACGGGGTCATCTCTCGAGGCCTCGTGTATCGCCCTGGGTTGTCCCAAGGCCAGCCAATCCGTCCCGCTTATTATAGGGTCTACTGATTTCGTCCTGCCTTAGATTTATCAGGCGAACGGCAACAACTCGCGACCAGTGATGCGTTCGGTGTGCACGACACCTAGGCATGTTCACGTTGTCTATCCCAATGAGGTCGTCCTCAATGAAGTCCAGACTAGCAAACTGATCTTAAAATATTTGGTCCATGACACTCTCCCACCAACATTTTATGCACGTTCGCAATCTCATACTTGCTTGCAGTCGTAGGACAATGCTTCACCATTATGATTGAGCATGATACACTTTGGTAAAAAGGACACCCGATAGTTCAGCAGCAAAGATCTTTGTCTGGATAGTTCAAATAAGTGCATCGGATAAAATCAAGTGGCGACGGTGTTCGCCTAGCTTCAATATGGGGACCTGAAGGTTGTAGCAGACTTCATCTTCATTTTGCGGCGTTGCTAGACCGTAGTTGCTAAACTTGGTCAAGACGGGCTTCAATGTTAAATAGACTAGGGCGGCGCTCACGATCCCATACTCGCGGCGTACAAAGACCATCGCCGAATTGCTCCTCATTTGGTCTTATCCCACCACCATTGTATAATCATACTCATCCGGTAAACGCACATCTGGGATAAGTCACGTACCAAAGTATCCGAGGGTCGACCTACTCTGATACCACTTTGTCACCGGTCATCTCTCAAGCCCCCGTGCGGCGCCCTGGGTTGCCCTAGGGCCAGCCAATCCGTCTCGCTTATGATAGGGTCTACTAGTTTCGTCCTGCCTTGGACTCATCGGTCGAGCGGCAACAACTCGCGACCAGTGATGCGTTCGGTGTGCATGACACCTAGACATGTTCACGTCGTCTATCCCACTGAGACTGTCGCCGATGAAGTCTGGACTAGCCAACAAACCCAAACTTTCAAGTACAAAAATAGCAAACTGATCTTCGAATTATGTTTTGAAACAACTTATTTAAAAAAAAATCATAAACCAACACAAAGTAATATCATCTCAATAATAACAAACCGAGTCTCCAAACAACAACAAAAAAGTGAAATTTTCGCTATGAAACATAAGAAACTGCGTCAAACGTACTCTGATTAAACTAATTCCAGCGTCGTTTCAAAGAGCCGGTTTCAACGCCGCTGGGATGAGCTCAATCAAAGTTCGTTTGACCCGATTTCGGTTAAAAAAGAAATCTTAGGTTTTTTAGCGCAAATTCGCTATTATTTGAACCCCCCTATATATATGTATATATTTTAGCAACAAGTTTTTACACCTAAATGTCCTCTAATCTTATACATGTAAGGATTTAAACTCACATCATTTTTATGAAAGACAAGCACCATATAATTAGACCAGTAGATTATGGATCGTATGAAGAGATGAATCATCAATTTCCCCTTGAAAAGGAGTCGGTCATCTTTGGCTTATATTGGTTAGCTTGACTACGGCATGACCTAACCCAAACCTAACCCCCTCAAACTTCATTGTCAATGGCACCTAAAATACCAAATAATAAGTACTAATTATTAAATTACAATATTATATTATACATTAATACTGAATTTAGATATCAATATTATATTGAAAACTTTTACACCCGGAATCATTCAATTAATCAATTCCTAAATCACTCCTTCACGACTCAAGAGACCACGTAAAATTTGACATCCTTTCTTTAACAATAAAACATTAAATAATGAAGTTTCGATATTCATCAAATGAATACAATATTCATTTAGTAATTGCCTCAATATTACACATGTTTTAAGGACGCCACAAGGCATTTTTGTAATGTTTTTAGAACTGGACCGGAGAGCGAACCGGTCGTCTTACCGGTCGGAACGGTCAGACCGGTTTAATAACCGGATGAAATAAAAAAATAATAATTATCTTTTGATATATATGATTGATGTAAATGGACTAATTTGAAGTATTCTAATAATAATAAGGGACTGAATTTATAAAATAAAGATATAAAAGATTAAGAGTGTTGAAATATATATTTGATAAGGGTCTAAGTGAAACTTTTATTTAACCTAATATGAAAAGTTGAGCAGATCAGTTTCAGTCATTTGGTTTTAGCCGCCGCCATCTCCTCTATTATTCTCAAAACAAAAAAGCTTCAGTCGCTAGAGAAGGAACTAAAGAATGAATCGCAAAGTGCAGATCCTTGAAGAAGGAAGTGCAGATCGATGAAGGAACTGGGACTGCGCAACGCGTAACGGAGTTTGATCTGCACACTGCATCGTCTCTGTTTGTGGATCGATGAAGGAACTGGGACTGCAGATCCATCGTCTATGCGCAACGCGTAACGGAGTTCAACCCGGTTCAACCGCTGATTACCGGTCCGACCACTGGTTCTCGGTCCGACCGGCCGGGTCTCTGCAGGACCGTTTCAGCATACTAAACCTGACCGTTCAAGCCACCGGGTCCCGATCCCGGGTTTGAAAACATTGCATTTTTGTCAAAGACACATCATTGCTTTAAAAAACATTGAAAGATCGGCCTACTCACTCATAATCAAATTTTATTAAATATAATTTTATAAAACATATATATAACTGTTAGAACAAATAACTACAATAGTTTATTTTTTAGTTGCTTATGTAAAAGTTATTCATGAAAAGAAACAATAAAAGAAATCCTAAAATTGTTACTTTACACGGTATTTGAGTAACCAGATGTTAACATAAATTTGTCTCTATAAATCAATTTAATGAACAACTAACATTAATACGTGTATCACAAAAATTATGTTCTTTCGTGTTTTAAGAAAAAAACGATTACTAGTCTAAGTGTTTATTAGGTCGTTTTAAGATAAGTTTAGACTTTAGATTTACTCACTTTAACTATACATATTTTTATGGAGTTAATTACACAGATGGTCTTGTTGTTTAATCATATTACATTTTAGTATACGCATGGTCCTCACTTTAACTGACGGGTAACACAGATGCTCCCTAATACAACTAGACGATAATGAATCTGTTAAGTGTTTGTAAAATTATTTAAAGTAAAAAAAACCTAGATATTGAAGATAGATTAAAGCAACTCAAGGACTAACATGTACATAACCTAAATGGCCGATGCAAGAATGGTGGCCGAATTGTGCAGCTGATGGTCGGGGGAACGTTAAGAAGACGGGGTTCAAGTGGGGTCACCAATTTGTTTGTTAATATATATTTTATTTATTTAAATGAGTCCTGCTTATTTTGTTTTATTTTCTTTATCATCAAGTATTTTGATTATTTTTAAAATTTTAATAGAAAATTTAACGTTCATCTATTTCAGAAACGATTTGTGTTATCTATCAGTGAACAGTGAGGACCATATGTGTAAATCATGATACTTAGGAACCAACATGCAATGTAACTAATAAACCATGTGAACCAGCCCATGTAATTAACTTATTTTAAAATATAATATTAAATTAAGCATTAAATCTTATTTTAATTTGAAGGCTTTAGATTAATCAGAAAAAATAGTTGATGCGACACCAAACAATTATCTCCTCCACTGATGCTTAAAATTTGGCACAACTCGAAAGCCGCCGTTTAGGTGTTTACTTATGTATTATTTTTAATATTTATCAAGAGAAAAGTAATATATACTTTTTTTTTTTATATGTAACTTTTATTTTTTACGAGGCAGTTACATCTTTAAATCGAAGACCCATATCCCACAACCTGACCACTACGTTGTCTGAACTGGGCCCGCGTGTTCAGTACGAGGGGCATAGACTATCACCGGGAAACCATGGAGCCTGCTGCCACTTGACAACAGTTGCGCCGCTACACGGGCCAAACCCCGCTAGCGTAACGCACTCCGGACTAAAACCCGGGGTGGCTCGGACTCGAACCTGCGTGGGCAGGTTGAGCCTTCATTGCCTGTAACCACTAGGCCAAAGCCCAGTAGTTAAAAAAAGCAATTATGGACTTATGGTGTATATAACAACGAAATCCGAACTTTATCAGAAACATTAAAATTTACATCGAAATAGAAGAAAAATGGATAACAAGCTATGGCGCAAGCCTTTTTTGAATAGCAAAACCTACACTCGGGTCCCTTGGTGTAACATCCGGATAATTCTCAAGTGAAATAAAGGCTAAAAGTATCCAAAGTCAAAAGTTTAAGGGTTAAAACTGAAAGTTTTCAAAGTTGAGAGACTTAAAGTGCTTTAAAAACTACATTCATAGATCTTGGGTCATAACATAACTTTGTGTAACCCGTTGGACACGACTAAAAAGCTCCACAACTCAGGCGTAAAGAAACCAAAACTATCAAATACAAATGAAATAAACATGTGTGTGGTTGTCAATGCACGTTTTCTCATGTATATAACGGTTTTTAAAACTCTGTCAAACGAAATGAAGATAAATTTCAACACGTTGGCCATCTGGTGGAATGGTAGCCCTAATACTTCTCATAGTGGAGGTCTTGTGTTCGAATCCTTGCCACAACAAAAAAGGGGTATGTGGCCAGGTCAGGGGGTTTACCCAGTTGGAGGATTCCTCCTATGGTGGGCTGCCTGAATGTTCTAGGTGTTGCCCCGGGGAAACCCAATTATCATAGAATATCTAGGTGTTGACATTAAAAAAAAATTATATTTAAAAAGGGTATAAATATAATCTAGAGTTAATTGCATAATTAGCCCATGTGGTTTGTTAAAATTGCATGTTTGAGCTCTTGGTTTTAAAAATTACAAATTTAGCTTAAATATTTAAGACATGTTGCATCTTTAGCCCATAATGTTAACATTAATTAGTTTTTTAATGGAAAATTAACCAATGTGTCATCCACGTAACTTACGATTGCAAATTTAAACTTAAAAATGATTAATATCAGTACAAATTAGTAAAAATAAATAAATAAATTAGTAATTTTTATGAAAATTACTGATTTTTACCTTAAAAATTTAAATCTTCACTGATATTAATCATTTTTAATATTAAGTTTGCAATCGAAACTTACGTGGATGACACATTAGTTAATTTTCTTTTAAAAACTAACTGTTGTTAACATCAAGGGCTAAAGATGTAACATGTCTCAAATATTTAAGATAAAATTATAATTTTTAAAATCTGATGACTAAATATACGATTTAATCAGACTATTTATGCAATTAACTCTATAATCTACTTTGTCAACAAATTTGGGGAGAGGCATTTATTATGAGAGAAAAGTCTCCAACGATATTAGAAATTCCACCTTTGACGCCGTTACAAACAAAGACCAATTTTCAAGTACATCTAGAACATAGAGAAAGCCTTGCACTTTAAAATAATTAATTAAGGGAAAATCCCTTTTTAAGTTAAGGATTATATGTTTTTGGGTTATGTTAAAAGAGGGTTTTTAAAATAAGATTTTTTTATGTTTTTTTATTATTATTAAGTTGTATGGTTTTCCTTAATTTTTTTAAAGTTTTATAGAATGAAACATAAGTTACAAAAATAAAACAAGTTTCAAAAGTTTTAAGTTTACCTCTTGTAATATATATAATATGTTTTTCCTTCATAATTTTTGTTTGTTTTTTTTCTTAGCGTCCCGATGTAATTTTTTTAAACGGATTCGTATTCAAAATAAAGTATTTTTTAGGTATTGTGGGTTATATAGACTAACGTTGACGTGCTGGTACCGTGAATAATAAGACCGACACCGACCAAATAACATCGGTACCGTTATATAAGTGTTGTTTATCTATGTTTCCATCTCCACATCCAAGTCGTCATAACTCCATACGCTTTTTTTTTACGTATTTAACTACGTCTTTTTTGTGTGTAGCCAAGTTAATGTCACCGCCTCAACCGTTTAAGGTCTGCCTCCCGCCGCGTAACGCGAAACAAAAGTTATTTAACGACGTTTTTTTTATTTAGTTATTTTAATGTCACCAGCTCAACTATTGAAGGTCCGTGGAGCGCGCGCAATATTTCAGTTTCTCTTAAAAGTTTGCATTTACTATGAACAATAAATGTTCCTAAATTACTATATTGCCCATCAGTCCCTCACGCAAAAGTCCATATTGCTACCCTATGGTATGACATTATATATTGGCGTGTGAAGGAGTATTTCGACGTGGAATTATTTCAAGAAGGATGATCTACAGGATATCAAAAGACGATAAATTAGTGTTATTAGGTTTAATATTTCATTAAGTGCAAAAACAGTATACTTATCATATTACTTTAAATGTAATACATAAAACAGTTTTTTAACCGTTTTTTTTTTCATTTTCTCATTATGCCTGATTGAATTTTTATGTAACATGTATACATGTTTATATAATAATTGTAGTTATCTTCTCTGAAAAAAATTTAAAAAAGATTGAACATTTTAGTGTGTCACGTATCTTAAAAAATAGAAAAAGGAAAAAAAATCGGTATATCTCATGTTATTGAATTTGATATTTTATGTTATATTTCTTGAAAAATAATAAGAAAATAAAGAATCTAAACAAATTAAATTAATGAACACATTCAGTTTATTACTTAATATCGATATTTAACATGAAGCCCTAAAAAACTTGGTGCAATTGAAAAACAACAAAGGCCAGTTCACAACTTTATTAATTTTTGGGGGAAAACTTGATACTTGATAGCATGCCATTACTTATAAAATAACAAGTTTTATAACCCAAAAGAATCGATGTTAGAAAAAAAGATTTTTGGGGGAAAACTTGATACTTGATAGCATGCCATTACTTGATAGCATGCCATTACTTATTTTTTTTAAGATAAATTTTAAATTTACAAAAAAGATTATCAACTAAGAAAACAAGTAATAAAGACAGGTTTAAGGACCCGGTAGTTGTAACTTATATACGTAACAAAATGAGTGATACTTTTAATCATAAATTTGTTTTAAATGTGTTTAATTGATTTAATCTTAAAATGATCTAATCACAAGTATTTATCGTATTTTAGAATTTGGAGCTCCTGTAAGATAATGACACCTGCTTTAATCTCAACCTTCAATTTTGATCCAAGAGTATGTGTTAAAGGAGTTTTTTTTTTCCAAACTAGTGTTCTTAAAAAACTTATTTACCAAAATGAATGATTTAAAAAATATTTACCAAAATGAGTGTTTTTGAAAACATCATTTTTCTTACTCCTAATCTTATTGGATAAATTTTTATTATTTAAAAAGTTTAGAAAAAGTTTCTAATAAAATAAAAAAAAAACATTTTGTTAGATTGACATGTTTTATAAAAAGTTTTTAAATTGTTTTTTAGTTTTTTTTATGAACATTTTCTTTATTTTTTTAAACGTTTTTAAGCCTTTCATAAATGTTTTTTTTTATTTCATTTAAAATGTTTTTTTATAAACGTTTTTGTTTTTATTTTTTTTAAATAGTTTTTTGTATATATATATATATATATATTTAAACATTTTTATTTTATAATTTAAAAAAAATGTAATAAGCAACCCATTTTTAAAAACACTTTATAAAATATCATTATCAAACAAATTGTTTTTTATTACAACTTATTAACTGATTTTAAAAATTTTATAAACTATGAAAATTCCGATCTAACAAAATGTTGGTAATTTCAGTTAATAAGTTGTAATAAAAATGATGTTTTTAAAAAACACTTACTTTGATAAATATTTTTTAAATCACCTATTTTAATAAATAAGTTTTATATGAACACTAGCTTGGAAAAAAAAAACTCAAGGTTGGCCTAGTTGTTTGAACCACTGATGCGTTGTCACATTATATGTATAGATACTTCCAAGGATGAAACAAATATTCTTTAGAACTTTGCTAAGATTATCCCTTGAGTTTAGATGTGATTTTTTTTAACAAGTCTACCTTACTTAAGTAAACCAAATAATTTAACATGTATTTAAGTTTAAACCAATGACCTCTCATCTAAGAGAAAATGTCTTTCTGATTCTCACTTAGAAGAACTTCAAGGTTTTCATCTAAGTATATGGCTAAGGCTATAGGGTATACCCTATGAAAAATTAAGTGTGAAAACTGTCACGTATGCGTCATTTTATTTCCATGCGATTTCCACATATGGGGACGAGGAAAGTACCACATTTCATAGCTCATTGGTTCACACTTCATTGCTCAACACCTCCTTGATCCCACCATCTCTTCCACACATGTGGAATTTTTCACGGAAATCCGTCACAACCGCCAACTCAGCCTA